>OX438967.1:8974854-9574854 GCA_949316085.1 Hypercompe scribonia | reverse complement strand
ACCGACATAGCTCTTCGAATAAGCAAGTTGACGTGGCAATGGGCAGGCCACATCGCTGGTAGAACCGACAACCACTGGGGAAGAAAGGTTCTTGAGTGGCGACCGCGTACCGGAAGACGAAGTGTAGGTAGGCCCCCCACTAGATGGACCGACGACATAGTCCGAGTAGCGGGGAGCCGATACATGCAGTTGGCGTCCAGTGGTACGGTGTGGTGTTCTAGGGGGGAGGCCTATGTTCAGCAGTGGACGTCTTCCGGCTGATGATGATGATGATTTCTACAAAAAATCAGGATTTTTCTTTTAAATCTACGTACGGTACATACTTCAATCAAAAAATTACTTCATCATTCTCATCATCATTATCATCATTGCCTTTAACCGTCCACTGCTGGACATTGACATTTCCTTAATAAGCCAGAAATGACAAAAAAAAATATTCTAAGATGGTAAGCGATTAAGCAAGACAAGCAAGGCAAGTAAAGCCAGATTTCCTCTGTCTTGTTCGAGTTAGTGTGACGTATTTTAGTTTAAAATTAAGCGAGCAGTACGGATCATCAATAACCCGAAAGTCACTCCTCTATGGCCTCTATGGCAGTCCTCTATCGTCTTTATCATGGAGAGTGTTCTGATGAGCTCTTCCAACTGATCCCATCCTCTCCGTTCCTCTATAGGACAACTCGTGCTGGCCTTGGAAGTCACCGTTTCAGAATGGTAGACATACGCTCCTGAACTAAACGATTCGGCTCTTCCTTCCTGTGCAGATCAGTTAAAGTCTGGAATTCATTACCAGCGCACGTGTTTCCCTCCCACTACGATCCCGGGTCCTTTAAGCGAGGCGTAAAAAACCATCTCACTAGGCCGCCATAGCGTGGGTCGCCATAATGCACTGTCGCCATTCTCAGTGAGTGTGGCGACCACTGCTCTTGGATTCTATTTATGCTTTCCATCAGGCAGAATAGAGTCACTTTGGTAGGTTAAATATAAAAAAAAAACTCGTTAATTATGCAGTAGAAAATAATTGAAATAGATTTAGTAATAAGATACGGAACAATTGTGGCGGAACGGACGTATGTACCTCAACAAAGACAAATTTCAAAATTTAGGTACTTACCACATATTTTTATAAAATTAGACTTAACTAATAGGTGATTAGATTTAGACCAAAATTATCATTATCATTGTCATTTTGTAAATAAGTAATAGTAACTTATGAACGCGTATAACTTCACTGCTAAATAAAATATTTTTGTAGTTATGTTCATTTAGAATTTTGTTAAGAATACTTAAATTGTAGTTACTAAGTAAACTTTTGATTGAAGTACCTAATTAGTAAAAGTCGTGTGTTTTTTAACAAAAAATAAATACATTTTATTTGTATCTCGGTAGGGAGTGCCCGTTTGATTTTTTGTGAAGTCAGTTTAGTTTCTTTGGAGTTAATGTTATTTGAATAATCTGAGTACCGTAAAACTTCTTGTACAATATAAATACAACAAGAAAGAAATCATCTAGTATATTTATAATATAATAAATTTGAAGATATCGAAGATTAAAATAATATTTACTTGATATTTAAACACAGCTTCAGTGGTTGTGTTTTCAAAATTCGTTTAGGAAATTTTTATTAGAACAAAATAAACATATGATAGACACGATGCATTTTGACATTTCTGTTATTAAGCTTACTAAAGTGTAACATATTCATGCCCAGGTTTGAGTAGTAATGTTTTGTTTATTTCGCATGCACTTATATCTTCTTTTGGGTGTCAGCTGAGAAACATAGTTATAGCATGGAATGAATATGTCTTATGGTGTTTAATCTCTATACAGTATTGTTTAAATTTATGTCCATTTTTATAGTAAGTCTAAGCTTGCTCATTAGTAACTGAAATAGAAATTGTTAATTTTACTATAAATGTTTAAGAGCTTTTTAAAATTTAAAGTAAAATTAACAGTATTTGCATTCATTACAATCAAGTGATTAGATAATTGAAGTCTTGTAATTATACCATATTCTTTTTAGATACAGTGTATTTTCAGCCTTAATTAGGGATTAAACAAAATGTTTTATCTGCACATTATAGCAGGCAAAATGAGCAAAGTTTTGTTTGTTTAGGATTATTTTAGAAAGCCGATTATAATTTATCGGCGTTGGATCAAGCAGCGTACTAAGAAAACTTTGACTAAGGATATATAAGATTATGCAAGAAGAATGAAAAAAAATATCTGACGTAATAAGCAATTTGAGCTTCCTTTCATTAAAACACAAAAAACTAAAATTTATTCACATGCTTATTGACAACTACAATAAAGCTACGACAGCGTAAAATTTACTCGAAAGTAAACTAGAAATATTTTAAAATGTTTGAGTTTTTCTTATCGTAGTGTTTGAATTTTATTTCTGGACTTAATGGATACGAATACCACTAACAGCTTCACAATACCAACGAGGTTAATGAACTGGTAATCTAGATATTGACTGTTCAAACTCTAGCGGATTTGAACTCGGCTTTATACCGCGTATTATGGAACAGGGTCTTAACATTTTCCAGGCAGAATACGTTAACAATATTTTGTATGGACCAAATATTAATGTATGTGTATTCGTATATAAAGGTTATAGCTCATTATGGAATTGCAGCTTTAAAAGGATTTGTACCAATTGAGAAATGATTCTTGATATTTTTTGTAATCTTTTGTAAATTTAGTTTACAAGCAATAGGCTAACTAAAATCATCCACCATTTAAACATTGAGGACTATGAAATCCTGAAGTTTGTAGCCTCTCCAGATGTTGGTCGCCTAACTAATAGGTGATCAAACCGCGAAGCTCGATTTTTCAAGGATGTACTGATTTAAATATGTTACCTAAATGATTTTTATCTTTTTTTTGAATTCAGTACCTACCAAACTAACTATACTCTGCGTGATGGAAAGTGTGAATAGAATCCAAAAAAGGTAGTCACCATTCTCATTGTGAATAATCAATGCAGCATGGTGACCCATACTATGACGGCCTAGTGAGATACTTTTTCACGCCGCGTTTAAAGAACCCCCTATGGTAGTGGGTCAAGAAAACACATGCGCTAGTAGGAAGTTCCAGATTTATATCTCATGCGTACTTGATTATTATTTTACTCCTTTTTACCATACGACTATTTTCCTTGGTCATACCATTGGTGATTAAGTACTTTTTAAATTATTATTGTGTATACGTAATACCATTAGCTATTACTTTTTTACAAATAAAACACATAAGAATCACTAAAGCCTGTTGTAGTATAATTAAAAGTTATAAATTTTTATAAATGGCAATTTAATATTACTCATAGGTAATTGTTATAATGTAAGTAGTTTCTACCTATTACCATTGTTTACGTACTGTTTATTGGCTTCATAAAACGACTTAATAATTATATTTTGCTCTAGAGATTAAAGGATAAAATTGTTTTGTTTTTGCTTTCCTACTTAATCATTACAAACTTTGTGTAAACAGTAGTGTTATTTTAAAATAAGCTACTTTACCGATTCTTTCGTGTAAGTATATGGCCACGCAACTGATATACTCTTGTATATAATCTATGAAATTTTAGTGTACAATAAAGTTTATTCTATTCTATTCTGTTCCATATCTTTCCATTTCATTCTATTTCATTATATTCTATTCTATATTTAAGCATAAGTTTATGAAAAAAGAAGGATAATATAGTTCTAAGCATCGTACTTTCAATGCATTTTTAATTGATTTCGAAAACGCGAAATCACCACGTTTTTTACATAACTCTGCTAATGAATTTTGTGGAATATAAATGCTAAAATTATAGTGAAATAACTCCAGGCTGGGCCACGAATTACTTAATATTTGAAAAAATTGTATAAAAAACTATTGAATATACTGTAAAAATTGTATTTATTATTCTTTTAGTTGACGTACTGTATTTGGTTTATTGAAGTAGACACGATTTTTCAAATAACTACATGAAAAGAAGTCTGCTGGGGATAGATCTGGACTTCTGGGTGACCATGGATTGTCGCCTTGTCTGGAAATCAGCTTTTCCGGAACCATATCTTTGACCACCGGCAGGGACTCATTGGATATTTGACAAGTAGCTCTATCTTGTTAAAACTATATGTGACGATTCTAGCCAACAAATGTCTATAGCATCGGCCGCAAGAACTCCTGTAACATTTTGTTGCAGAATGTTAGATTCAAATTTTAACGAATTTTTGCCCCACCTGTACATTGATTTTTATTCAATAAACGTAGCAAAGATAGCATTTACAATAGTTTAAATTGCAATGAATTAATTACGTATATATGTATGTGTTGTCAATTGTCTTAATAACCGTGCTACTAAACAGTATTGGGTACACATTCCTTGTATATCTTCCTAGCGGAGTAATAATTACTATAAAACGTTCAAACATACAAATTCGCGAAGTTACTATTTCAATGCTTGTTTAAGATTGCTATGTGGTTGTATCGATCATAGGTTCAGAGAGGACGAGTTGTATGTATGTATTGAATCTATTAGAAATACTTGTAACCGTATAATTTCGTCAAAAATTGATATTGATATACGGTTGTGATATTTAAACACCTTTTTTACCCTGAGAAAGAAACAGGGATAATACAAGCGATTAACATAGACTATAGTTTTGGAAAGGGGACGCTCCACTTATTAACCGACTTCAAAATGGAGGAAGTTCTATATATGTACCACTGTAAGTATTTTTTGATATATGTTCACGTTCACCGATTATTCTGTCTTGTAGATCGATTTTCTCAAGGTGGTCCCATTATCACCTCTGTGGATCTTATAATTTGATATTTTTATTTAGGAAGATATTTATTTAGTATCATATGTATGTATATATGTATGAATATTACATTAAACTGTATTTCTTCAAGTTATTCAGGTGAGCTGATGATGGTAGGTACAATTCCTTAACGGTTTGCAATTAGAAGATAATTGTTTCAATATCATACATTTACATATAATAGATCTTTAATTGTTTTCTTTCCAGTTATTCAGATGAAGTGATGATTGGCGGCAAAACTCCCTCGTATTCTAAAGTGTGCTCAATGAGCGAGATAAGGCTGATCACAATGCATTTGATAACATCTGTATTATGTACCTACCTATGATCCACAACAAAGATTTATTAATTGACTAATTTAGATATTGACAATTAGTCTTAATTGTTGGACTTCGTGCAACGCTTTCTTGTTATGCGGTTTCTTAAGCAATTTGTTGAACTCTGAGTTGCAAAAAACAACACCATCTATACTCTTTTTGCAATTTTTATGTGTGTTATGAAAATAAATTAGGGACCTAGCACATACTCGTATTGCAATAAAATTTTATTTAAATGAATAATAAGTCCTGTGCTACGTTCTTTACCAGCTCGTTTTACCATCTCGTAAGGCGCCTACTCACGCTCCGTTTTCCGGTATTGGATTGGTCGGCCTCATTAGAGATATGAAAAATTATCAGTGTTAGTTATTATTTGTTATCATAAATAATATTTCTAAAAATTTCAAATATGCAATTTATAGGACCGCGATATGAGGTTTATGATCTTGTATAATTGATTTTCCAATACTGCTAACTACTTAATCAGTTTATTATTGAGTGGTTATTGTTTTTATTCATCCCTTTTTGTTTCTTTGGCTTGTGTCTTTCTTAGTGGGTCGGTGGTAAAACGAATGTCATTAATCATAAAGTTACGACGGGTCCGTGCAAGAAGATTCGATAATATTTCACGAATAAACGAGGATACATCAATAATAGTAACTTCAGTAATAAACTGACAAAAGTAGTTATTTCAGTATTGATTAGTAATTATTTACTCATTTGATATATTATAATAATACTCATAAATATTATACATACCTATAGAAAGTTCGTGTGTAGTTAAAGCTCATGATGAGATATTACTTATAATCAGATATATTAAGTCCTGTTTAAACATAAATGTATATTTAAGCTGTGTATTGAAAAATGCCATATAATGACGTATAGGATATTCGGAAATGTATGTCACCAACCAGTCTTAGCTAAACCACCGTGTGTTATGGAAAGTATTATTTTCATAAGTACATGTCATTAAACACGCGATATGGAGGACTGTGAATGCATGTCATTATACATTTTTATTTATACTTCAACCACAAAAACAATATTTTTGAGTTAAATATATTTTAATAATGTGTTCCGTGTAATGGATAAAGAATACGCAGTAGCACGATCGTATGCCAGTATCGTTAACAGCAGATAAAGGAGCAAACTGTACAGGATAAAATCACAGCAAAGAGAAAGGAAAACTTGAAACAAACCCTGTACCTACCTGTCTGGTCAGCGTGGTATAGTAGGCCAAAACCTCCTTTCTTAGCTGTAGTCTGTGCCCAGCAGTGGACTATTAAAAGCTGTTGATGTAACGAAAATGATGTGAATAATGTGTGAGTTGTGTAAAAATACTTTCCATGTATAATAATTGAAAATTTAATTTGTTTGGCCCCAGTGTTGAGTTCCCTCACAAAAGACAAAAATGGATGTCAAGCAGTCTTAGTGGGAAAGGAATACCGTAGTGGATAGGACTATAGTTTTTCTTTATTTTTATAATAAAACATTGTGATAAAAGTTCATTATTTTTTTGTGAATTGCCTTCATTAGCACTTCTTAGATTTTAAAGGATGTATCCCTAAGGAATACACTTCGTACTAGAATAAACTGGATATATTAGGTCAAGGCAACCCAAAGGATCTTGTAAAGTTTCCTTTTTACGCTTCTCTTTTGATTTTAGTAGGTTTCAATACGCAATACTGCTTCAACAAATGTGGGTTCGTCTAGTATTTTATTCTATTACAGACCGTGTCTGTAGTTATAAAATTTTTATTATATTTTATTATAAGTCACACTACTGCTACTGCATATTTGCCGTAATGTTAAGCCCGTCTATATATAAATTGTCTTACTAGATTGACAATACATAGCGCTAATCAATTGTTTTAGGCGGCTGTCTGAGGTTCAAATTAATGGGAAATTAAATAAAAAATAACGAATCAAGTATTGCAAAAAACAATTCTGTTAATTTCATTAACTTTAAATCACTCTCACAGCTAAGAAAAGTGAACCTGACAGTACCTCCAAAATCCAATTCACAGAAGATCACATACTCAAAACATATTGACGCAAACGGGTAAAATAGAAGTCTAATATCATTTCCCACTGCGTCTGTCTTTCGGTTTGAGTCTGCTAAACTCAAAAGTACCTAAAGAACACGATTTTCACGAAACTAACAATAGATAAAATGATTGATGATGAAGGTTTAGGTGTGATAAATATTTGCTGACGTATGATGTCATCTATATATATCAGATTTAAAATGTTCCGTGCATTGAATTGAGTTTATTTAGTTTGCATTGATTTGAGTATGTATATTGGGTGGGTAAGAGTTCGTTAACATTTGAATCTAAAATCCCGATTACATCGCATATTACGGGAGTTCTTAGGACCGAGGTTACCGAAATTTGCTAGCTATAATCGTAATACATGGTTTCAATAAGATAGAGCCACTTGTCACACATTCAATGAGCCCCTGCTGGTGGTCAGAGACATGTTTCCAGAAAAACTGATTGCCAGACGAGGAGACATTCTATGACTAACCAGGGAATCCAGATCTATCCCCAGCATATTTCTTTTTATGGGGTTATTTAAAAAATCGTGTTAGATCGATTCGAACCACAAACATTACGTCAACTAACAGAATAAATCAGCGAAGAGATGTCAGGGATCTCGCGGTCTCTTTGCTGACTTTGCTGATTCGAAAATATCGGTGCTCGCTTAGAAGAGTGTAAACGTAGAAACAGTGATCATTTAGACTATATAATTTCTAAAACGTAAATTTTAAAATAATAAACAATTTTTATGATATATCAAATGATTTTTATACGATTTTTCCAAATATTAATTAATTTGTGGCCCACCCTATGCATGTTGACATATATAGATTATTTAATAAATGTGTGATAATCACGATCATTTGCTCTGTGAATAGATTTAATATAACTGTAATATTTGTATACATATTAGTTCATTTATCAGCAATCTGGTTACCAAAGCACAGGCTTTGCCCAGTTTGCAATCAGACAGTCGTGTGTGAGAGTGTGAAGTTATTGTTAATTATATAGACCATCTTAATTACATAGACGTGTCACCTTAAGTTTTATTCTTAAATACCTTAGGTCAGTAGTAAAAGTTAAAATGAAAACTTTGAAATATTTCTAGTTTGTTTTTCAAATGTAAAAGAGAAAAAAGACCAGAATTGTTGTTGCAAGCCAGTACGTAAAATATTAGTGAGAGTAGTCACTGACTGGCAACTATCCAACTATGCTATCATCATAAAATGCTGTCGACTAAATGATTACATTTAAATTCATAGGAAAGTAAATTATTTATTTAAAATATCCATTGTTTTCTATGGTGATGGGTTGTTATATTTTGTAGTATTATAGATTTTCGTATCATGTGCATATTGTATTGGCGTTTTACATATTTTTACATGGCTTATTTGCATCACTTCATTAACAATTTAATATAGTAATCAGACACTTATTTAATTCTGCATTTATTTGCATGTTTCATGGATATGGTCGAAAACTATATTTTTTTAAATCTAAAAATTAAAAAAATAAATAAAAATAGTTTTATATACATATATAGTAATATAATATAATAATATTAAATAATAAATTACAAATTAAAATGTGTTAAATTTTGTACTTGTTTTTTATGATTCACTTAACACCACTTTGTTGACCAAATTTATTTTATTTTTGTATGCAGCACCGAAATGCACATTACTGATGAAAGCGCTCGCATCCTGACAGTTAGGGCTTCACACACACAAGCGTTACAAATTGCTGGCGGTACGGTACGTAGTCCGTTGTGATAGAACATGCAACACAGACACTTAATTAACGTAGTAACAGTAGTAATGTTAGATTTCATACTTTCACACTTGCTTTTAATGTATATTTATGAGTACTGTTAATTTTGCCGCTAATTTCAATTTTGAATTTAAAATTGTACCGATGTATTAATATAGTATGGTATATTTATTCAGAATTAAAGTGTGCTAAAAACGTTTATTTGCCTGAGAAAATAATTTACAGTCGTGATCTTACAGTGATCATACATTGACATTTACAAGAGGGTAATAACACCCGTTCCCAAACTAGGTTAGAGTCTGTATTTTGGGAGACTGTTCACAAAATCAAACCTAGAACGAATTTTCTTTGGTAACTTCATTTCATTTTGTTTATTTCAATTATTTTATTAGTATAGTTTACAATATAATTTATAGGAAGTGTGTAAGGTATAAAAATCAAGTATAAAGGTAACGACGTGTTTATGTGAATGGGTGTCGAGGATATGTCTCTATGTATTCTGTGGCATAAATATTTATTCTAAGAACTTGAGTAATGCTTCGGTACTTTCGTAATTCGGAGTAGTCAACTAGTTGACCTCTTTCGGACCTCGTAGCTATTTAGTTGAACACTATTCTTTTTTTACAGTGTATTATAAAGCTAGTAACTTATACTCTTATATTGACGCTTCATAAAAGTGATTCTGCAACGAAATGTAGAACAAATGGGTAGGTGTGACAGTTTGGCGAGTTTTTAATATTGCTTTAAGCATAAATAGCTGCCTCACCATTCAAAGTTTATTATCTGCGTAAAGTTCTGCTCTGGGGTATCTTATTGGCTTTTTGCCTATAACTCTAAGGCCCATCTCTTTGTCCTCTCTCCAATCCCAGTAAGTGCTTTTTGACAGATCTCATCAAAGTATTTGCGATTCGAGCTAGTTCTGGTAGGTAAGTGTGAGCTTTTAAACTGAAATTATTAGGCAGGCAATTGATGTTAGAGTTTGAACCATATTGGTTATTCACTAAAATCTTATTTATATTCATTCATTCACTATTATATTCATTAATATTTTTATGAGTGCATTGTTTAAGATGTTCTCCAAAAGTTTTAATAAAGTAATGAGTAATAAATTAAGGGTGATCCCTGACAGAGTGTCTATCACCATTCTTGTAAATTGGGTGAATTATAACCTTTTCAAATGCAGCGAGGAAAACTTCGCTCTTTGTACATAGCAAGATCACAAATGTATGTTATAGAGGAGATTTGGATTAAAAGGAAGTTTAAGGTATTTTGGGAGAGTTTTAAAGCGTAGATTTGCATCCCAGTGGAACCATTAATTAACGGCATTAATTACCGTAAAGATTAATAAGAATACAGTGGCCCCTAAGCCATCACTAGAGGAAGTAAGTAAAAAGTCACAAATATTGTCAATAGACTGCAGAGGGTTGATGTGTGATAAGAGATCTGTAGCGTAATTTTTTTTTGTTTCGGCGTTAGTGTTGATTTTTATGGTTTTTCAAAGAATTTTAGGGTCAGAACCCGGAGTATTTATAAAGTTTTCCCTGTAAACAAATTTAAATTCTCGGAAAATATTGTTTCAGAAGATTTTATATTTCATAAAGGTTATTTTGAGAGTCATATATTCATTGTATTTTCTGACCCTAATATGCTATTATATTTGCTGCTCTTTCTTATACATCGAACTAGTCCTGGTGTCAAGGTTGAAGGATTCTATTTTCTGTTATAATATATGATACTGTATTAACCAGATTATTTTCTGGCAAGTTTGCATCAATCGTTGGTCATTGTATCGGAGCCATTACAAGTAATTACTAATTGGTCTAAAACCAAAACGATAGGTGTTTGATAAGTTACATGGGATTTAACATTAAAGTTGTAGAATTAAGACCAGGTTTAGCAAAGAAGTGGCACCTATGTGATATGTGTGGTATGTGTATGAGGTATGTAGTCTTATTTATTAAACTTAGTGGTATGTATGAGTGGCATAGAACTCATAAACTGCATTATGTGTTAAGTACTCGTCACGTAAGGGACCTATACTGTTAGGGCATATGGTAATATTTATATCGCCCACTAGAATTGAGTGTACCATGATACTGATATTTCTGTTGTTTTGGCAAACCAAACAGCTATCGTCTTTAAAATAAGGCTCGTCTAAATCACGTGTAAGATCATTATTGGTATTCATTACAGTACTATCGTTTCGATTCATCAATAATTTGTAGTAATTTGTAGTGTAACCATCTAAATTAGGCAGCCTATTAGTTTCACTGAGTCAAAACTCAATCAACACAATAACGTCGAAGGAAACTCCAGCTATTCATAACATTAAACGAAATTAGCTAAAGTTTTTGTTTAAGTATTAACGTAAATTATTGAGATAGCTCAGGCAATCTACTTTCTGACAGAAGTATGATTTTGAGGTCATAATAGAATCTAGTTGTACATTAATTTCGATAATAGTAACCATTTAAAAATATTATTATCTATATAAAACTCTGATCGGGACAATAGAGTACTGAAGCCGAGTTTCATAGGAGATAGATTTATCTAAACGTTAACTTTAACAATGCTAGAGGACAGAAATAGAATTGTAAAAGATTGTGAAAATTTTTGTAAGTAATCGTATTAATAATAGTATAGAATAAATATTGTGTGAGTATGTATATTTATCATAGGGTGTGTTTACTTACTTAAACTTAAGAAATAAATTATGTTTATTAAGTTTAGGTAAAAATAAATTTTTGTTTCAAACGGTAGAGCCATGGAAAAGACACTACATAGATATGTCGTATAAACATAACGTTTTGTTTTATAGAAGATTCTATGGTGGTGGCTGTGGCTGTGGAAGTGACTGGCAGTATTTGTCACATATTTTTACAGAAGTCCAAAGAACATATTGTCGTTTGAAGTCCAACAACATTGGAAAATGTTTTGTTATATGAAGTCGCGTAAATCAAGCGCGTGAACTCAGAAGAGTTGTTTAGAGCTTTCAGGAAGACAATCAGATACGAAAACAGCAAGTCGTTTACTAGAAATTTTAATTAACTCTGCATTTCATTATTCGCCGGTTTTTTTATTTACAATAATTGTGTAACTTCATTTATACAGTATTGAAATCAGTGACGTCAGGGCCAATTGCTCCAGAATTTTCAGAAAGGGAAAATATATCTCCAAAGTCAGAAGAGGAAATTGAGGTTCGCATAGCTCGCCCTATCGAATAAACTCAGTTTTTAAGATCTGTAGCAGTTTCTTTTTCAGTGCTAGTACTGCAATAAATAGCACAGTAATAAATGCCCTGTATCGGTTGCGAGATGAAATAGCCTTGAAACATCCTAAGTGCCATGCTGATTGTGCGTATCCCTAAAGTCTCGGTCTAGAAGTCAGTGGAAGTGGCACGGTGACGGTGGTGGCGCAACATATGAGACTGACGTCTTTCAACGGTAAGTCATATGGTCAAAATAAAATATTCGCCAATAATACAAGAAAATAGCGGCATTAGCGATTGTAGAAATAGAATCAATGCGAAACACTTGCATCTTGGTCAAGAGGGTTGCTCTTGAAGTCAGCGCGCAGATCGTGCGACGCTGAGTAGCTAGATGAGTGATGTCTCAAAGCAATGACAAGTGATTTCTTATACATATCTTGTAAAGTTAATCATTATTTTACTGTGATCTATTGATATTACTTATTTTATTAACCGTCAGGGGAAATTCACACATCCCTATCTGATACCGATCAAGAGACAGGTGCGAACCGCTCTTACGCCGCTCGCTGAGAGCTTACGCACCTTTGCTTTCGAGGTCAATTTCATTTAAATGTATGCATTTAAATGTGTCGTTGCCCGCGCCGCTGCCGTCGCCGCCCTGCTTCTGCTGAGTTCGTGTCCGCGGCCTAAGCGTTCTGCCCGCCGCGTATAGTTACCTCGAATGCTACCTTTTCGTAAAGTACTAATGGGATTAAAGTCCAACTTATAGTTGAAGTTTTTAATCATTTATACCGTGTCAACACATATTATAGTCAAAAGTCCTGACTTCAAAGTTATTTCACATTTTTTACGCTATAATTAATGTCAATTGTAAGCATACATTCCAATTGTACCATAAAGAACCCGCTTTTAACACAAATTTCGTTTTTAACACACAGAGAACATTAGTAGCACGTCCATTCACAGTGAAGTGAACCGTCCTATGTTATTATTTATCCATACATATAATAAAATTGTAAGGGGTCGATATCCTAACATTAAAGAGACTGGAGAAAACGAATGAAGAGTGTTTTTATTAAAGTAACAGAACTTAAACTAACAGTTTTTAAAATTTATGTCTGCTTGTCTGTGTTTGTGCACGCAAATCTCAGAAGTGGCTTAAACATTGAATGTGGTTGTCTCTTATGTATTGTGGTAAACTTCACTCAACATTTAGTGTTTGTTAAACTTTAATTGGTTGATAAATAAAAGAGTAATATTAGTTCAAAGAATTGCCACGATAATCGACTTATACGCTGGAGAACCGCAGGCAAAAGCTACTTGTAATAATAATTGACATACATTTTATATTATTATTTCATATGGGTTCATTTTGCAGAATGTATATGAATACATATTCTTATGCTCACTGATTAATCAATTTATTATAAGCTTAGAGCTTTTATATAACAAGTGTTTTGACGACTAGGTTACTATTTAAATAATATCTGTTCAACCATTATACTAACGTAACTGAAGTGATAGATTTAGTTATCTACTAAGTTATAAGTTTTTAAGCCTAAGAGAAATTCTAGTTTATTAGAGTTCATTAAAACGTTATTTTTTTTTAAAAATAGGTAACTGTTGATAGTTTAGCTCCAGTACTTAAAGTGAGTCTTTCGATAATTAGAAATCAAATCAATATAACATTGTAGATGTACTCTTTTAAGATTTTTCAAAGATGTGTTTTCGAATTTTATGTTGCAATATGCTATTTAATTTTCTATGGCAAATGAATGCAGATTATAACTTATAAGCTGTTAAAATCAAGTTGTTACCGTAAAAATTATGCTAAAACTAAATGTTATAGAGTGCAAGGAGTCCGTGTAGCTGACATAAAAAATATATACTACTTATTCCATACTTTTATCGTATTTCATTGAAAAATCTTTGAGTAACGTCATTAGAAACATTTCGTAATATTTTATTTTTACAATTTCTTGTCTCCGTAGTTAACAAGAAGCTGTAGTAAATTCTTAAACAACATGAAAAAACTAAACGATCATTAATTTCTTTTTATTACGCGTAGACTTGTCGTGTCTACCTGTCGTCGTAGAATTTATGTATGATATGCATACCTGTCTACATTTGAAGTACACATTATGTTAAACACTACATCTTTATACCCACAGGAGCGTAGCTAAATATTATTTAAATTACCTCATATCAAAACCGCGTCTATGTGTAGGCGGCCTTATGAAGAAGGGGAGCGAGTTGGCATACCTAATAGTCTAAATTTCTCTCACGTATTGTACGACCGTTCTAGACAAAGTCAGATATCTGTCTGCACTATGAATTTGTTTAAAGCTTACCACGTTATGGTGTCAGGTTTTTGTTTGTGATAAAATTTTGTGTAGTAATTAGTAGACGGGTGTGTACATGATTTCACTTTGATGTGGAAATATAGGGGTACCTTTGCATTAAAATGACTAAAGAAAATGACACAGGCACATCAGCTTAAATTACAGAAGACTAAGCCATATAGAACTTTTATCGTAAAGGCACGAGGTTGAAGAGGCATAGGTGTATAATATAAATATAGGTATTTTGTAGTAGTACCTTTGACTGACTTGGATTAACTATCGGACTTGATTTTACTGATAACTATTGACGCTTAGTTCAGTTTCAAATTGTTTTATATACATATTCTATTGTAACCTATGTATGTTAATACTTTGACGTTGTATACATATGAAAATCAAACATCTAAAATCATATTTTTTGTAGTACTGTTACATTAAAACGCTTTATGTATCCTTATACAGGTTTAAAAAATATGTTACATTCATTCTGATAACATTTTAGAACAGATTAGCTCCGTTAAAAGTTACAAGGACTGACATCTATTCAAAAACTTGATTTAGGTCAGACAATTATCACGTGACATTGTTTACATAAAAAGCTTTTATGTTTTCATAGATACCTACTGTTGTTTCTTAAAATCAAAATAAGAAGTAAGATAATACATGAATAAACAAATTGTTTCTTTGAAAATTGTTTTAATATCAGTAGGTATAACCTTATGTTTGAGTTACCTTCAAACATTGCCTTAATATAATAAGTCCTCTTGCTTGTCTTTACCTGTAGGTTTACAATCGTTATATTTTTATATTCTTTTTTCCTCTAATAGTTTGATTTAGCAATCTTTAATAATAAAGATTCACAGCAAGATGTCAATCTCTGCAGGTTCACAAAAAATATGTTTCTATTATAACATGAGAATGTATGAGAACGTGATATCTTTTTGTACAATTCAGAAAATGCATTTAAGACAACAAAGCACAGTAACTACAAAGAGAACTAAGAACAGAATCAAAAAATTCTAATTTTGAAATGGTTTTCACAGAAAAAGTTTACGCTGCTCGTCGCAATTAAAATGGCCACGTAATAGCAGACTATTAATTCTACCATTGGCTGGAATTTCTGAAAACAAACAATTTTGCAGCAAGCAGGAACGAACTGAAAACTTTCTATTTGCCTAATTAACTACATTCGATAAACCCTTTCTTGATTAGATCACGTATCGAAAGGATCCAAACGGATCCCCGAGTAAATACAAAGTTTCTTTTTATTGTTGTTGGTAATGCTTACGATGCGACGATTGAAAACGGCTATATTGAATGTAGCGAGTGTAGCCATAGACTCATGTGGATGTGATCTGAAAAAAAGAAAAGTTATGTCATTGTTACGAAGATATTGTAATTGTAGTAGCAATAAATTATTTTAATTGAATATGTGTTTTGACACACAAAATGTTTTGGTTGGTGTATCTATCTAAATAATCAATGTAATCGAATTTTGACACTGAAATTAGATCATAAGAATAATTCGCAGTAAGTGAATTTTCAACCCCAGAGCTCCATGAATAAGTAAAGAAAATAAAAAAAAAATTCGTGCATTTAACCTAAAAATTTCTATTAAAATACAGAATTAACTAATACCACGTTTCATGTACCACTTTAAACAAAACGCATTCATTTATACAAAACAATTCGCGGTTTAAGTACAAACTAAAATTACACTGAAGTTTTTGAACTGAAATATTATTTTAACAATGGCGACCTGTACCTGTATTGTATTCAGAGCAGTCACACATATTTTCGAATAAATCAAAACTGATGCTTTCAGTAGACTAAATTCTTTTATAACTTAACACTTTAAAATAAAGTTGCTCAATACATGTTTGAATAAATTATACGAATATCTTTTTATACCCACAAAGGTTTAAGTAACTTTAAAGAATATTAAGGAGGACTCTTAGATTTCCTTACGATAACATTCATTGCGATTCAAGATTAGGGATGGCCCTCACTTTTCAGAAGATTGTATCTCAAACTAGTTTCTGTCGTAGAACTACGTAAATGTCTAGTTTTATCCTTCTACTACGAATGCAGGGATAGTTGCGTTAATAAAAGTACTTGTTAGTATTTTAAAATGTGTATTACTTATTTGTTGATGTACGAGTTTGCTTTTATAGATACAAGTATATTAGAAATATTCTGTGCCGTGGGTAACTTTACAAACAATTATTCAAACAGACACTAAGATCTCCCAGATTCAGAACAACAATTTGTGGATCATAAGAAGTGTTGTTCCAGGTGTTGATCGAACTCACAACACTCGCTATAGCGGTAAACGACGAGGTGACCACTTAAACTACGGCCCGTGTAGTGGAAATATGTCGAAATGTAAAATGTAAACTATTAATTTCACTTCAAAACTTTAAATGTGGCGTCTATGTATAAGCTAAATTTAGGTCGGATGTAAAACAAATTGCGGAGTTCCGTCGGTTAGATCACAGACCACTGACGCGCCGGTGAATGGTCGCTAATGAACTGATGTTACACTTTAAAAGAGAACTTTTCAACTGAGCTTAAATATACCTGCAACTATATTACCAACTTTTAAAGTATCTACACATACTAGTTTTATATACACACACATGTGTGCGTTTTGATTTCACGACTTAAATAAGTCATGGAATCAAAAAAGTGATGGGTTAACATTTTTATTGCCCATATTTTACTTTATTTGTTGCTTAACCATATTGAATTGGCCATTTACTGTTCATACTTTTTTCACATTTTAGGTTTGATATCTTCCTACTTCTGGTTTCTGTGTCCACTAGGAGCCGGTGATTTATGGGCATTTCCATTTAACTGGATACGAATTTGTAAAATTTTGTAACCATCAATTAAATTGTAACTTTATGTGAGTTCTAAAACTAATCAAAAAGTGATATTTTCAACGTAGCTAGTCTAGATACATCGGTAATAACAACTTGATATATAAAGAACAATTTAATTAGTTGTGACTGAGATTACAAATAAGCATTAATATTTAATAGACAGACAGTACAGAATTAAGGATCAAGTTGAAGAGTTTATTTGTCAGAAAGTAATTAAAACCAAGTTGATAGTGATTTATCATCATACCAAACTACATTTTCAACGGGAAAATTTAATTTATTTAAAGTAAGCAAATCTGTTTATGTGATATTAAATTTATTTAGAAGGGTTTTAAGAACTAATATAAATATTCATCTTATTCAAATTTACTTTCGGTTACTAAACGGCTTTCATATTGAATTGGTTTGTTAGGGTCATAACAATATATTTTATAGTTCAATGTAACTACAGTAGTGAATTAAACTGCTTGAAATTCAAAATTTTTCAAAATACATCTAGAACGTTCTGTAAAAGACTAGAGTAGTTGACTGATGTTTTTCTTATTAATAAAAAATAAATAATTTTTAACATAAGGTTAAACTTTGAAGTCGGAGGTGGGTTGTAATTGAACTATTAGAATTTCGGGGATTTTTCATACAATATAAAGTGAAAAATTTATTCATTGGAACGAGCCAAAACTCATTTAGTGTTTTGCAAAACCGTTATAATTTTATAACACAAAAATAAATCCAGCTTTTGACTGCTGCAAATGCAGCTGCAAAATAATCACCAAGTCACTAGGAAAGGGCAGTCACAATCACTTGTGTGGGATATTTCTTATTTCATAGTAACACATATAAAATGTAATCCACCATTCTATGTACAGTAAGTAATTTACCACTGGTAATTCAAACGGATATATCTCTAATTTATTTGCGTGTCATGTACATTGAAAGCATTGTACGTACGCATTTGACTTCAAAATAGAACACAATATTCATGACACAACGTTGGGTTACAATCAGTGTCGTCACGGCAACCCTGAACGAATTAGAATATATCTCTTATTTAACTTCCAAAAGAACTCCAATAAGATACACATAGAATTTTTCATTTTTTTAAAGCTTTTCTTACAAGAAATGCCTAAAAAAAGAATTTATTAATTTATTATTAATTTATTATTAGTAGTATGGAATTTGGCGGTGTTTTACGTCTGTGCTTCGTATAAATCGTTGAACCATCGATACTGGTTGTACACATCTATGACTATCGTTATCACGAAGTCAGTGCCCTACAAAATACTGACAACTATTACAATCTTCGAGTCAAAGTTGCGGAGGTCCGATGCCAGTCGCTCCGTGGAAAAACTGATATTTAGGTAAAACCGATGGAACTTACTGCCGATACCGAATAATATTGAGATGAACAAAGACCGAAAAAAAAAGAAGAAGCCAGAAGGAAATAAGCCTTAAAATGAGCATTGTAAATCATTCATCATTAATCTTTTGTGTTATTATATAAGACATTGTAATTATTTTTGACTCGAACCCTTGATAATTAAGTAAATCATAGTCTATACTCATCTTCTTTTTCACTTAATTTCAATAGGCCGCGATCTCCTTCTGCGAGCCGGTTATGCTCCAGAAGGAGACCGCAGAGCGAGATCGGGTAAGGCCCGATCCCGGTCGAAGGAGGCGGCGAAGGGGACGCGGTTGAGGTCGCTAGCTCCCTAATCGCCGCCTAAGGGTTGCTGCGGTCACATCTGATGGCGATGTGACTGCTGCAAACGAACCGAGACAGGTGACACTCCGGTGCAGCCGGTGAGTGTCGTTTGGAGCGGGGTGCTGTTCTGCCTCTTATTGTGCAGGGCGGTGAGAGGTGCGATAGCGTCTTGTCCCTAGGGCATGAGGTGCCCGGGATGTTCCTCACGTGTAAGGTACGGCAGAGAGGACTCTAGAAGCCGCTAATGCGTTCCTGGAATTCCTCCCGACTGTCGAGGTAGGCCACCGCGGGGTTTAGGGGCTGGACCGGTTTTCCGGGAGTCCCATACACGCCCTTCGTCCCTCCGGAGGGTATGGTGCGAAAAGCATTCCTCACGTGAAAAAAAAGAAGGTATTTTTATAAATGACCACTTAACCACATAGATAATACATGACAGTCTTCACAGATATATCACTCCTCACGCTGGCAATACAATATTGTTTAGTTAAGGCCGTTCTCTTTCACACCGTGATTTCGCAATTATTGCTGACTTACAAATCAGGATCCATGGCATAAATGAATGATGCTCAGTCGTACAATTTATTGATAATAAAAAGTAATTTAAAGAGCACCACACATCTATGCCTACATACATCATCCTATGTTATATTAATTAAAACTAAATTGCAGTTATCTGCAATGCAGACTGATTAGTACAGGAAAATAAAGACCTCGTTTCGATTTCGAGACTAATTGCGTATATTGCCTTAAATTCTTGCTTTAACAACGGATACGGCCTGTTAGCAATGAACGCATTGAGCGTCAAGCATTCATCATGACGATTGACATTCGATTAACTGTGTCTATTTACTCTGAAATGAATGAACTGTATACTGTTTGAATGAAACAAGAGTAAATTTCATAAAGTAAACTCAAATAGCGGTGGCAAAATATAACTTATACAGTACGAAAGCTATAATTGTAACATTATATATTTTTCTATATTTTAATTACTAAATTCAATTACTAGTATATGAGATGGAAGTCCTTTACATTGATTAGTTATATAATTTACAGATACAAACAGTTTTAATTACTATTAAGTCTATAGAAAGTCGGAATACTCGGCTGAAAAGAATTAATAATAGTGAGAGAATCTTAATATTTTATTTAATTAAAATATTAACGGATGAGAGCGTCCTCCGTAAACACGTTGTTTGTAGTAGTATTACATTTCCACAGATTTCTAAAAAAATATACGAGACACACGATACCAAAAACAATTAATGGCTATTTACACATCAAAATTGAAATACTTACCTGCTTATGTGTTTTTTTTCTTCAATTTTGATGTCTAAATATTTTCTTGCGTGAAAGAAGATATTAGTTTTGATTATTTTGTACAAAAATGCATGAATTAATGTGTTAAATAAAAAAGTGCATTATTTTGAATCAACAAAACAATGCTGAGTTCCAGTATTTAAAAGATAAATTGTTCATGACTGTGTGAAGTCGGCAAAGAGAATATTAAAATTATGATATTATACATTAACGGCTTCCTGAACTAAACAAGAGATATATTTGAAAAAAAGAAGTTAAAAAAATAGTCAGCATAAAAGCACTAAATTCAATTATTCATGAAAAGTTCACATAATAGGAAAGTCAGCATAAAGCTTTTTATCTAGTATTGTGCATCTAAGCAAACAACATCGTACGTTTTTATTACGTTATTATAACGTATGTATTGGAACAACACACATACATAGAGACAATGAATCGGTGCGACTGTACTTACGATCCCTTACCTGTACCTACTTACCTCATAATTTTTTATAATTTCTGTTACGCCTCAAAAATAAATATTTAAAATAGTATTACAAGTCCAAAACTATTGTTGCGTTTCACAACGTTCATCAACTTTTGAGAAATTTGTTTAGAGGTTATCCTTGTTTATCTGTTTGTATGTGTGTTTGTGCACGCAAATCTCAGAAATGGCACAATCAATTCAGAAGTGGTTTTTATTTATGTATAGTGATAAGCTTCACTGAACATTTAGTGCTTATTTTATTTCAATTGGTTAACAAATAAAAAAGTTATGCTAGTTTAAAGAATATGAAGCGTTAAAAAAGTAACTGTTTTTATCTACATATATGCTCAAATTAGAGATGCTATAAAAAACAAATGTTATCTTTATAAAATTCTCTAGGTAATAAAATTCTTTATTTTACTGTTTAAGTGAATTTACATTGTAGACGTACCGCATACGGTGTAAATCCATCTAAACATTAATTTATAATTTTTATTTTTTTTTAACAAAAGAATTCATTTTTCGATTTTAAATAACAATTTTTGCAGATATTTATATGGTGCCGTGAACTCTATTGAGATCTACTCAATATTAATATTTTTACAATACATTATATTCGTCAAAACGGAACCGTTTGGCGGTTTCAAGAACTAATTTATTTATGCCAACTTAATCAAACAAAATATATTTAGTGATATGGTAAGAAGGTATCAAAAATTCATTCATGAGTTTTAATAGATAACGTTAGAAGTGTAATATAATATGATGGTGTGTATTTTTTTAATTTTTTTATGTGTAAATGATAAATAACACATTTATAAATTAATTTAAATTACTATGTTGAATACCATATGCAGAGGTTGTATAGCTAATTCGTATAGTGTACCAGAAAAATAAACCGATTGTGGACTAGGTTTCGAGCACGCTTCGCTTTATTTTATTTATTTTATTTTCAACACTTGCTGCATTAGATTTGCATGAAGCGGACTTAATGCCATATGGTATTCTCTACTAGTCAATCTTTAGGTGTTTCAGCAGCTGACATGGCAGGTGCACTTGTGTAATTAAGAGAAACAATGAGTTGGTAGTTGGAAGCAATAATTTACAATGAATATCACAAAACACAAATAAATATTTAAACAATAAATATACGAGTATAGTACAAAATATAGTATATAAAATGATTAGACTAACAGGGAATATCTGCTAGCTGTTTCTTGTATAACTCTCTAACCCTGGCTTTAAAAGCATTACGATTTGTTATTTTCCTGATCTCGAGTGGGAGCGCATTCCATAATAAGATCGATTGGACAGTAAAAGAAGAATAAACAAGAGAAGAGGTGTGTGTTCGACATAAGCGTAGAAGATTATTAGTGGAGCGAAGATCTCTGTCATGGTTCGAACATAGTAATTTAAGTTGTGAAGTAAGATAACCCACTTATCTTACTTCTTCTTGATTTACGTTTATTGCATTGCGTAATCGTTTGATGTAAAATTCAAAATACTTTTTTCAGATCTATTTAACGATACCGACGATCTCAGTGGTCGGCTACTCAAAAAAACTGAATATAGTACTTTGTGTGTATTGCGAAAAGTTCTACATAGCTTTGGAAAATTGTGGCGGTTGCAAAGACATTCTCCACAAAGTCAAAGCGAGGCGCAGTGAAAAAGTAAATATATATCGCTATAAATATTTCATGTTTACATTGTAGTGTGAAGGGCGCTTTTGCGCTATGTACCGACACAGAATTTATAAAGTCCGCACCATCACATATACTATTATTTTAAGCAGTTCACGATGGTTTAAAATTAAAAAATCAAATCAAAACACGGCACTTTTTCAATATCGATGTCAATCTTGAAGTATGTCAAAGGTGTCCTTTGCTGTTGTAATGTCAAAATAAACGTTTTGTTTCGCTCGTAGTGTGAATACATTCCAAGTTCGGAGTATGTTCCGGTGTATATTTTTGTATTTTAGATTTGATATCATTATATATTTATAATATCGGGATTTCAGTCTTTGTACAGATATTTCATGAATGTTAAACATAAACATTTTATGAACATGTTGGTATAACACTGGCAGATAATCAATCGAGCAATTAATTATACTGCTATATTGTTTACATTTCTTGATATATTGATCTCTGTCATTTATCTTACCTGATGGTTTTTATTTTTATGTTTAATTATTATTATTATTTTATATTTTTGTAGTTGTGTTTTTGTTTCTTTTTTTTTAGATTTGTTTTGATGTACTTATGCAGATTTGTTTAAAACTGGCAACCGGCAGATGGGAGTTAGCGTACGAGTATATATATTTTTATTACTTTATTTAACAGATAAATTTATTATAGTTTGGTATTTTGGTTATTCTTTATTCACACTTATCTTTTATCTAAGTATTATATTAGAACACGTAGTGCACAATCTTTTATTTTCCTTCTTACTTTTTGTTTATTCTTATCGATTGATTTTATAGCTTCAAATGTCTTTACCTGACTGCAGTGATGACCGCACACACTGCTTTTTATCTGCATACAGTAGTATTGGTTCCCAGGATGACCCAACAACCGCTGAGACTCTCTCATTTCAGTTCTCTGACGTTCCCTAAAACTTCAACATTGTACACATTAATGCTCAAAGTGTTCCGGCTCATTTCCACGATATGTTGCCATGTTTTGACTGTACGAATTTACACGCTATACTTATTTCTGAATCGTGCTGTAGTATTATTAAGTAGAGAGTGAAGGGTGGTTAGGGCCCGTAAGCTACGACGCTGGCGAATAGGTAACCATGACACCTGAGTTCGATAGGTGGAGATATGGTCGTACTTGCGGAGGTTGAAGATGAACCGAATGCAATTGGTAAGGAGGCTTTAATTCAATTCATTTAAAAAAAATCTAGTATATTTAACTGTGTCATATTGTATAGTTTGTATAAATCATGACCAAATTCCCCTCTTGGAAAGAGCCAACAAAGTCTCATTATTCAGTCTTTCATAAAGTTTTCATCCACGAACTCACATTCAGTGAACACACGGTTGAAAAACCAGAATCGTCACTAATGACGCAAAGTTTGCTTACAAAAGTTACTACAGTATGACTGCATGTAATTAAATTTAATTGAAATACGAAAAATGAATGAAACTTTGATGGTAATCGTGTTGATTAAAGTCTAAGAGAAATACATCTTATTTTAACGTGGAAACGTAATCCTGGTTTTGGATAATCTGGATGATAAACTCCGTTTTAAACGGTACTTAAGTGTTCCTGTAGTCCTGACCATCAATTAAACAAAAGTATCAGTTTTAAAATATGAAAATGTAGTGTCGAAGATACGATATGATATGTATTTTAAAGCTGGTTTTCTATTAAAGATTTTCTTTCTGAAGAACAATTAGAATAAATGATCGCCGTTTCAATTGAGTTTATATTTGACTTAATTTCAAATAAATCATTTTTCACTCCATTAAAATACTGAAACAATTCGATAAATGAGAACTATATAATCTACCAACCTTGCTCGAGTCGGACGAACTGTTCTGTCAAAGAACTTTGTATTTCGATTATTATTCTCTTGACACGTAAACCAGACACACTTATTTCTGAAGGTCAATTCCAGAATCTATAAAGATTTTCTCATTCATTCAAATTTAGGAAATAAGCTGAATTCGATTTCGATGGCGGTAATTGCCAATTTGAACAGGAAATCACAAAGTTTTTCGTGTGTAAAGAGTAACATTAAAAAATAAGACGACTGATTCAATATTATTTCTGGACTTTACTGATACGTGTGTACATAACTCATTATTTTTTATTAGTTCATCAACTATACAATCAGCTGTCTTTGTAAAGGGAGTTATAAACTTCAATTTCACTAGTGAATCACATTGGAGCTTTTTCATTTATTATAAGAATGAATAAATGTTGCTACAAATAAATAACATTGCTTTTTTGACAAAAATATATTTCTTCACATGATAACAATTTGTTAAACTCTTATGTTACATATTTATGCAGATGTTTATATTAAAAAGAAGTAGTAAGTATAAATCTTTTATTGAATGTAACACTTGACCACGGCTGTGTAACAAAAAAAAATTCCAAAAAAATGATTGGATATATATTTAACCCCCTACCGTATAAACTTTTCGTTCTTTTTGATTGCCTCAGTGTGGCAGTGGTAGCGTTGTGCAACTGTGCATTGAAGTCTCGCGTTGGATTCCCGGCTCTAACTGAATGAATTTTTTTCAGAGTTTATATGTTTTAAAATTACATTAAAAGAATATTGAAATATTCTATCACTAAATCTAGCTATCATAGTGCAAGCTCTGCTTTGTTTGAAGCCAGATAGCGTTGTATGTCAGATGTCTGAAATATAAAAGAAAAAAATTAAGACCTAAAATCATAACACTAGAATATGTATGTGGATTTCAACAAACCTACATATTTAGATATACTGTTATCGGTTAAATATATTGTTACCTGATTATTTACTTGCATTAGTATTTTCACTATAATATGAAAGTACTTCCAATAAGCAATCGTTTTCAAAATTAAAACTTTTTTAAAACTCAGTTTCCTTTTTGTGATGACTTTCTTTGTGCTGGCTTAAAGTATTAAAACTATAGCACATGATTAAGAAAAATGTTATTTTAATATATATTAGAAAAATATGTTTTTAAACAGAACTGCAGGCTATTTAATTTCATTGCATATAAGTTAGTAATAAAGCAGTAAATACTAACTTTTAATATAACACATCATCATTATCTACGGTAAAAGCTGTTGAAACATAGTAGATGTTATAAGATTGAGGCCTATGTCCAGCAACTGTAGACTACTAATACGATACTATACTAATACGAAACTAAGTTAGTTTACTGGTCCCCAGTAAAACTAACTAAGTTTCTACCAGACATAGGACTCTCCTAAGAAAGAAAGTTTTGGCCAACTACACCACGGTGGTCGGACAATTTGGTATAAGATATAAATTTGATACAGTATACAAAAAAGAATAAAGTAAAACTAAGTCGCGATAATTCTAACCAGTTATTAAAACAGTATCTTTTATTTAAAATTGTCTTGTCACAAGCTGCTATTTCTATTCCCCGATTAGTTAAATGGCATGGAATATTCTGTATTATTAGTGATGTTCGAGTTGAACACAATAGCTCTCGTTGCCGACTGATATTGGGTTTTCGATATTCGATAACGTTAACCGTTTGTAAGTCTAATCACCAATTCGGTTGTATTGTACATAGCTTAGGGTTGTCGCCCAATAAAAGTGTTTAAATGAATTTACATGGAATCAAATGAAAATTATGGTAGAAATAGAACTTTGAAACATTTTAAGGACATTATATTTTAGGCAAGAACGATACATAAGACTTGCCTAATAAAAATATTTTACTGATCCTAAAATCAGTAGAACTGTGATGTGAAACAGTTGCCTCAGTTTCTACACTAAATATATACATATATTTATATAAATGCATTAAAGATATAATTATAAGTATTTACGAATGAATATGATGATTTCATGGATCGTAATAATATCAAAAATAATGATGAATAGTAGCGTTACAAAAGACAGAATGTAACGTGCGATAAATATTTCAGCCTACTCTTTTTGAATGAATTTATTATAAATGTTCACGTAGGTATGTTATACATTTATACATATACATGCATTATTCCTGTATATAATATTTTACTATCAGTATGCATATAAAAATGTAAATCAATCTACTATGTGATGCAATGTCGAAAAACGTTCAAAATGATTTTTAAATATAACTTTACCGGTACTTACTTAGGTGTGTTATACATAATAATATATTAATGCAAATGCTAGCTTGTTAGAAGACAAGTATTACACTAATTTTGGTGCCAAATAAATATCAACTAACTTTGTAGAATACGATAGTTTTTGAAGATTGAGGTTTCCCTATTATCTTAAATTATTTTAAGTAGGTTAGCATATCTTTCATTTACAAGAAATAAAAAACAGGTATATTTGGCCCTAGGGGTATAAGCATAGTGAATTTGCCCTCAAAACATATTGACACGATACTGAGGGGATTTTTAGGTACTATTAAATAATAAGATCCTGAAAGTTTCAGACCTTTAATCCTATTAGTTTTTGAGAAAAATAAAATATGTAAAAATCAGATAAAATGAATATTCTCAGAAACGCGTGAATCGATTCATCTGAATTTTGGATATGTTTTGAAATGAAATTCTGAATCTCAAAATTCTGAATTTCTGAAATGTTCTAAAAAATTGAGAGCTAAATCGATTGATAAAAATCTCAAAAATATGACATTTTAGTTTTAATTTCAATTTTTAACTATGATACGATTCTGGTGCAGTTTTAAAACTATTTTTTTCGGATTCCTCATTCATTATTCTATGAATATATGATCTTTTAAGATTTTAAAAAAAGGTACGCCATATTACACAAGAAATAAAAACCACTTTTTATGCAATTATTTATTTTATTAATGTGTATTATGTATGAATCTTTATTTGCCTTGCATCCATATGTTTTTAAATCTCATCTGAAATAGTCATTTTCAAATCATTAGTTAAATCTTCAAATATCAATCAATATCAATTATAAACATTATTCACCTATAACATAAGAAACAGATTTTAGTAGGTAAATATAATTAAACAACAACAAATAAAAGATTCATTTAAAAAACAAAAAGCTTATGATCATATTCTATCAGTCTTTATCGCTATCATGTTCAACCACAGGTGAAACATTGTCTGTATCAAATAATTTGCCAAGTATTACTGCAGGATATCATAGTTAAAAATCGAAATTAAAATTAAAATGTTATTTTTTTTGAGGTTTTCATCAATCGATTTAGCTCTCAATTTTTTTCTGGAAAGCTTCCATCAGCTCCCAAAACATATCCAAAATTCAGACGAGTCGATTCACGTGTTTCTGAGAATATTTATTTTATCTGATTTTTACATATTTTACTTTCTCTCAAAAGCTAATAGGATTAAAGGTCTGAAACTTTCAGGATCTTATTATTTTAATAGTACCTAAAAATTCCCCCAGTATCGTACCCATATGTTTTGAGGGCAAATCATACCCCTAGGGCCTTTACAGCAAACAATTTATTTGAATTTAATTAATTACTGTAAAAAGTGAAGGTTATACCCCAAGGCACAACAACTGTGATAGCAAACGGAAACCGTATAGTTAATGCAAATACCTGACGAGATAGATTCTACAGATAACTATGAAACCAATAAATCTCTTAGAGACTTAAATAGAATGGGTAGTAACTAAGTAGGATATGGAAATATAAAAATTGGCATCCACAATCGTCGATTTAGGCAAACCATTTTTATTTTAATAATGAGACGGCATTTCAATATTCTATTATGGTATAAGATCATGAGACGCAATGAGCAATCTAATGGTAAGTAACTATTACTAGTGCGTTGAACGCACCGCCCGCACTAGGAATAAATCCTGTGTCGCGGGTTACTTTACAAACATATAAATACAACAATTTGTTTATCACAAAGAGTTATCTCGCGTAGGGTTTGAACCCACAATACTCAGCGTAGTAGAGAGCGGCGCGGTGACCGCTTAAACAACTTTTTTTTAAACGTGTGGAAACCCCATCGGGCCGTCACCCCACCGCGGTTTACGGCGGGGGGTGTGTCGGAATCGGACCAACTAAAACCACACGGTGTGCCACTCTGCGCCTGACATGGGAGCGATAGTATGTCAGTCCCTTTACTAGATCAGAGCTCTAAATCTATCAAAGTACAGCGAGGTGTATGACAGAGAGATGTAATATCACCGAAACTGTTCATCGCAGCGCTGGAAGACGTCTTCAAGCTTTAGCACTAGAATGCACTTAAACTTAAAATCAACCGCGAGCATATCACTCACCTTTGTTTTACTGATGACATATTGTCATAACTGAAACTATGTCAGATCTTAGCACAATTATTATTATGTTGTGCACGGGAACGCTGGTACCCTAAATACAAGTTTATACATACTACATATATACATACTATGTATACACTACCAGAGTTTTTCGTAAATGCTTCCTATACGAGTATATGTTATATGTTTTTGACTTTGTTTATGTATTTTTGTGTATTGAAAAATAAATCTTTTAATCTTAGTGTCTAAAGACAAAAGTCTTTGAGCAGTGTGTGTTGCCATTGATGAGCCATATTACAGAGACGTGGCCACTTATTATTGGCTTCATAAAAAGACTAAAAGACATCCAAAAAGCAATGTAGAGGACAATATGTGATTGCATCAGGAATGAGGAGATTCACAAACGAACCACATGTTACCTGTAAAATCGCTAAAATCAAGTGGCAGTAGACACATTACGCACTGGAACGATGGCCGAAGAGGCTATAAAATTCTTATGTGGCGACTTCCCACAAGGTGGCCCGACGACCTGGTAAGAGTCGCGAGAAACCGTTGGATGCGGCCGGCACGGGATCAGTTGTTGTGGAGAACCTTGAGGAAGGCCTATCTATAGCAGTGGACGCCTTTAGGCTATCAGTTTTTCCACTGAACAACTGGCATCGAACCTCCAAAACCCTGAGATTGAACTGAATTCAAGGGCTGAACCAGTTGTCAGTACATTTGAGGGTACTAACTTTTCAATAACAATTGCCATAGATGTTCATGACAATCGAGACCGATAGTTTAACGTGCTTTCTGAGGCACGGCATCGCTTAAGTACATTACAGATAAAGTACGTATAATTAGTCAAAGTGAGCGCAAACGATTTTGCTGACTTAGCAATCGACGCCAATTCTGTTAGTAGTCCGTGACGTTCGAATCCAGATTAAATTCGAATTTTCAGACAAAAACGGAACTGTTAACCAGATAAAAAGGTAACAAATAAATATTTGGAATTAGGTTGTATTTTTGTAATGAACAATGTTCTTTTTTTGGTTTAAAAATATAAAACAATTAAAATATGTAAGTTAATAAGACTAATATAGCTGTGATGGTTCTTACTATATGTTCGTTATGTATTCTACTACGGTGAGTTTTATAAGATCTCCAATTAATGAAATTTGGATGAAAGGGACGAAGGTGGGGCAGGGGATGGGACACAAATTAACGTCTTAAGAAAACTATTTGAAAACACATCATGTATTGGTTGAATATTAAAAATAACATTTTAAAATTAAATGTATTATGAAAGGTTAGTTGAATGATTTAAACATATATTTTAGCTCTTTATTGGTGATATTAGAATGTGTTTGCACGTAAAATTACAGGTTTCTAGTACTGACAGTCTGTTAGACATAGTGTGAAGAGATGGACGGGCTGACACGACGACGGCGACGGTTTTGTTTTTGCAATTTTGACTACAGAACCCTCAAAAGATGAGTTACGTGCACTATTATAATATAAATATATAGTCTTAGAGTTAAGTGTTTTACCACTTACATACAATATGCAAAAACTTTCTGGTATTATTATAATGTTTACCGTTGACAGGGTCTGGTATGACAGGTTTCTGTTCAAAATCAAACAGTGACTTACTTATTAATTAATCCATTACTGAGATAGAACCTGGATGAAAAATGCTTTGAGGTGAAACTCAACAATGAAACAGTTCCCTTAAAGGAAATTCTTTCAGGAGTGCTACAGGGAAGTATATTGGGTCGCATCCTTTACCTTCTGTACACTGCTGGTCTGCCGACACAAGATTGTGGCTATAACCTTCACATACGCAGATAACACAGCCATACTATAATTTAATGATAACCGAGTAATAGCATCAGTCAAACTCCTCAAGGTAGAAAAGTGACTGGAGATATGGCGCATTAAGGCAAATCAATGCAAATCTATTCATGTAACCATCAGCCTGGGAAAACCAACATATCCGCCCATAAAACTCTACAACAAAAAGATTCCCCATGCTGAAGACACTAAAGATATCTTAATCATCGGCTAACCTGAAAAAAACACATATGGGCTAAACTGAAACAGTTGGACATGAGAGTGAGATCTATATACTGCCTGATAGGTCTTAAATCAAGCCTGACACCTGAAAACAAAATTACAACATCTAATATGTTAAAAACCCATATGGACTTATGGTAATACCAAAATCCATATGGACTTATGGATTTAATTATGAAGAACTACTAGCAATACTAATATTGAAAATCTGTTAAATATGGCGTATTATACGAGTAACACATATATAAACACGGATTTAAACTTGAGATCACTGAGTACAGTAAAAGCTATCAAACTAGAATTTCCACTCACGTTAGTAAGTCGATCTTAGGACTGCAAGGTACAGGCAGTATATCGCACGATCGATTAAAGTAGCATGATGTACCTACGCTGACCACAAGATTTAATTGAAGAATCTGAAGGGATTTTTTTTCTGCTGTAAACAATTTAATTAATTAAATACCAAATGTTTGGCTCATTGTGTTAACACAGATCGCCAAGTGGCAGATAGAACACAAAAAAATATAAAAGCCACTGAAATATTAATATAATAGTTATATTACGAGTTTGAATGATTTCACAAAGTACCCAACAACATACACGCCTTACACATCTTATACACGATCGTCTGATCATATGTTAATTATACCTATACCTATACAAATAGTTACTTGTCCTATATTTGAACCTAACCCATGACCTTCGGTTTAGAAACCAAGATGGAATCACTAAACCAACAAGCCCTTTTTGATTCTGGGAAATGCAATGGGTTCGCAAATTATCATGACGAATTGTTGATTAGTTAAGGCGCGAAAACTAAACAAACAAGAAAAAGCAATTAGATTTCGACAAATATTGTGTCTATTTCTATTATGGTAACAAAATGACAATAATATAATATATTTATTTGCATTAAACATGATATACAAATATGTTACATAATAATATTTTTAGAGTATATCTTGCTAACATGTAAAAGTGTATAAAAAATTTATATAGTCTACCAAAGAAACGTCTTAACACTATAAAAACTATGTATTATAGAGATGTCATGCGTACTGTAATACAAATACTAGTTGAATAGTTTTTATTAGTTTCCCTTCATCCGCAAGACTGTACGCTGTAGCTTTTTAGGGAATAAAGTCGCAATGTATTTACTACCTTGTTATATTATTTGTCCCTACGGTATATTTTTGGATTCTATTGTTACTTTTATTGGTTGAAAACACCGAATAAACACACACATAACTTAGTCGGAAATTATACGTTATAGGAATATAACATTATTATATTATCTGGTCGACTACAAATATATTTCGTTAGCCATAATAAACTCACTATAGTTATCTCTAAATCAATAATGATATTTTACATGTTTACTTGGTTGAATAACATATTACATTATAAACCCTCGAATGTAAAGGATTTATGCGGTATTACGAAAGTACTTTAGAAGTATGTTCTTTATTACGGTTACAGTTTAATACTGTCACACCATTGTGTAACGGCATAAAAATAGTAGTAATGTCAACTGAGAAATATGAAAATCTAAATATCGTTAGTAATCGATTGTTATTTTTTTTTATTTACATTAATAAGAAAAATAAAATAGAGTTAGAAACCGTAATAAAACTAATTGTAATCAGTACTCACTTATATTGCAATCAGGTATTTTTTTTACACATTCGCCTTTCCACATCATTAAAAAAGTTTTATGAATTGTGTTTAACATTTGATGAAACTGTGATGAAAGTTATTTTTAATTTAAATAAGTTAATTTCTGGAAATGTCATTTTAAGCAGTATGAAAAGCCAAAAAGATAGAATTTCAATTTCACAACTGTTTAATCGATTCAACCTAAGAAATGAAACCAAAAATGTACTTATAAATTTAGATGTCCAATATTCGATATCTGCCTTATAATTTTAATTATGTGTACTTATTTAATTATGTTCATCAATTTGTATTCAATTTGTGTATAGTATTTAGTTTCAAAGGCCTTATGTAATAGTGAAAACAAGACTGTATGAAAAGTGAATATCAGTAATAACGAGTCATTAATATACTCTTGTTATGTATGTAATGAGAATAGGGATAGTAATTAATTTTAGTAAAAAAAAGATAACACAATAGATTACTTGAAATTCAGATGAGTCGTCCTATCAACGTCATTATCTTCAAACAAACATAGTAACATTTGATTTACTTCTCTGTTTGTAATACAAAACAATCAAGCAAATCAGTTTGCGGTTAATGGTTACCAACGTCCATAGACACATGCAGTTCAAGAGACACAAGTGCTTTGCTGTTCTATGTTCTGGTAGTCTCCTTTGCTTGGTGGGAGCAACGAAAGAATTGCTTAACACCAGTTTTGTATGTGCCGAAGTATGGTTCTCTCGTGTATGTATCCCATGTAGGTATAATATTCAAAATAATATCATCATCAGCATCTCAGTCGACAGATCCCACTACTAGATAAGTTTAACTACAACAAAAATTAAAAACAATGTAATTTTAATAAAAAAAACCAACTGAACTCAATATTTAAGAACAGCTGTGATTAAATAATTTTAAAAAATTTTGAAGAAATTACTTTAATTCCATATTTTATTCTATGAAAGAATTATTATATACGCATTATTTTTTTTTATATACCTATGGATAAAATTTAGAGAATATCTTTTTTCTACTTTTACTGTAACTTTGAGCTATTATGCTGCAGCCTTGTCAGACTACCTGTAATTTTTATAGACTCTTAATATTTTATTCTATAGTCTCAAGTCTGACCCAAAACCATTAAAAAGAACTACAAAAATCCTCAATCCCTTTGCTACTAAATAAGACATTAAGTGCGTAGTTTTTGTCAGCATACGTTGTAGGTTTGATTAAAGTAATAAATCGACTGCGAGCCGGTTATCTGGCTTTTCGGGAGGAAATTAAGCGACGACAGTCCCGGTTTCCTCGTAAATTGTCCCTCAAACCTATTCCTTTATTTAACATCTCAAGTATAAGAGAAGCCGACTAATTATCCCATTGTGGCTACGTGCCGACAATTACCTTGAAGTTTATATAGTATCGAAGGGTGACAATGAAGAATAAAGAAGGGAAAGTGAAGCTTTTGACATTTAGAGTATGTCAAAATTTAGTCTTGGCTTGAGTATCGCGCTCACTTTGTAATCTCTGAGAAGATTTATTAGTAATGAAATAAAATTCGTATTGTTTTATATATTCAGTCTTAAAAATAATTAGATTTTTCCAACGGCTCCGCTCTCGTCTATATCTGATATCGCGGTAAAAAGTAATAAGAATCTCAATGCAAAATTTTATTAAAATTGGCTCAGAGGTTCATGAAAATATGAGAGACAGAGTTACTTTTGCATTTATTATTTGGGATATGTAGAAAAAGAAGTATTTTCGAAACTAGAATATTACATTTGTAGCTTGTATTTATTCTTTCAGGCTGCCTGCAGCTCTTAGGTTACTACATTTGCCATAATCTGAAATTATATCTCTGGTTTTAATCTTATAAGTAGTCATACAATATTATAACATCGACTAGTAAAAGACTGGCAGACGAATCATAAATAAAAACAAACAAACTTTTAACTTTATAATAAAATACTTTAGTTTTGTTTCGACTAGTAAAGTTTGTGTTGCCATTATTATCATTATTATTGTTATTGTTTAATTAATAGACTTAAAAATATACTTTAGTTCAGAGTATAATTATTTATTACATAAGATTATTTTGTCTACAATAACTTACATTCGTAAATAACATCATTATATCAAACTGAATAATATGTAGATTTCACTATATATAATTTTCATTAATAAAATTCTAAGCAATGCATAAGAATCCATTGTTCTCCACTGCATTTTTTAGTGATGCTAAAATATGCTTCAAAAATAATTCCCTTGGCTTGAAAAATATTCCAAATATACCAACATTCTATAATCGGGTTGCGTCATGATAAAATACCACATCTAGTTTATTCGCAATAGGTAGCAAATGACGCGAATGATACGTATTTATTGTTCGCCTCCGATTGAGTTCAGACTCGGATCACATCAGGAAAAAATACTTATCTCTATATCAGCATTGAAATAGGCAACGCGTAATGTTTTTAGATTTAGTATTATTTCATCAGTTGAATCGCACCGTTATCGGTATACATCGATTTCCAACGTTTTCGTATGTGAAAACATACGCTGAAGAAGTCTTTACGCTGAGCCAAAACATTGGTTAAGAGAAAATTACATAGCCTTAGATCATGCGTACCCAAACGGTGGTATCAATAATAATTTAAACATCAATATACATTACACCACAGACTCAATGGTCATTAATATTTGTCAAAAACATGTAACAATGAAAAATAATTTGTAATAGAATAACCTGACCACCCCGTGTATAGCCGTCTCGTCGTGGCGCTGACTCCACTCAAATTGGGCAAAACTCGCCCAAGGGCAGAAGCAGAGCCGACTAGCTTTGGAGAAAGCTGAAGGTAGATAGACTAGTCTAAACTTATTTTATTATGATATTATATTGAAAATATTAAAAACCATGTTATATACTCGCACATTAAAGTACTTGAAAATACTTTTAATATTAAGTACGTTTTAAGGGAACGCTTAGTCAAATTAAATCATGTTCATTCAAAAAAATATCGTTCATTTATGATTACACTTTAAGCTATCGCTGATTTAATTAGTTTTACACTTTTCAAATAGTAGGATTTACCCGACGAATAATTGATTTGTCACCGAAATACAGTCGCCAAACAACATAAATCAATTCTATCATAAATTACCTAAAATCGTCGGGATATATGACCAGGAACCAAATATTTTTTTTATTATAAGAGGTTTACGCTGATAGCTGTATAGCCAAACTAGTTAAAAGAGAATATTGAACAAATATTAATAATGCACACAGTTCGATTTTGACATTCGCCAGCTTCTCGTACAATATGCCCACTTAACTCACTCGGCTCGTGCGCTATTGGTCATAATATTAACTTTTTTTAACATGTAGGTTGGTGTGCCACAATCGGTCTGACTAAAGCATCTGTTGATGCTACTGATTGGCACAAGTATCATCTACGAGCAAATTCTCTATTTAAGTAACGTGTGGCACACGTGGAAGTCGCCTCCTTGCGGCTAGTTACAGTAGTGGATGGTGGTAGAAATCCACCCGTCTATCTGCCGCCACACTCAGGGCGTCATAAGGCGCTGGTAAGCGTGCCTCTGTTGCCTGTTTCACCAGCGGCGAATTGAGTCCTAGTGGAGATCGTCCACTCGGGCCTTCTTTGCCACCTCCTTCCGCGAAATGACGTCTTAGCTGAAGCTTGCTAGCGCGGCAAAAAGCAGTTGAAACGATGGGCAGTAGCTAATCTTCTGTTAAGTGCTGTAAGCGCCCGACACTGGTGACAAACGAGACTCAATTCCCTTCTAGCGACCGAGAGCAGATACTTCCCGAAGCAACAGTGACCGAAAATGACCTGCATCACTCGGAAGGAAAGGGTCCCGTGCTGCCGCTCTGTCTATTTGGTGATGACTGGTTGAAGAGCCTCCACGGCGGCAAAATCAGCACGTGGAGTGTCCAGCCGGGTCGGCCTACGAGCCATCGTGGCTTGACGAGTGGCCTCACGCCAGTCGCGTGCCTCTTTGGGCGGGAACCATATGCCGCTACCCGCCCAGTAATAAGTTGTCTATCGATAAACTTTACTGAGTACTGCCGCCTCCGAATCACATAGGTGAGTTCCGGCCAAGATGCACGTAGGTCGACCTCGTGCAGTAACCTCGTATGACTCAAACCGCCAATATCCTCTGAGGACACTTGAGGCCAGCCCTATTCTGGAGAGTCGGAACCGGTCATAATAGTAATCTAAACTACTGTTACATCTTTTTCACGATATTTCTAATGCATATTAATATCAAAAAAAAGTTTGTTTTAACGTCCTCCTGTGTTACCCTCAAACTGCACCTTTTCAATCAATTAGAAATATATAAAATGCAAGGAATCGATATTTATTCTTGCCTTTGATATTTCCTTTGACAATTTTATGATAAATTTTGTTTCTTCCTATTGCCTGAAAGATCTTCCATTTTAATGAAAGACTTTATTATTTAGGATATAGAAAGAATGAAACAAACTACAATTTAAGACACATATTCGCATTTATATGTTATTTTATACTTAGCGACTGCTTGATAAATTTGTGTTTATTCTTATATTTTTTTTTTAAAAGATAAATCATTCAAATTTAGAATATGTCCTGTGGCACGGGGAACTTTACAAACATACAAGAAACGGACACAGCAGGCAGTACAGTGAAATTGAAATAAGAATATTTTAAGAATAATATTTTTTTACATCTTTCACACATGGCAGTCTGATCCCAAACTAGACGATGCCTGTGTTATAGTAACCAGACTGCAAAGAAATATCCTTATATAGTTCTGAATACATACATTAGGGTGTCCCTTAAATTTCAAATTCGATATTTTTTTACGCATACCTTCTTAAAAGTTTCGTAATAACTCTATATTGTCTAGAAAAAAATATTAGTTCGATATATAAACGATAACCCGTGCCGACTTGCTATTTAAACTTGTCGATACAAGTTGCTTAAGTACTGCCCCGTGACCTGTTACGACATGTTTTATTTGCCATTTCGTACGTGATTTTTGAGACTATTAGTGCTTCATTGTTTAGTGCGTAAACATGTCGGTGGAATTACGGAGTGATAAACAAAATATTTTTCTTATCGGATTGACTAGCTACCAAATAAATGGTGCAAAATTACCATCTAATCGACAAGTTCTCTCAGTCCTATTTTACAATATTCGTGAAACCTCACGAAAATTGACTGTTAGTGAAAGTGCAAATCTTGTGATTAGGGAGTGCATCATATATTGGGAAAAAGCAAGAATTCCAACAAGGGCATTTCCTAACTGCATGAAGAAACTTATTGATTTATATCATGTTTGGAGAGAGTTGCAAAAAAATTGTAAGAAAACTCAGATTACGTTTAAGAGTCGTGAGAACAATTTTATGATTAATCTTGATAATTTGTTTGATATTGCACATGCTGATGCTTTTGAGAGAATGTAAATAGAGGCAGATAAATTATTTTTAATGAAACAGAGAGAGCCAGGTCGACCGGGATGCTTAGGTGGTGTAGATAAAAAATTGGCGGAAAAAGAACAAAGATCTAGACAACGACGATTGGAAGAAGAGGAAAGGATTGTAAGACAAAGAGAATCACTAGCTGTTGCATCTACTTCCACCACAAATAACTTAGACAGTGTAGAAGATTCAGACGAAGAACAGATCTTGAATTCTGAACTCAGCTTGCCATGAACAAAGTTCAAAAAGAGGTAGAAAGAATGTTATAACACCTAAACTAGTTGCAGCTTTAGATCGATGCCAGTTAAGCATTAGAGATACCGTTTACATTCTTAATGCGGTGGTAGAAGCGCTTGGTCTGAGCAGCGATGATTTCTGTATTAACAAATCCTCGATTCAGCGAATTCGTACTGAAACTAGAAAATCAAGGGCAGAAGCAATAAAATCTAACTTCCAAAACAATGTACCCGACATAGTCACAGTCCATTGGGATGGAAAACTATTACCGGGGTTGGATGTACGGAGTTCAAAAGAAGAACGCTTGCCAGTTGTAGCTTCATTTGACGATAGAGAGCAGCTTCTTGCAGTGCCGAAACTAGAAAGTTCTTCTGGAAAACATCAAGCGAAGGCTGTATCAGCAGCTCTCTTTGACTGGAACCTTTATGATAAAGTGCAAATAATGTGCTGCGACACAACAGCTTCCAATATGGGCCGTTTCAATGGAGCTTGTGCTATTTTGGAGCAAACTTTAGGAAGAGAATTGTTGCTTTTCGCCTGTCGTCATCATGTTTATGAATTGGTCCTAAAAGCTGTTTTTGAAACCAATATTAAGCAAATTACTAGTAGCCCAGATATTCCGATGTTCAAAAAGTTCCAAGAAAATTGGAAAAACATTGATTGTACTAAAATTGAACCATCTCTTAATTTCGTAAAAGCACGGGTTGCCGAGACAGACATTCAAGCGTTGTTACTATTTTATAAGGCAGAATTAGATAAAGGTTTTGTAAGAGATGATTACCGCGAATTGGTCGAACTGTGCGTAATATTTTTAGGAGGAGACACAGAGGAAAAATTAAAACTAAGACCCCCCGGAGCTATACATCTAACAACAATTTCTAAAGCTTCTATAAGCAAGTTCAGCCATCACTTGTGGTATTTATGTGAAGAGACAGTCATTCTATCACTATTTGATGATGAAGTTGACAACCAAACTAAGAAGAAGATGATTGCCAACTTCAACAGGGACAAAATCTCGGATTTTAGCAAACGCTATGACCCGTCGAAGGAAGAACTGACTCAAAAGTTGTTTGGTAAGTTAAATTGACTTTTTGTTGGATTTCAATTTCAATGTCCAATACTTATTTATTTATTTTCAAAATTGTTGTTGATTTTTATTTGTTATTTAACTTATTTTCTTTTTTTTTAGACAAAGCACTGGATGATTTCGTATCGGAAAAGAGCAAACAATTTTTATCACGACTGCAGATCGACGACAGTTTTCTAAAGGAAGATGTATCTTCTTGGAATAACAATGCTGCTTTTTTGGAGGCTAAAAGAAGAATAAGTTATTTGAGAGTTGTAAATGATACTGCTGAAAGGGCTGTTAAATTAATACAAGATTTTAACGGACTTATCACGGCTGAAGAAGAACAAAAACAGTTCTTGCTGCGCTGTGTCCAGGAACATCTAAAATTGTATACAGACTGTAAAAAAACTACTCTAAAAAGAAGTTACCCTGAATGATTCTTATTTCTTTATGTTTTTAATTAAAGATTAATGTTCATCTAATTTATTATTTAATTTTATTCACTTAATTCATTGCATTTATAGTGAAATTATAGCAGACTGAAATTTTAGGACAAAACACGTTTTTTACTAAACTTTGAAGCTCGGTCGGCACTGGTTGCAATTATGCTAGATTGATAAAATTTTATATTTAAGTATCTTATAGCATTAGTAAAAATTATAGAGGGTATACATTTCGAAATTCGAAAAAAAATTTTTTTTTGTCATATAAGGGACACCCTAACATACATAGATTTTTTTTATGTACTTCTGAGACACAACGCTATCTAGTCCGAAACTAAGCAAAGCTTGTACTATGGGTATTAGAAAGTTGATATAAATACATATATACTTTTTTTCATAAATACATCCATATTATTATCCCAACTAATATTATAAATGCGAAAGTAACTCTGTCTGTCTGTCTGTCTGTTACGCTTTCCCGCTTAAACCTCGCAACCGATTTTGATGAAATTTGGTACAGACAATCTTTAGACCCTGAGACAGAACATAGGCTACTTTTTATTTCGAAAAAAAGGGATGAAGGGGTTGAAATAGAGGTTGAAAGTTTGTATGGGATTTCTTAATTTTAAAAGATAAAACCATGAAACTTTATATTTAAGCACTTGATAAGAAATCATTAAACATTTGTTCTAGCATTTTTGAAATTTCGACCAGCTAAGGGGTGAAATAAGGGTTGAAAGTTAGTATGCAAGTTCGTCAAATATCACGTCATAAGAAACAAAAAATCGTTTGTTCTAGCATTTTGAAATTTTTACCAGTTTGGGGGTGAAATAGGGGTTGAATTGAAGATAAGACCATGAATCTTGGTACGTAGGTCTCAAAGGATGTGCAGAATTTTTCTACAAACGGAATTCCCGAACGGAACGGATTCGGAACTGGAACTACAAAGCCAAACTTTTTGTATACGAAATCTTAATCACTGAACCTAGGAACATGTAATTTAGAAGTTTTGGGTGTATCAAGTTACAAAAAAGTTCGTTTTTGAAGTTTAAATTCCTTTTAACGAATACTCTGCATCGCCGCCGCTGCCGTCGGTCGTCGTCGCGCACATTCGCCGAAGTGTGGCGGCATCTGCGGCAGGCAACGGCGCGGCGCTGTCGTGTGGTGGGGGAGCGCACGAATCTAACTATGCCTACCCGAACGGGCAGACACGTGAGGGCAGACGTCGTTGTCGGACGCATGCGATTAGAGAAATTTGCGCTATAGAGAATTACATTTTTCGATCCAGTAAAATTATTTTTTTTGTTTCGTATAACTTTTTAAGTGTTTTTTATTAATTAGGTCCTGTAAATTAATTTTGTACATACTTGATATTTCTTTTAGTTCATAGTTAAAAGTAGGTAAGATAGTTTCCGTTACTTTAAAAAAATCCGATTTGCTTTTATTTCCTTTTTTTAATTAATCTAAGAGGTCGTAGTAGGTGTAAAACTAACCTAAGCTACTAACCTCCTACTTTTTTATGCATTGGTTGTAAATAAATATTGATAATTTAATTTTTTAGTTACTTTTTTTCCATTTAAACGTGACGGACGATGTGTTTAATTGACATCGCCGTGGGATGAGCGCATCATTTTTACCGAGTAGGTGCTTATTAAAGGTTTTTTTTAATATAATAAATCTTAATCTGTACATCTGTTTTATTCGATTCATTTCATTTTTGTTTTTCTACGATGCCTCGCAAACGAAAGTCCAATTTAGCTAATAGCTCTAGCAGAGCTCGGGCTGCTAAACTTGCTAGATCACTGGAATCAGAAGGGGATTCACAGATCCGTCGGACTTTAGATGCCGAGCGTCACGCAGCTCAAAGGGCTGCTGAAACTTTTGAGCACATGCAGACCCGTCATAATTTAGACGCTGATCGTCACGCGGCTCAAAGAGCTGCTGAGACCTCTCAGCAGACCCAAGCTCGCCAGGTCATTGATGCCGAGCGTCACGCGGCTCAAAGAGCTGCTGAGACCTCTCAGCAGACCCAAGCTCGCCAGGTCATTGATGCCGAGCGTCACGCGGCTCAAAGAGCTGCTGAGACCTCTCAGCAGACCCAAGCTCGCCAAATCTTAGATGCTGAGCGTCAAGCTTCGTACATAGCCGCAGAGACCTCCGAAGAAACACGTAGACGACGTTTCATTAATTCCGAGCGGCAAGCAGAAAGGAGACGTACGTTTACGATGAATACGTGGGAGGCATTTGCCGATGCTGCTTTTCATTATGATCCGTTAATTGATTACTTTAATCATCGATTAGTCCTCATAGGTAGAATGGCCAATAAATGCAGACACTGTGATGCACTCAAGTGGAAGGAAGAGACCCCAGGTATGTGCTGTTCTGGAGGCAAAGTATCAGTACCAACGCTTGGTGACCCCGAGGAGCCACTCAAATCCTTACTTCTATATGACAGCAATGAATCTCGGCGATTTTTAAACAGAATAAGAAAGTACAACTCTTGCTTTCAGATGACATCATTTGGTGTGGGTAATGAGGTCATCATGCCTGGATTCTCACCCACATTTACGGTACAAGGGCAAATTTATCATAGGATTGGTTCTTTGCTTCCCACAAACAATGATCAACCAAAATTTCTACAGATTTATTTTATGGGAGACGAAAACAGCGAGGTTGACCGCAGATGTCAAAATATTGAAGGAGTTGAGAGGGACATTGTTTTAAAAATTCAAAGAATGTTGCACGAACATAATAACCTCATTAACACCTTCAAAACAGCCTTAGAAAGAATGCCAGGGGAAAATTACAAATTAGTAATACACCCAGATCGTACGCCAAGCGGGGAACATGAAAGATGTTATAATGCACCCTTAATAAACGAAGTCGCCGCCATGGTGTGTGGTGAACAGTTCGCATCGCGTGATATTGTTTTACAAACCCGTGACAATACATTGACCAGGGTGCCGGACACACACAAGTTTTATGACGCATTACAATACCCGCTTATGTTTAGCAAGGGGCAAGAGGGGTACCATTTTCAAATTCCACAAGTCAATCCAGTAACCAAGCTCCCCTTGCCCAACAAAAAAGTATCGAGCATGGACTTTTATGCCTATCATATGATGATACGCGAAGACGATTTTAACGTAATACAACGATGCAAACAGCTCGCTAACCAGTTTTATGTTGATATGTACGTGAAGGTTGAAAGCGAAAGATTGCGATACATATCTTTAAATCAAACAAAACTAAGAGCCGAAAATTATATTCATCTCCAAGATGCTGTATCGAATGATGCCAACGTGAACCCTAATAATATAGGTAAAATGGTGATTCTGCCCTCTTCGTTTGTGAACAGTCCCCGATACTTACACGAGTATACTCAAGACGCATTTGCCTATGTGCGTACGTATGGTCGACCTGATTTATTTGTAACCTTCACCTGCAATCCATCTTGGTCTGAAATAGTTGACGAATTAATGCCAGGTCAAAGCGCCAACGATAGGCACGATATCATTGCCAGAGTGTTTAGGTTAAAAGTTAAAAAGCTTATGACTGTAATTACTAAAGGAAGGGTTTTTGGAGAAGTGCAATGCTTTATGTATTCCATTGAGTGGCAGAAGCGAGGACTCCCACATGCCCACATTTTGCTTTGGTTAAAAGATAAATTGCGACCTGACCAAATCGATAAAATTATAAGCGCTGAAATACCAGATCCTAACAATGACAAGGCACTTTATGATATTGTTATGAAAAACATGATCCATGGTCCATGCGGGGCTGAAAACCCTCAGTGCCCGTGCATGAAAGACCGTAAATGTACAAAAAAATTTCCTCGCAACCTACTGAAAGAGACTCTCCATAATGAGAACGGCTACCCGATGTATCGTAGAAGAGCACCAGAAGACGGAGGCCGGACGGCATCTGTTAAACTCCGAAATGGTAGTCAAGTTTCTGTCGACAATAGTTGGGTAGTACCATATTCGCCTGTCCTATTAAAAACTTTTAACGCCCATATAAATGTAGAAGCTTGCGGTTCCGTACGTGCAATCAAATACATCTGCAAATATATTAATAAAGGCAGCGATCAAGCTATTTTTAATTTCAGAAGCTCAGAGTCCTCAAACCCAGTAGACGAAGTACAAACGTTTCAGTCTGGTCGCTATGTCAGCAGCAACGAAGCTGTATGGCGCCTGTTAGGGTTTCCTTTGCATGAAAGGCATCCTACTGTTACGCACCTCAGTGTGCATCTAGAGAATGGTGAACGAATTTATTTTAATGAAAATAATTTTCACCAGCGAGTGACAACACCACCAAAAACCACTTTGACCGCCTTTTTTGACCTTTGCAGATCAGATGAATTTGCAAAAACACTTTTGTACGTTCAAGTACCTCGGTATTACACGTGGGATGCAGGTAGAAAATGTTGGAAACGCCGAATTCAAGGATCTGCTGTTCTGGATTGGCCTGGCGTTAAATCTGGGGATGCATTAGGACGGGTCTATACTGTCCACGTTAGCAACATTGAATGCTTTTGTTTGAGACTACTGCTACACCACGTGCGTGGGCCAACTTCGTTCAATGATCTCAAGAACTACAACGGTCAAACGTTTGTTACCTTCCGAGAAGCCTGTGAAACTAGAGGATTGTTAGAGAATGACAATCATTGGGACTCGACATTAGAAGAGGCTGCACAATGTAGATCAGCAGCTAAGGTGAGAGATCTTTTTGCCATTCTCATAGCGACGTGTGGTCTTTCAAATCCTCAGATATTATGGGAAAAGTACCAAAATGATATGTCTGACGATATTTTGCACAGACTACAACAAAATAATCCCAATATCACATATAATGATTTAGTATATAACGAGGCGCTAACTAAGATTGAAGACCAAGTGATGGCTATATCTGGGAAGACATTATCAGATTTTGGAATGAACCGGCCACAAAGAATCGGAGAAGTCAGTGGTGATTTAATAAGAGAACTGGACTACAATGTCTCTTCTTTACAGCAACAAATATCAGAGTCAGTTCCTCGATTAAACACGGAACAAAAATTAGTCTTTGATATTGTTGTGCAAAGAATCTATAATGGTGAGGGTGGATTGTTTTTCTTAGATGCGCCAGGAGGCACTGGAAAAACTTTTTTATTAAATTTACTTTTAGCCCAAATTCGCAAAGACAAAGGAATAGCTGTTGCTGTAGCTTCCTCTGGAATTGCAGCGACGCTGCTCGATGGTGGCCGCACGGCACATTCAGTACTTAAACTCCCATTAAATTTACATCATGAGGAAATTCCAGTGTGTAACATCACAAAAAACAGCGATCGTGGCCGAATGCTACAGCAATGCAAGCTGTTGGTGTGGGATGAGTGCACAATGTCGCATAAAAAAGCGATCGAGGCGCTCAATCGGACTCTGAAAGATATCAGAAGTAACCCGAGTTTAATGGGTGGGATGGTAGTGCTGCTTGCTGGTGATTTTCGACAGACACTACCTGTCATTACTAGAGGCACTCCAGCAGATGAGATAAATGCATGTTTGAAAGCGTCTACATTATGGGTGCATGTAAAAAAATTTTGTCTCACTAAAAACATGCGAGTACAACTACATAATGATACGCAATCGGGGCAATATGCAGCTGCTCTATTGAAAATCGGTGAAGGTCGAATGACTACGGACACTAACGGCATGATTACATTAAATCAAGAATTTTGTAATGCTGTCCAAAACTTGGAAGATCTTAAAAACAACGTCTATCCCGGTTTAGAATATAACATGAGGAATAGAGAATGGCTGTGTGAAAGGGCAATATTAGCACCGACCAATGAAATCGTGGGAAAGATCAATGAAAGAATGATGTCACATGTGCAAGGCGATGTTGTCGAATATTTGTCAGTAGATATTGTCATGGACAGTGAACAGGTGACGTCTTATCCTACCGAGTTTCTAAACTCTTTAGAGCTGTCAGGAGTGCCGTCTCATAAGCTGAGACTGAAAGTTGGGGTTCCAGTTTTATTAATGAGAAATCTCGAAGCGCCGAGACTATGCAACGGGACTCGATTGCAAATTACGCAGCTAGGACGCAATATTATTGGAGCAATTATAATGACAGGTATAGCTAAAGATGAAGAAGTTTTGATTCCACGCATACCCATGATCCCTACAGATTTACCGTTTCAGTTTAAAAGAATCCAGTTTCCCCTCAAACCAGCCTTCGCAATGACCATTAACAAAGCGCAAGGGCAAACACTTAAAGTAGCAGGTGTCCATTTAGAGAAAAACTGTTTTTCGCATGGCCAACTGTACGTGGCCTGCTCGCGAGTGTCGAGTCCAAACAATCTCCACATTTTAACAAATGATAACAAAACAGCAAACGTTGTGTACAAAAATGTTTTAAATTAGGTCATTTAAAAATATTTTTGTACACAACGTGAGGCTGGCCCCTGTAAGAGTCTCTTAGACATAAAGGACCAGGATTGACAAAAACTAATTTCACGCGGGCGAAGCCGCGGGCGGAAGCTAGTACATAATAAACACTCCAATTGCAAAACAAATATTTGCTAATCAAACAAACATTTGGTCCAACCCATGAATCAAATCCGAGACCTCATGCACAGAGTCGCATACGCTGCCACTACGTCACCAACGCATACATATTATAGATAAATTATACGCAGCCAGAACAAACGATCGTGCTTATCAGACAAATATTTGACCTAAGTGGAAATCAAACCAACGACCTCTGGCTTAGCAGTCAGTGTTACTAAACACTAGATCAATAGGCTTATTGTCTACAAAGGTCAAAAAATGCCCGTGAAGATGAAAAATAAATTTCCCTCCTATAATCATAAAATTTAATTAGGAACTGTATTTCACTTGAACAGAGTCAAAATGCACGTATACTTAGCAAATACGTTATGGAATCTCAGTCAGTCAGTTAGTCCGTGCTTACGAAAAGTACTTGAATGAAGTTATTACACCTTGATTTTTTTTGTATCATGCAACATTATGTTGTAGTGATGCTTAAAAATGTTATTTTTATTTATAATATATTGTGTACCACGGGCTCATCTATATAATTACTCTTTCTAAACGCAGTCACTCAGATGCCACAGTGTAATACAGTTAAATATATTACAGTCTACAAAATAAATTATTAAAAAAACTAGATTAGGTAAAACCAAGAATAATAATAAAAGATTCAGATTATTGAGGTAACAGTCAGATTATTCCAGATCACAACATTTGTTTTTTGATTATCTGTTAATAACATTAAACTATTTGCCAAATGTATTAAAACTATCACAGTTAAATAAATTATAACCACGACGACTGTTATAATTTGTTTAAGTATGAGTCCAATCAAGTCACGAAAGTGTTCTTCCCGGATACGAGGGATGCATATTGCTCGGTGCATAAGACCCGACCTCAAGACGTTACACAGATGTTGACTGGACATGGGAGGTTCTTCTAATGCTTGCATCACTTCAGGTGTCAGAAGAGCCCGTCATGTAGAATCTGCTAGAACAGGAATAGGTATACCTACTAATGACGAACACAGACACACGCATTAATATACTTTACTCCTACACAGTATTTCAATGTTAATGTTCTTTCTAAAATTCATATACATTTGTTACATTTTAAGCCCCATAGGGAAATATGGGTGTAAATAGTATAATTGTTATAGGTTTCATAAAGTGACCACTGATGTACCACCTCTAGCACTCTTATCCTATGAGATTACACCACAACAAATACCCACTCCACATATCCCTTTAGCACCATAAAGTAGAAACGAGAAGTTTTAACAAGCACTCGAGCCCGCTCGTATAGCCCGTGTGTATCCTAAACAAAGGTGTCAAGAGCGTTATCTAGCCGTGTCCCCAGAATTAACGGCGGAAGAGGCTTTCCCGTCTATTGCAATAAATTACATCTCAAGTTGATCCCACTCACCAGATAAATCAAATGTAAAGGACCGAATGGGAATTCGATGATGCCCTGTTTATTTCGATTTAGCAAAAACCTTTTGGCCCGATCCCGATTTGTGGATTCTCAATGTGAGTAGCGTTATTGAAGTCGTTTTTTATTGGGGTGCGTATTCCACGTGAGAATCTTTTGTTGCACAAAATATTCGAGCGGTGACAACATATTCTCCGTATTAAGAAAATTATATTAAATTTCGTGACATTTATAAATAAATATTAGTAATTTACGCGTTACTACTTCATTAGAGTGTATTTGTCTAGCTGCTTATTACACAACTTGCGGTTACACTAGCGGCACCAATATACAAAAGAGTAACACCAATATACCTCCAAAGTATAAGTTTTACCTTAACTATGACTCTGTTTCGTAAGAACTTAGCAATGCAAGCTGATCTAAATTAATGAATTTACAGAATGTGGCTGACCAGACAACATTTTATGAATATTATCAATAATAAATCAAAGACAACACTAAATTATTTAGAATAAATGGTCAAAAATTATTCTCAACCCGTGGATAATGGCAGGATTGCTAAGATGCCCACGTGTCCTTGATAAACTACACCTTGAGGCTAAACAAATCCCAAGGAGCGTAGCCGAAACTTTGGTTTGTCTCAAATATAGAATTTTTTATAACTCTCTTATTCGTAAAATACCAAATAAATTTGAAAGTACATTGTTAGACCACCAATAAATAAATCTCGACATTTTTGGCAGACTAATAATAAAATTTCGCCAAGAAAAGTATTTACAAAATCCCTCATGCCTGATCTAATAAACTTGACTACCTTGCCGCAGGTTCAATAAATCTTTATAACGAATATTTTACATCGATAGGACAAAAATACACCAGCGATATGCTAAATAATCTAAATACCACACAATCAGTATTAGCTCAAGATATCGACACTACAATATCTCCGCCAAATGAATTCTTCATCGAACCAACATGTAGTACTGAAACAGAACACATAATTAAGTATCAAACTATGATAATGTTTCATTACTAGATAGAGTTACTACTAGAAATCATGTAGTAGAACCGCTAACTTGTATTATCAACCAAAGTTTATCGATAGGAGTCATGCCTCAAGAATGAAAGATCGCTGTTGTAGTGCATATATATATATAAGGGCGGAGGAATTAACTCCTATAACAATTATATACCAATATCTTTACTCTGTCTTTGTTAACATATTAAAAAGAGTAGTATACAAGCCTGTGGTAAAGTACATTGAGAAGAATAATATTTTATCAGAAAGTCGGCATCGGTATCGGAATCTTTTTAAACCTCGCAAAGGTCTTTGATACTGTGACAATTCAAATCTTACGCATGAGATTGGAAGGCATTAGAATAAATGGTATTACGTTAAACTGGTTCCAAAGTTATTTGACGGAAAGTGAACAAGGTTTAGAAATGCATTTTTTGCACAATAGCTTTCCAGACACTTCTTTTGGAGTCCCCTCAAGGGAGCGTATTAGACAGGACTCTATTTTTTCTGTATACAAACTTAAAATGGCAAAAATAATGTGCTATGTAGATAACACAACAATAATTTTTCATGATTCCACCTCGACCAACTGTTATGCTACGGCAGACCAAGGTATGAAAATTACAGATAAATGAATTAATAAGAAAATATGATTGACCACTAGTTCAACTGGTTTTACCTGAATATCAGTTTATCTTCGGAACGACTGGTATTGGACCACCACTACCTTGAGAGCAAATTGAATTCAGAGGTTAAACCAGTTGCCAGTATATTTGCAGCACTGCACGGCAGCACGGGATCCTTTCCTTCCGACTGACACAGGTCTTTTCCGGGTACAATTGCTTCGGGAAGTATCTATACTCGGTCGTTAGGAAATCTCACCTGTAATCATTGTGACTGCAGTGAGGACTCGGCTCAGCACACAATCTCTCGCTACCGGTCGCCATACGCTCAATTGCCGATAGCAGCAGCAGTTTTATCGCGGTCGCTACCATCTGCAAAGACGTTATTTCACTGAAGGTCGCAGCGAAGAAGGCCCGGGAGGACGATTTCAACTCGGACCCAATTCGACACCAGCGAATGGGGCACCAGAGTTACGTTTATTAGAGGCTTATGCCACCCTGAATATGGCCACGGGTGAACGGGATGCGACGTTCGTGTTTGCTGCCCTTCACTCAAGTAGAGAATTTGCTCGTAATTGGAGCCTGCGTCTGTACAAACGCGCTGGGAGGAGACCTGATGTCTTAATGTAAAAAAAAAAGATCAGCTTCTTTATCATTCTTAGTTAGCTTTGGGTTCGGTCCACCTTTGTTCGATATGCGCAAAAAGTTTATCGATTATTTTTAATTGTATAAAGAACAAATTAGATTAAATTTTCATCTCAAATGATAAAATTTAGATTAAGAGAAGTTATATTGATGATGTCGACCTTCACAATAGCCACATTTTTTCTTGACATAAATGAACAAAACATTTTCGTTGGTGAGTTGATCACATAATTTACAATACATCTGAGTACGGCCACATTCTACCATTGGGAATGAAGCAATAATAGAACTAGAGAATAAACACCAAAAGATAAGTATACACAATACACCCGGCCACATATTCAGAGGACGTGGTACTACTAAAAGTTTGCACATAAATCAGTGGGCTAACTTTATTCAAACGACTCTCTGGCGACATTCGTTCGGGATCCACGTCAAGTGAAACTTTGCAGAGTGGCTTCTTTGTAAAAGTGCCAGGAGTTACCCGACTCCTTTTCACGGAGTTCGTTTGTTTCATGAACATGTATGTGACGACTATCGAGTTGAGAAGGTTGGACGTTTAGTAACAACTAACTGTTGCTTATCTTTACTACACAAAATCGATTTCATCAAAATGGAATATCTTAAACTTTTCATGTTGTTTTAAGTTAAAAGTTATTAGAATTAATTCAAAAAGTAGGTTTATTTTTGACGCTAGCCTCAGGAAGGTGGGTTGGTTTAATAGCCAAGAATGATTTGTGTTTCATATGTATCTAAGCATAAAATTCACTATTTTGTTTGTTCAGTATTAGATGTTGGCATCAATCTGATAAGTGGTCTGTCAAAAAATAACAACGTGATGATGATGATGATCATGATATGTTACAACTGCTCCCATCATATATATCACATACTTTAGATGGTGGCTTAAAAATGGGGCCAACCAAGTCAAATTCTGTATAAATTAGTTGTATAAATAGTGTGTTTGCTTGTTCACCACTTGCCCGGACATTATCATTTGCCTCTTCTATTAGAGTAGTTGCAATGCTTATTTACGCTCCGTGGCATACGTTTCTTGGTATCAGTGGCTAAACTAATATATCTGACAGTTTTATGTTATTTAATAAAATATAAACACTATACAATCACGTTAATGCAAAACCAAAATGTAATATTTATACTCAAAAATCATCAAATGATGATTTTCTTGTTATAACTGTTGCAAGACCCTATAAGTCAGTAATAATACTAGAGATATATATGTAGGAAAGGTCCTGGACATTAAGTCCCCTGATGTACAAAAATATATAAAGCTTAAAATAAATAAATTATATATCAACATAGCAGTTTATTGTAATTAATCAGGTAATATATTCAGAAATTCTTAATTATAATATAACTCAACAATACTTTTTTGACTTTATCTTTATAATACACACGTATTTTTATGTTATATTGTCAGTATTTAATAAAATTTAATGATAAAAAATGGTAGTGTAAACTAGGATAAAAAGATAATATTACAACATATAACTGTTCTAATTATAATATAGACAACCGTAATCATGATGATATACAGATAGATTGTACACATAGATTCCTTATCCAATTTATCTCAAGTGTGGTCCCTGTCGAGTGCCACTAAGGACGTAATTTTTACTGTCCAACATCTATCTTTGGTATTTTTAATCAAAGTATATACATACATGTATGATAGATTATTAAAAACTAGAGCTAACAGATTGAAATGTCGTATTTCATATTTCAAAATTTGATTCTAGTTCAATCCTAAAAAAATATGTTAACCATAGCTAATAAAATATTATTTTTCTTTGTAAGACATAATTTCCTAAGTAGCCCTATTTACAGTTCATAAAAGTTTCCCATCAGCTTTGTACTTAACTACTTCATTCAAATTCGTTTAGTAGTGGACGAGTAACCGTGAAGTTGAGAAGCGATCATGGCGCTCTAATCTGGGAGGTAGGAAAATCAGACCGGTGGGAATTAATGCACATGTTCAATTAAATTTTATCTGCACTCAGTACAAACTCATATTGCAGCCATGAAATTCATAATTGGGCGTGCATTCCGAATCGTTTTGTATAAGAATATATTTGATACTTTGAAACTGATATTATTTGATCAAAGACTCATTATTAATTGTTTAGTGACAAATACATAGAAGATATGTATGCGTTTGAGGTGTGTGAAAGTTACAGAACACGATAACAAAAATGTGTAAAACTTTTTAATAGCAAAAGAATTGTAGCAATTCTTTGATTTGCACCTGAAAACTGAAAAACTGAAAACTTTGATGAAATTTGTCATTAAGACATGTTATTAAAAAATTTAAAGAGAAAATATATGCAATGACTTAAAAAATGTACAAATATAATTCACACAATTTTGTTTTTTGTTCATGATCAAATAATTTGAACATGTTAATTAAATAAACATTTTGACTTTAATAAGCCAATACTGAGTTACTATCCAGATAGATATTGAATTTACCTTAATTGAGAATCTGTCAATATTTTTCGATCGATAATGTTGTTGCGGGACTGCCAGTTTTTATTTACCAAAGCGTAATCTGATTTCGAAATGAGTCGGTAAGTCGAAGCCTTTGCCTGCCCGGTCACAAACAGGATTTTAATAAAAGTTAATTTATTCAATAAAAGCTTCAGAGGGTCTGTGCCAGTTTTCTCTATGAAATTGGAATTTTCTTTCGTTATGACATCGTCAATTGGTGCCTGGTAGTTTAGATATTTGTTTACATGAATATAGATAGTTTTTGATTGGAATACATTCATGAGCGTAATCAATAAAAATAAATATATTTATTACACTTTATTTTGCTGTGACAAAGCAACAGACTTTTAAAATTGAGTAAATCGTGCAAATTTTTTGATTTGTCAATTTGTTAGGACAAGAAAATAAAAAAAATGTTTACATTTATTTTATTTACAAAATGTCAATCTTGAAGCTAAATAATAAATTGATAATCAGCTGTTAAAAAATAACCCGTTTAAACACGGAAGTCCTTAATCATAGTAGGTGTACAATAAGTGCGACCACGGCTCTACCTTGACTACTTTTGAAAATAATTGAAATAGAAATTGGATTTCTATTTCAATTGTTTTCTTTATCATCCTTTTTAGAATTCTTTTTTATATAGTCAGGTAAATTTGACTTCTTTATCAATTATTTTTGTTTTCCGGTCGGACATATGTATCTACAATTTCGTATTTTAAGACAATTGGTAACGCGTGAACTGTAAGACCATATTTTAAACATACGTTTCAACTTAAACCATTTACATATTTGTCAAGTGATACATAATAATATACTTATAAAGTAAATTGATACATATAAAGTATATATAAAGTGTTCACCAAGACCTCTATAACATTTTTCGAGGTTAGAATTTAAGGTTGCCATCATATGAATGTAAATTTTAAGAAAATTAATATAGACTATGTCACCCAATCCATTACCGGGCAAATGTTCGCACATATACGTATATTTTAATTTAATAACGTAAAACAATGTATTATAAGATAAACCCGGCAACTAGGAAGCCTACTTTTAATTTTTTGTTTACTCTTCTCTACTCTAAGACTTCTGTTTTTAAACTTTCTCGAGGACGCATACAATAGCTAGCATAGTTATCATTTTAACAATGAAAAGATTCTAGAACACATGGAGTTTTAAATAAGTCACCAAAACTTTTACCGCCAGTTCACAGATAACAAAGAATAACTGGGCGGTCGCGAGGTTTCGCTGCAATGCCTACAGATTTATTTGAAAAGTTGCCTCTTAAAAGTATTCTAAAGAAAGAAGAAACCATATTTGGCCAGTCGTAAAACGCTCGAGTTTCTGCTATTTGAAAATGGAAACTCAACGCCAAAGTTATGTTAAATTTTTCAAAGTGCTACACAATATTTCATTCATTTGGTCACAACTAAAGTTTTAAATTTCAAGTGACCGAAATTTACTTCAAATATATGAAAAACTATATTTTGTTATCTTTTAGAATGACAACCAGCCCGTAGTCCATTGTGTGGAATATAGATTTCATATAATCGTATACGATTTCAATAACCATGCAAGTGCACAATTTTATGGTGATCGGTTAAGTATTTGAGGTGTTAACTGTACCCGATAACTAGTTAACTAATAAGTGTAAACAAATAAAAAAAAGCAAAGATATGAGCGTGGAAAACTGATTTTCACTGTGTAGCCATTAGAAGATATTCATAATATTCTAAAATTTCTCGATATCAACAAAATTATGTAGTTTGAGTATATTGTACTTGTTGTGTATTTTGTTGTACTTCTAATTTTTTATTGTTAATTTCTTATAAAATGTATGTAACAAAGTTGTAAATAATGGATTTTTTGCAGCATTCTCCGTTAATAATAAAAATGTCTAAGATATAGTAATTTAACTCTTTACTTAACCTCAGATTGACCGAAAATTTGAGCACATACTTATGCAAGGCTACAAATGTTCATTTTCATAATTAATATACTTATTTATGTTTTTATGTCACTATATTTTAATAGTGGCATATATCTATTCATAGTTATTTGTTGATGTTTTATAAAAAGAATCTATTAAATATTAAATTAGATATCCGAATATGGGGTGATTGAAGTAATCATTCGTCGACACCAATCTAATATATAAAATTCTCGTGTCACAGTTTTCGTTGCCATACTCCTCCGAAACGGCTTGACCGATTTTGATGAAATTTTTTGTGCTTATCCGGTATCTATGAGAATCGGCCAACATCTATTTTTCATCCTTCTAAATGTTAGGAGTAGTACAACCCTAAACTTTTTTTTTATTTTTTGGACAAAATTTTTAATTTTTATTTTTGTATGATACAACATACAAAAATACATATAATCCTCAATTTTCACTCTTCTACGATCAACTCTTATTTTTTAATAGCCATTTTAGTAATTTAATCATTTTTCCGCTCCGGTCGAAAACTGGCAAAACAACGTTTGCCGGGTCAGCTAGTACTAGATAAAATTAAATTATTCTTACAATAACAATAAAAGAAAAATGGTTGATGAATTGTTAATTGTGGTTTATTTGGAATTCCGTTTAAATATCAATTTGATCGCTTTATGTAATCATGTAATAAGTTAAGTATAATCCATTTCATTTAAGATATATTAATCACTCAAGGGTTAACCCTTTTTATTCAATTTCTCTTCTTGGAAAGGAAGTTTTGGCCTACTGTACTACGTAGACCAGATGGGTTACTATAGGATTTATTTTAAATTTTTCTTCTTTTTGTAGTGATGCTGTCCCTTATAATATATAACATATAAAACATAAATTTCTAAAAGGGATAATTCCCTTTGAAAATAATACTAACAAATAGAAATAATAAAAAAAAAATTATATATCTTTTCAGAAAATAACATAAATCAGGTAACATTATTACAACAATAGACAACTTCTAACCTGTTTAAAATCGGTACCTAACCAATTAGATACTTTGTTGGCTAGGTACAAGTCACCACGGGGCTCTGACGGACTTTAAGCAGCGCTAAAAATTCTAAACGAGCCAAATTGTGCTATGCACATATCAAATCATACTATTGTTCTCAAAAGAAATTAGACTGATCTGACTAGAATTACTTACCGTTACAATGTGTAAACGTACTAAGTTACCAAAGGGACTACGGACTCCTACCAACATATAATTACAAAAAAAAATCCAAATCAGTTCAGAAATGAAAGCCTTATGAGTTAACGTCATTGAAAATAATTTCTTGACAAACTTTTTTCTTCAAAATGTTTTGTAATCTCGTTTATTACTTTTTCGTGCGCATACCTCTGTAATCAAGCACAAACATCTAACAAATATGTTGCAAAAAATTAACAAGTCAATCACATGATAATATTGTCAACAGAGTTAAAGAGTCAATGATCCTTCCATCATCACCTCAGAATTTTCAAAATTGTACAAAAAGAATTTTTAAAATCGATTTACACACAACGGTAATATTGAGTAACAAACACACAATAAAAAATATTATGAAATACGTTATTATAAAAGGGTTTTAATTTAACCTCTAGTAGTAATGTATAATTGAAATGTAGGTATATCTACACACGCGCATATTTTCTTTGGTTTTCAGTAGTTTTTTTAGTTAATATCTTTATAAGATATATTTTTGCTAAACTATATCGATTATTATTATTCAAATATTTTTTTCACAGTAAAAACAAAATAGAAAAAATGAATGAATTATGACTTTTTATGGTTTGTATTTGATTAATGCTTGAAAACAATATTACATTGATTTGAAGCTGTATACCACGACACGACAATCATACAATTAAAGACCCTGCGTATCTGTGATTTTAACAAATAAATGGCCTGTAATGGACATCGAATCTATAATCATAGAGATTTATTAAACACAGCATTAGAAAATAAAAATAAATAAATATGAATGTTACAAGAAATATTAACGAGGGCATCGGATTACCGGAGTGGTGCGATCATTTAGATAATTTAATATTCACTTACTATATCACAACAGAAAACTTTTGCCTGAAACGTCTGACTCAACCTGACAATTAAATAATATTTCATCACACTGCACAGTATGCTCGAAACTATGATTTCAAGGAGACACAGAATACAGAGTGTCACCACTCTAATACTCTGTGTTGTTAATCCGTCACCACACTGAGAGACAATTATCGTTATCATCATCATCTCAGCCAAAGGATATACAATACTGGGTGTAGGCCTAATCCAAAATTCTCCTCAAGAGCCGGTCCCATTCAACCGCTTCCCGCGACCCTCACCAGGTTGTCGGACCACCTTGCCGGGGCTTAACAAAGCTGCGTTTCTCAGTACACGATCGCCATTCTAGAACTTTATGGCCCCATCGTTTCTACGTGCAATTTACCCCACCCATTGCCACTTAACTTTAGCAATTTTACAGACAATATCGTTGATCTTGTTTCGTCTGCGGATGTCTTCATTCTTGATTCGATCACACAGAGAAACACCGAACTTTACCCTTTTCATTGATCTTTGGGTGACTTTGAGCCTTCGTATAAAGAGAGACAATGTTTGACTTAAACAATATGATAAAATATTCACATATTTGTAATGTGATAACCAGGACCTTTCTTTTAACCTCAATCATGTGAAAATTATTACCGTTTAATTTGTTTCGAAGTAAAAATCTAAGGTTTAAATTCCTTCTTATAAAATGTTATCAAAATTATATCACCCGGGATATTGTTACGATCTATTGACACCTCATTCATTAAAATCGATTTAGTATTTAGGTCTACAGTGGAACATCTAAATTTACATACATACACTTACTGCCTCGGTGGTGCAGCGGTAACATATATGTACTACTGCTGTGTTGATGAACTCTCGAGTTCAATTTTTAGATCAGATCAAATTATATAGATTATATATATATAATATGTTTGTGTTTATAAAAAAAGAATATAAGTATTCTATCAGTCAATATAGCTGTCGTAGTGCAAGCTCTACTTAGTTTGAAGTTAAATGAAAGGAACTATTCTCTTTGATTTATTAAAAATACATATAAAGTACATCTTTGACTCAGTTACATACATGCAAAAAAAATTTGAAAATATAAAAAATAGTAGATCACCAACCGGTAGGTACAGGGATCAAGAAACCGGTGGTAAGTACTCCAAAGATGTACCTCCTCACTATAAGGGTTACGTCAGGGAGAACTGCCTTCTGTATCAGACCCTTGATCCAGTCTATTATACATACATACACTTCCAAAATATTTACCCTTCGTTTGTGCTTCGCCGTAGTCGGGTAAGAAATATAATAATACCAGTTGGATAAGGACATAAATTAGTCGCGTGCATCGAATGAGTCGCGCGGATGGCAATTTTGAGCGAAGTAAATTACTATATCCACGCCATATCAACCCAAAAAGTAAACATTATTTGAATGTAAACTGCGTCATCGCACAAATAATTGCTGGCTCTTCGAATATGTTATATCAGGTACGAGCAATGGTAATTACTCACTCTGGACAAGCTGACAAGTCCGTCAACTTGTAAATAGTATACAAAATTCTGTGTTTATTAGGGTGTGAGAGTTGTACCATAACACAAAAGGGTTTCGTAGAAACCTTGTAACCTGAAAACGTTATACGTCGGCATGTCATAAACTTCCAGGTTTACTTTACTGCCATCAGTATAATTACTTAATTTAGTTCATATTGAATGTAGGGCGATTTTCAACGACATGCAGTCTGCTTTTATAAAAAAAAATACTTAAATACGTACACGGACCTTTGTAGATAAAATGTCCACATTTTGTCAATTATAATTTATCCCACTTAAGTCAATTTAACAGACAATAAAATTACATGGCGTAACCAATGGATTTTCGATGTTTTTGCGCCAGAGTCATTATTTAATAACTTTTAGATACAACATTATGGCTCAGTATATTTTTTATTACTTTATTTGATATTCATTAGCAGAATAACAGGAGATGTCGCACAAAAATCAAACATGTGACCTATATTCATAGGTACACTGATAGGATTCTGATCACAACAATGTAATTAATAGTATAAGTAGCTTATGTCCCCAGTGAAGTTTTTGTTCCGCATGAGGATAAACCCCAAAATAGTAAGTTCTAAACATAATGATCGCATAGTTAACACAATCATCAGTCCGGATAGAGCTATTACGAAATCTGCATAAAATAAATGACTGAATCGTGCATACCTATGGTGCAATGGCTCTTAAGGGATTCTCAGGCGACATTAACCCGCACGTGGCCACCTCGTGAAGCCATTTATAACTGTAATTATTTTAATCGTCACCGACTGCAATACGTAAGAGCAAAATCATGCTCAACTTTACAAGGGATGGAATAGAAAAGTATTTAAATTTTTAAAAAATATTATAACACAAGAATAGATTAAGTTATAGGTGACACTTATAGTAGAATGTTATATGACGTGTTTCTCTATACATATTAATCAGGTCAAGCATATTATAATTGACATATTCATCAAAATGTCTCACTTTATACATAACTTACTCTTACTCACATACATGCTGTCGGTGCGGCCGAGTAACGGAAAACTGGTGCAGGCTGCCATTTTTTCGCTGTTGAACGGGTAGGGATCAGTTCTTCTCAGTATCGTTTGCAAATTATATGCTAAGGTGTTGATAGAAAGAATAATGAAAGGAACTGATGAAAAAACATGAGATGTGCAAAGTGGGTTTAGAAAGGGAATGGAATGTACGGACCAGGTCTTCTCGCTCCGAACAATCATTGAAAAACACCTCGTCAAAATCAGAAAATTTTCTGATTGTCGATCTCGAAAAGACCTATGATTGAGTGATGAAAGATAATTTGTAGTCAATACTGTCTGCATATTAGGTGGAAAGCTAAATGGTGCAGGCTCTCAATCACTATATGAGAATTCCAGAGCCTGTGTCAGTACAAATTTAACCTACACAGATTGGTTTTACATTTCAAGAGGTGTCACACAGGAATATGTAGCATTGCCTTGGCTGTTTAGTTTATTCATGGACAGTTGTTTGATGAATTTGAAAGAATCTGAATTAAGATTGAGAATCAACGAGTTAAGGTTACCAATCAAATGTTCTCTATGCCGATAACAAAGTACTACTTGCTTGCTTCATCGGCGGAAGAGTCGCAGGAAATGGTAACATTTATGAATGAGGGATTTAAAATGAGAGGGATGAAAATGAACGTTATGAAAACGAAAGTAATGATCTAAAGAAAAAATAGCATAGTTGATTTAAATATGATGATTTCAGATAAGAGAGTAGAATAAGTACAGGAGTATGTTTATTGAGGTTCTATGTTTGCAAGGAATGGAGTACATGAAAATGATATAAAAGGTGAATGAAAGTGTGAAATAAGGCGAATTACATTTTGTGTTTCTCTGTTGTCAACAAAAATGTCTTGAAATGAGTATTTAGCTATGCACAAAGGTATGCTAGTCTCAACACTTATGTATGGTAACGAATCTTGGGAATCACAGAAGAGGCAGAAGACACAGACTCACGAAAGGAATTTATAAAGTGAATGTGTGTGAAGTGTCGGAATAGGTCGTATACGACGAATATTTACTGATCAAATTAGTGGTGTTCTGGAGAAACACTATGTGAAAAGTACTAGGAATCGACGAGAACGCATGCTTCGATTGATGAATGTGGATCAAACAAAAGAGGTGTGTCAGAACTATAGTGAGTAAATATCAATTTTGCTAATCAAATGTTTATTTGCCTCTTTGTGTTTAAGTTAACAGTTTCTTGGTTTATAGTATTATTAAATTAAACCTATACCTAAAATTCATAATACACTCAAAACTAAACTTAAATGTTACTAAAATGTGTAGATTAGTTAACCTGAAACAAATGTTATGATAGGATCATTACATTAGCGTTCTTGTCCGTAATTCGTTACATAGCGATACCATGTGGATATATATCCAATATCATACTACAGTCAACAATCTGTTTGTGTAATATTTGTGAAATTCACTGCAGCACATTACAAATAGACGGCAACCTCGTAATCTGCGAGTGATGTTTATGGCGGCAATTAAGTCGTCCAAATACTTCCAAAAGCAGACAGTAGTGGATTATCATTCTTCTATGACAAACGACCTGCGCCGCTTATTGTGTATTTATATTGCTTGCTATTCATCCGCCTATACATCAGATTTTCAATGAGAATTATATATATTCGTTATATATAGATATTATTGATAGTGGTAGTCGTAAATACTTCTAAAGATGCACTAGAACAGTAAAGTTTTATACATACATATATATATGTTTTATTATTATAAAATGACGTGTTTGCTGTAACAAATTCTTACAAAAGGTTGGCAGTGCTCTAAATAATTGGTGCGGTACTTCGACTATTACTTCTAAATATGAAAATAGGTAGCAAAGACAAAAGATTGTTCCCCTCTGACTGGTTTAAAATGCACTTGAAACAAATTACCGCGTAAACAATACAAAATCTTATACGAAAGAGGTTCATTCAAAGTTACCCCTCTACATCAACTGTAAATGTCATCGAGTGGAGTGAATTATGTTCCACGACTCTCAACAGTGTCAATATTGTAAACTTATTGTAAAAACTTGGATTCTAAATTGTAGAAGAGTGAGTGTGAGTTATATTTTAAAATATTCCAATGTATACATTTTATCTGCATTTAAAACTAAATAGTATGTTTAGACTTTATAATACTAAGTCTAGTACTTGTTAGTTAAGCTCGACAACTTGCTAATAACGCTACATGTTTGACGAGCGCTTACAAATTTCGATTATATCTTCTTATCTTGGATGTCTTAGTGTCATAAAAAATACTTATATCATAGAAAACTTTGTACACATATTAAAAGGCACACATACATTTGCAAACCTCCATTCTAAAAAGAGGCTTATGTCCAGCAGTGGACTGCAAAAAGTTGTTGATGATACATTTATATGTACAAAAATCTACAATCTTTCAATAACCCGGGCAAAAACAAAGCTATACAATCATACTTGTAATTGATTTTAATCATTATCTTAGATCCCTCCAGAAAAGTATGTAAAACCAATCTTAACAATAAACGTATGTACACCTAAATGTTTAGTATACAACCAATCCAATGAAGAAACAAGTATACTGCCAACAAAGAAATTAAAGCGCTTGTTTCCGCATTTGGTTTAAATTTGTTTGAGTGTATGAATTGAAGTGGCTCTATTTGGTAGTGAATTTATTTACGGTCAAAATTTTGCTGCAGCATTGAGCATTTTGTAATGTAAGTTACATAAATCATCGATTATCAATTGAAAACAATTATAGATATTTGTGTTTATTTTTGCACTGTTTTAAAATTAGTATGAAACAAGTAAAAAAAAATACTTCCTGCCTAAAACTCATAATTTCTGCCTCGAATTCAATACTTAATATAAATATCCAAGGGGGTTCCCCTCCCAGATTTTGGTACGACGTGAAGCTTAAAAAGACCTAATTTACAATAGTCAAAAATTAAAAGTTTTTAAGAAGTAGCTGTCTTTTTTTCTAGATTAGATATATACCATCAAGTTTGTTATAACTACTTAATATTACGGACGGCTCATTAAGGATTCTCCTCGTAATCGATTAAGGGACAATAGATTTCCCTTTAGCTCTCTTTTTGATTGTTAGCTATATTTAAGAACGTTTTATGCTCCACTAAAACACGGGTAAGCTAGTGAAATCATTTTTTTTTTAATTTTTATAGTCGACAAATAGAATACTTTACACTTGGTAATAACATTATAACGTAGTTTATGTTATACAAAATTGACTGAAATACTTAGGCGTTTACTTTGGGAATACTTTTAACATATTTAAGAGGTATGCTAAGTAATAATTACATGAAATTGAATAACAGCCCTGGTGTTAGCAACATATTTAATCGAGAACATATGTTCCACCATTTTAAGAAGTTATTTATGTTTAACAAAGTAATTATTTCTGCTAATTAGTTCGTTATTACGTTGCGTGTACTCGTATATCAATATATATGGGATTGAACCATTAATTCTTTAAACAAACGAGTTCTATAAGCGATTGCTGTGTTTTCTGTGTATAATAATAAAGCCATTAATAACGATTTTGTAAATACTAATATATTTATTTATATATACATAAGTTCATTTAGTCAGGTAAATTTTATGTTTTGAACATACAACCTTTAGCAATACAAATAAAATTACTTGTTAGTGTTTTTGAAGTGAAAACTTTTATAGCCACGTTAAACGACTTTTGCCACGTCAGTAGCATGCTAATGTTTAAAACATATTTACAGTTTTAAGTATAGCTATAGATATTTTGTATATTATAAAGTTTAATAATATATTTTAACAAATAAATAAGTTATAATAAATAATATACAAATTTATATTTGTTGATTGGAGTGCTGATAAATGTTAAATTCAGAATTTATTATAAAACTTTTGAAATTTTTATTTTAACATTGTAATCAATTTCAAATTTCAAAATACAGTTTTTAGTTATTACTTTTGTTGGCAGTCCTCATGATTACTTAATTTTTTCAATGCATAAAGGATTCAAACGATCAGATTGATAACTTGATAGTAAGTAGCTACCGAAGCCCATGGGCATCTGTAATTCAAGAGTCACAAAAACGTCGCTATTCTTTGAAACCTCACTCTAGTATCAGAGGGAGGAGGGATAGTCTTTTTTTTTTTTTTTTTTTTAACGTGTGGAAACCCCCTCGGGCCGTCACCCCACCGGGGTTTACGGCGGGGCGGTGTGTCGGAATCGGACCGACTAAAACCACACGGTGTGCCACTCTGCGCCTGACATAGGAGGGACCGGGAACAGCTGTTATTACGACATCCAGATCCCTCCCAGCGCCTGCCCGCTAATGCAGGCACCATCTATGGGTAAACTCTCTATTTTAGGCGACGTACGGCACACGCGGACGTCGCCTCCTCGCGGCTGGCCATTGTAGCGGATGGAGGGGAAAACCCGTCCCGTCCACCCGCGGCCACACTCAAGGCGGCATGAGGCGCTGGTATGCGCGCCTCCGCCGCCCGGCTCGCCGGCGGCGAATTGGGTCCGAGTGGATATTGTCCTCCCGGGCCTTCTCCGCCGCCTCCTTCCGCGAAATTACGTCTTCGCAGAAGGTTGCGACCGCGGTAAAACAACTGTCGCTACCGACCATGGAGCGTATTACGGCCGGTAGCGAGAGATCTCCTCCAATAACTGCAGTGAGGACCCCACGCTGCGCCGCCCAGGCGGAACAAACCGCCAGCGTGTGCTGAGCCGAGTCCTCACTGCAGTCGCAGTGGTGACAGGCGGGACTCAATTCCCTCCTGGCGACCGAGTGCAGATACTTCCCGAAGCAACCGTGCCCGGAAAGAATCTGCGTCAGTCGGAAGGAAAGGGTCCCGTGCTGCCGCCCTGCCCACTCGGCGATGACCGGCTGGAGAGCCTCCACGGCGGCAAAGCCAGCACGTGGAGCCTCCAGCCGGGACGACCAACGAGCCATCGTGGCTCGACGAGCGGCCTCTCGCCACTCGCGTATCTCTTCGGGCGGAGGCCGAATGCCCCTACCCACCCGAAAGTCTGCCGTTCGCCGATAAACTTCGGCGAGCACCTCCGCCTCCAAATCCCACGGGGGAGTTCCGGCCAATGCGCATGCCGCCTCCGTCGATACGGTACGGTAACCGCGTATGGCTCTAACCGCCAATATCCTCTGAGGGCGCCAGAGGCGAGCCCTATTCTGGGCGGTCAGAGCCGCCGCCCACACCGGTGCACCATACAGTGCCATTGACCGAACAACCCCCGTGTATAGCCGTCTCGTCGCGACGCTGGCTCCACCCAAATTGGGCAAAAGTCGCCCAAGAGCAGAAGCAGCGCCGACCAGCTTTGGAGTAAGCTGTCGGAAGTGCTCGTCGAAGAGCCATCTGCCGTCGAGGATCAGGCCCAGATACTTCATCTGGGCCTTAATCGGTACGAGGACCGAATTGACGACGATAGAGGCACCGGGGGGTGGACCACGACGGGGCCCATGAAACAAAAGGGCTTCCGTCTTATCTAGGGCCACCCGTAAACCCAGCGCCTCAATGCGCCCGACCACCAAAGAGACTCCCACGGTGGCCAGGCGCGCCGCCTCCTGAAAGTTCGCCCCCCGGGCCGTGACCAATGTGTCATCGGCGTAACAAATTACGCCCAGCCCGGGGGGAAGACGACCTCGAAGGGCCCAGTCGTATCCCATATTCCACAGGAGTGGTCCGAGGACGGACCCCTGTGGAACACCGCACGACATGGGCCGCCGCCTCAGAATACCATCTCGGTCCTCGTACACGACGGTACGCTCCTCAAGATAGTCTGCCACAAGTCGCCTCAGGTACTCTGGCACCCCGTGGTAGTGGAGTGCTTCCCTGATGCAACTAAATGGCAGACTATTAAATGCGTTGGCGATGTCCAACGACACCGCCAATAGCACGCCGCCACAGCTCACTGCCTCTTCGGTAACGGCCCTCAGGCGCAGCACAGCATCGACCGTCGAACGCCCCGCCCGAAAACCAAATTGGGCGTCCGACAGATCGGGGCCCACCTCGCAGAGGTGCCGGACGATGCGGGCAGAGAGTATCCTCTCAAACAGTTTACCCGCCTCGTCCAGCAGCACAATGGGCCTATAGGCCGCCACCGAATCGGCAGACCGTCCCGGCTTCCTTAATAGGACCAGCTTCCCGCTTTTCCAGCACTCAGGGAAGCGTCCGGACGACAAGCTAGCGTCCAAGATCTCCCTGAGGCGGTCCGACATGTGTTCGAGGGCACGGGCCAGCACACGGGCAGGTATCCCGTCTGGCCCAGGGGCGGTGTTCTTAGAGCGAATCCGTAGAACGACCGCCCCTATCTCCGATTCCCTGACGGGCGGAACATTATCCTCGTTCCGTCCCCCTTCGTCTTCGACCATGAAGGCCATCGACGGGGGTGTGTGCTCCGCCCGCTGCGGGAAAAGACCCTCGACCACTTCCCGCAGGAAGCTGGGCTGGAGTGTCTCTGTAAGGGGGGGGCCCGACGTGCGGAGCTTTTGTCGCACCGCACGATAAGGGCGACCCCAGGGGTCACGATCGAGACCCTCCAGCATCTCCTTCCTCTTCACTTCTTTGGCGCGGCTAATGGCCAGCTTCAGAGTTTTCCGCGCCTCTCGGTACTCCTCATGAAGCTGGTCCTCCTCGCCGTCTACGCGGTGTCGCCGCCGACTACGGGTGTAGGACCTCCGGGCACGAGTACAGGCCGCGCGGAGGTCCGCCAACTCCTGGGACCACCAGTAAACCTCCTTCCGTGGAGGCCGACAACCTCGGATGCGGGGCATGGCCGCATCGCAAATCTGCGTAATCGCATCGCGGAAACGACCAGCCCCCAGGTCGACCTCCTCGGTCGGAGCCTGCGGAGACAGCCAGGAGTAAATAATGGCTGCCTCCTCTAGTAGGTCCCTATTCAGTTTGGCTACAGCCCACCGCGGCAAGCGAGAAGAACGCCGCGCCGCGTGACCCCTACTGGGGTCCTGGGTCCGGGAGAGCTCGAATCGAATGTAGAGGTGATCCGAGAGCGTCTCAACCTCTTCCAGGACACACCAGTTCCTTACTCGTGCGGCGAGGGCAGGGGTAGCGAACGAAAGGTCCACTATCGACCCTCCCTGCTGTCGCACGCACGTGTTGGTGGAGCCCCTGTTCAGTAAACAGAGGCCCACCGAGGCCGCCCACTCCTCTACGGCCTCGCCCCTGGCGTCCGTCCTGGGGGAACCCCACGCAATGGACTTTGCGTTGAAGTCCCCCAGCACTAAGACGTGCCCAGACGTTAGACGCCGCATCGAGGTTTCCAAGTTGTTAAGGAAAACCTCGAAGTCGTTCAAACTCCGGTTGGGGGAGAAGTATACACCATATACAGTGATCCCCCCCCACTCGGCAGCAACATATCCAGTGCCCTTGTCTCTTAGCGACAAGGGCGGGGAATGAGCCGCCGTAGAGCCGACGACTGCCACGGAACCGTCCCGGTCACCCAACCAGTTTGGACGGGGAGGAACATAATAGGGCTCCGCGGCTACGGCAACACCGATCGACCACTGTGCCATAGTTTGCAGGAAAAGGTCCTGCGCCGCAGCACAGTGGTTCAGGTTCGTCTGGACCAGGAGGCTGGAGACTTGGTCCATTACTGGACTGTCTCTACAGCCTCCTCCATGGGCGACGATGTCGACGTGCGAACGGCATCGGAGGCAGCCTGGGCCGACTGGCTAGCCCCCAACGTTCGCCGAGAATCACGAGGAGGTTTGCAGCCCCCCTGCCCAATCTGATGATTAGCGGGCTTGTTACCCGCCGCACAAGCTGGGCAGTGAGGGGCGGCAGAGCACTCTGCCGCCTTGTGCCCCGGTCGACCGCAGCGGAAGCATAGTCCACTGCAGTCAAAACAACTCACGCACTTGGCGCGTGTGTGTCCGGATGCTAGGCATTTGAAGCACCTCATCGGTCTTGTCGCCAGAACAGTGACTCTGGCATTCACAAAACCGACGAGGATCCTGCCTGCGTCGCCCAAAACTTTAGCCGACGCTACCGGACAGCTGATCCTCACTGCGCCAAGCCCAAGGAGGGATAGTCTACAATAACCTCAGTCACTCAATATCACATATATAGCCTTTAACAGTTCACTGCAGGACATAGACCTCTCCTTAGCAAGGTGGTTTTGGCCTACTGTACTAGGCTGCCCAGATGGGTGTAGGGTTTGCTTCAAGTTTTCTTACTCTTCACAATAATGTTGTCCTGCACAGTTTGATCCCTTAGTCGTATTTTACGACACTCAGGATAATACACTTAGGATAATAGGGGTAGTGACACTGTGTATTCTTAATTTGTTATCACACGGAGAAAAGTTATTCAGTCAAAAGAACGATTGATTGTTTCTTGTGAGGCTGTGGTTTTATTTAAGTCGAACGGGCCCATTTGTACCGAATACATGTCTCTCCCATGGTTTACATATTCGTATATCCATCATACAGTTATGCTATCAGATGGACTATGTTGGTATTCTGCATCACTCACAGCGACAATTTATCTAAACAAGAATGCAAATTGCTTGGCCGACATTTCGAATTATATTATTATTCGAATTATGATATTTTAATCGTAAGCGCAGGTTAATTAACATTAATACATATTGCAAGAAAAATCACGTGAATGTGTACATTTTAATTTTATATTTTCTAAAGATTTCTTTGTTACGTGACTTCCCCTTGACAGCCTGTTTGAACTACACACATGGCATATTTTTCACTTCTACAAGTGTTTACAATTCTGAATTCATAAGCTATATCAGTCTCCCTCTATTTTATATGGTACATAATCATTTATTAAAAGTGCTTTTGGTTTGTCATGTCATGCATTCTAGCTTTTTATTTATAATATATTATAACAAAACTATTATAACAAAATTATCTGTTTATTAGTTTTGCAACAAAACTTTTGTTTAACTTTTTAAAACTGTAATTTATTTTATCTTGTGACCACTGATTGTGTTGTCAGTTACCTTGTCTTTTTTAAAAAACTACTTTAATAGTAAATATTTTGAGCCTCTCGCAAAACTTACTTGTCATCATTTGCCTGTCATGTGCAGCTTAATTTCCTTTGAAGTTTGGAACTATTTTCGTGAATCATCACTCAAATTTGATAGCTCACATACTGTTCGGAACTCTTCAGATATCAATCTATGTAATATATCGTGGGTGTGTTACGAATTTTCCCGTAGGAAGCGGAAGGAAAATTGAAAATGTCACAGATAAGAAAATTTGTAAGACATTGGAAGTTCAGCTTATGTGGTACATAAATCGGGTAACAAATAATAAAAACATAATTTTTTTACCGACCTCAAAAAAAGGAGGTTCTTATTTTGATTGTAATTCTTTTAGGATGTATGGTCAACCTTACTTCCACTTCTCATAAAATTATTGATAGACAAAGTGGTAGAACGCTTAAGAAATAAAAATAATATCTACACCATCATGTAAATAAATCAATAGAATGGATTTAGAAACCCAGTGCTCAATATTTACAATAAACGTGTATTATGTTTACATTGTATTTCAAAGTCTTCAATCATCAAAGCCAAAGCCTTTAATTTACAAGGAACGTAGTGTAATGACTGGTACCAAGAACTGCTACATTACTTTTAGATTTTAGTACATTTACTACATGATTACTATTTTAACTTCAATAAAATCATTTAACATTTTTTTCTACATTTATTATTATCTATGTTCATTTTTTTTTTCTTATCTATATGTATATTACTGCCATTTAAACAAAAAAAAAGGTTATCACAATATTCCTGTCGACTTAATGAAGCTCATTTATTATGTTAAAAATTAAAGTTTATCAAACTTTAGACGCTATTATCTTGTTTTATTGATTTTAAAAAGTTCATGTGAAAGGTATGGTAGGTATGGTAGGGTATGGTGTTATCATATTTCTATTATATTTTAGGTCAGGCATAAATTATTGTTTTATTGTAAATCTCCTAGTTATTATTGTCTGAAGCACTGTATAGCTAATTGCTGAATTTTGAAATAATGCAAGGTCGATAAAAAGCATCGATAATAAAGATGAATTAGTATGAAAAAAAAAAGTAAAGAATCAACAAATATTTATAGAAATTAAAGCAAACGCACAACTTTCGTAATAAATTTTGATATTGTTACCTTAATAATAATATTAAGTCATAGGGAATACATTTAATAGTAACAATTTAGTAAAAATAGACATTTCGGGATATTTTTATTCTTTTACTTCAATTTTCTTGAGGGGATATTTTCGACTTAATCGACTTTTTAATTTTGTCATTATTATATTGAAGTGTTTGAGTGTGGTGATAAATATAGAACCATACATATCTCTCACCGTCTGATGGCCGACTTATGTCACCAAACTAAACAGACCCTGCACCATGGTAAACAGACAGCTGAAAATCTATTAATATATTTCTAAATATGTACATATTGTATATTGTTCATAAATAACATCCACACAACGTATAAATGATCATGTTTATTATAAAACTATTTCTCTTTTGAATCTAAGCGACGACCTCTGACTTAGCAGTTAACATCACCGAAGACTGAATTTATTATGAACACAAAAGCTAAAAGTAAAAATCATTGTCATAATAAAACTGAAAATGTTCTAAAACAGTTAAACTAATTTGTTTGCAAGTAAAGCTGGCATTTAGAGCGCTTTACACCCACGTTTTATAGATTAAGATGTTAACGTTCTCTAATGCCGTGAAGCTTAACATTGACAGACGCAATTAGTTAATGAATGTGTTTGTATGTTACCTACTTCATGGGTAAGTGTCGAAGACCATTGTACACGTTACGTTGGTGACACTGCTATAGATAAACTTTAAGTAGAAAGTGATCATTATTATAAATTTATTTTATAGTTCTTTTAAAATATATATTTTAAAATGATTACTCATTAGTCTTGTCTCAATTCTAAGTCCTAAACCACTCTCATAAATCGTTTAGAAACTACACTAATGGAAAAAATTAAGGGATCAAAAAAAAATTCCAAATTTTTGGGCAGTTTTCAACAGGTCGTAACTTTGAGAGAAATGGTCGTATAGAAAATAAAAAAAAGAAAAATGTAGCTCCAAGTATCTAGATTTTGGATTTAAACTTTAAAATTTTATAGCCTCCGCGGTTTTTGAGTAATCGTAGAAAAACCAGCAACAAAAAAATTTTCAAAATTTTTTTAGTTTTTTTTTTTGGTCTATGGACGTAGAAAAAAATTTTTTGGCTTAACCACTATAAGGATCAGATACCTTGTTTATTTAGCTTTAATTTGCTTTCTTATGCACCCTGATACGCCCACTTTTCGCCGAGATATCGGTTTTCAAATGGAAAAGGATCTTTTTGTGTTTGATTATCGATATCTCGGCAAACAATGATCGCACAGAAATTTAAAGGGAAGTTTCAAGAACTTGAATAAATTTTCCCTAACGACTAGCCATTGCTTTTCCGAAAAAAATTTTTTATCTCTTTGTCACATGAATTTGAAAATGCAACAAAAAAAGGGCTTTTGGTGGTTTTTTGGAAAATCAAGCGCTGGATCGAAAATATTGAGGAAACCACTAATGTTAAGTGTGCATTTTATAGTTCAATATGACCACAAAAACTCTACAAAAAAACAAATTAATCCAGCCCGCCGTTTTTTTGTTTCACTCGATCAAATTTTTGAAAAAATTAAAGGATCATGTTTTTTGCTCTAAAATCTCACAATTTTTAAAAATTAAAAAAAAAATTGTTTTTCCGAGCTTTGCCCACATGTTTGTTCCAGAAAGTGCTTAAATTAAAAAAAAAAACTTTATTCTCAACAAGTTAAGGAAATTCAAAAAACCATCGCCTAATCATTTTTATCACGTTTCCGCCGCTGCATTCCTTGATTCTTCTGATCTCCTTTTAATTAAATTAGAAAAAAAGTTAATACCCCCAATCGAATTTCGATCTTTTTCATACGCTTTTCGGTGATGGTTTTTTTTTACTTTTCGTGAATCCTTAGCAGATCTCTTAACTCAACAGTTTTTTCCAAAACTAATCCCTTTGCGCTAAAAGAAATTACAGTCGAAGGTTACAGTCAACATGCAGTTGAATGCAGCATACACACAAACACACGCACGCACACTCACACACGCTCACACACACTCACACATACTCACACACACACACACACACACATGGAACCGTAAATCCGACCGCGCGACCTCCACGTGGTACGTTTTGGATAACGCTAATGCTGGCGGAAGGAATTATTTTATTAGACTTTTCAAAAGAAAAATTTCGAAAAAAATTTTTTTTTTTGAATTTTTTTTTTAAGCACTTTCTGGAACAAAAATTTGGGGAAAACTCAGAAAAACAATTTTATTTCTAACTTTTAAAAATTATGAGCTTTTTAGAGCAAAAAACGTGATCTTTTAATTTTTCAAAAATTCGATCGAGTGAAACAAAAAAACGTCTGGCTGGATTAATTTGGTTTTTTGTAGAGTTTTTGTGGACATATTGAACTGTAAAATGCATACTTAACATTAGTGGTTTCCTCAATATTTTCGATCCAGCGCTTGATTTTCTAAAAAACCACCAAAAGCCCTTTTTTTGTTGCATTTTCAAATTCATGTGACAAAGAGAAAAAAAAATTTTTTCGGAAAAGCAATGGCTAGTCGTAAGGGAAAATTTATTCAAGTTCTTGAAACCCCCTTCTAAATTTCTGTGCGATCACTGTTTGCCGAGATATCGATAATCAAACACAAAAAGATCCTTTTCCATTTGAAAACCGATATCTCGGCGAGAAGTGGGCGTATCAGGGTGCATAAGAAGCAAATTAAAGCTAAATAAACAAGGTATCCGATCCTTATAGTGGTTAAGCTAAAAAAATTTTTCTACGTCCGTAGACCAAAAAAAAAAACTAAAAAAATTTTGAAAATTTTTTTGTTGTTGGTTTTTCTATGATTACTCAAAAACCACGAAGGCTATAAAATTTTAAAGATCAAATCCAAAAACTAGATACTTGGAGCTACATTTTTTTGTTTTTTATTTTCTATACGACCATTTCTCTCAAAGTTACGACCTGTTCAAAACTGCCCAAAAATTTGGATTTTTTTTTTGATGCCTTAATTTTTTCCATTAGTGTATCTTCTATTAAAATTTAAGTTTAATACGCTTTACAATTTGATATTGACAGTCGAATGTCTAGCCAATATTAAAGAAAGATCAATAGTAAACGGGTCTAATAACGGTTAAGAATTACAACTAACCTACGAATAAAAGGTCTGTTGGTTTCAACAATAACGAAGTCGGCCCACAAAATTTATTAGTCTCATTTCTTGTGGATAAGGTGAATATACTATAATAACTACAAACTATAACAAAATACTACATCAGACTACGATAAAATCATACCATAAATCAAATATAATACTATGGCTCAACTATCATTTAATTAATATATTTAAATATAACAAATTGTTTTCACTTCCTTCGAGAAGTTAAGGTATGCATAAATTGTGGCTTTAATCATTCGACTATGTTAAAGACCCTTGTAGATATTAACCAGGCTTTAATTTGGTAATATTACAAGGGTAAATTAATGTGGCTTTGACCGCGTTGATACCGGACTTGCATTTTACGAATACTCAAAGTTTGTTTTGTAAGTGTGTGTATGAGAATGTTTTGTGTTAACGCCTTCGACTTTTTGTAATAAATAAACATGCTAAACAAAAATTGTAATTAGAAAACTTACAATAGGTATCGTCAAAGATTAGTCCTCAATTTGAAAGAACAGTTTCTGAATGTGATATCAGATCGATCTAATGATCAACGATGTTTGATGTTTATCCAGAAATAATTGCAAAATTATTTTTGAGTTCGAAAAAGTTTCGTTTGTCTTGTGTGTTACTGTTATAAATACCTACAGTTTACCTTCAAATTTTGACTATAGATCTTTCAGTCAATACTCATGTGATTTAAAAAATTGTATACTCTTAGATAGATAACAAATTTACTTTGATCACTGTTACTTCTGAGGAACATAATTACATTACTTCCTTTGTGGGTAGTGATATAATTTATATAGTCAAATTACCAAGTATTAATTTAATGAACATGAAATAGTTTTTAATATTAACATCTATTTCCATGTAAATTTTGGTGGCAAAAGATGTGAAAGTTTACGGTTTTTTAATAAGGTTTTGTAAATTTATTTTTAACTTTCTTGTACACACGTCTGTATAATCCGACACAAATAACTAACAAATATCTTTAAACTAAAATAAAGTTAATAATATAATTAACTATATTAGTGAAATAATTATGCTGCTAAAGGTCAAGAGCACTTCTATTGTGAGCTCAGCAACATGAGATAACGACTACCTGATAACGCTAATACCGATAAAGCTAGATAAACTAGCAAAGAAGCTAAGAAATTTGAAGGTTTCCGCTGATTTCTTTGGAATCCTACTATTAGATGCGGATATGGTGGATGGCATCACCATAAAAAAAATTCTATTATAATATTTTTCTAAAATTGGTCTTTGATTGACACACACACATACAAAAAAATTGACGAAATGAGATCCTCCTTCTCTTTCAACCCGGTTAGAAAAAAAAAACAAGATTTTCAACTGAAATATATTTTAACTGTACAGTAAATTCTAAACCTTTGTCAGTGTTGCAGTAATACTAAAACCTCTTCATCAGATTAGCTTGGTTTTAAGTATTTAGAAGCAACGTAAACGTTGACCCGTTTTGAGCCGAGATTTGTGGTAATTCTGTTACGTGTCGTGTGATGCTGTTTTAAGCCCACCGTTCCTGAATTAGCGGCTAAGGTTTCGTAGTGTTAGTTAAATATATCGTGAAAACTTATTTTTTCAAGGGTTCTGTAAATTTAAAGGTATCGGAGAATTAATATACTTGGTGCAATGCGAATTTACTTAGTCACATATACATTACGAATAAGTGCTTAAAAGTTTCAAAAATATAGTATTTGTTAGAATAAATTTGATCATACCAGGTGAGATCACATTATTTTTATATTATATTAGCAATAGAGGCTTAGACAATTAAAAAGGTGAACAACCCATTCTCACCTTGAAGGTTTTAAGTATGTCTAGTATACCTACTTGTTTGTGTATTTAGGCAACTTTATTTAATTATTATATTAAAAATTTAACCGGAGAGTTAGTCTAGCCTTTTACTTTATATTTCGGAGCCTTTTCAAACACTTAAACGTCATATTGATATATTAACTTTTTCAAAGTTCATCAACAGCCTTTATGTTAGACATAGGCCTCTCCTTAGAAAGGAGGTTTTGGATTTTTTTACCTCACTGGCCAGGCGGGTTGGTGTAGGTTTAGTTTCAAGTTTTCCTTCTCTTTGGAATCTTGTAATCCTGCGTAGTTTGTTCCCATAATCGCCTCTTATGACACCTATAGACGATGAATAGGAATGCTGTCACTCTGTATCCTTAATCCATCACCAGACGGACACTATTAAATTTAAAATAATAAATCTATTCCACTATAAGTCGTAACATTTTCTTCTCCATTTTCCAAATTGATTTAAGTTTGTGTATTTAATTAATACAATTTAATTTGTTGAATAACTTAATCAAAGAAAATTAAGTTTTTGTTAAATACTATATTCTACTTCTTAAGGCTTGTACAAAATTACAAAATAGGTCGACAGTCTGGATTTACACTGCGGTCTGCCATTCGTTGACCTTTGTTCTAACATTTAAATTAAATCTTCTGCCAACATACCTAAACTTTTAAGATTAATTTCTCACATAATAGACTAAAGTATAATACGAATTGTAACAAAAAAATCTGTATTGTGGGTTTTTGGTTAAAACAAAGTTCTCTTAAAAATATCAGGTAATGGAATGAGCAAATCAAATCGAATTTTAGTCAGTGAACCTTAATTATTTCAAAATTCTTAGAGGTCATTTTCGATTTACTACAAATTAATACTGATATGTTTAAAATGATTTCAATTTCTTGTAGTTTTTAGAACTTTATTTAATTTCGAATGTAATAACTACTAAACAGTTTCTGAGTGTCAACATCTGACACAGTGATATTGAGACACTATAATATTATACATATGTAAAAAAACTTTCTAGAAAATCTCAAAATTGTATGCTGAAGAATGTGGCATCAGATAAATGTACGAAATTCTCATTTTAATTTGTTTTCCCTATAAATATAATATCGAAATTTACATTTAACGACAGAATCGATTCTCCTTATGCACCTATAATGGTAAATATTAGTTTATGCTGAGTTATACGATTGCCGAATTTATTTAAACCATTACTTTTCAATTCATTTAAAAATTAAGGACGCTTTACTTTGAAGTATATTCTTAATCTTTTTAGTTCAAAGTACGCTGGGATGAACGGTTCAATTCAGGAGTTAATAGGTTAAATGTTCGGTAGCTCGGAACAAATTATCACTCAAAGCTATAGAAGTGAAATGTACCATTCAATCGAACAATCACTAATGCGCAATAAACGAGACAGGAGATTCGAAGAATCAGACAAAAATAATAATACAGTTTGCGGATGACATAATTAATCAAGAAGTAATAGCTTGGGAGTAACTACATTATTAATGGACTACTTTGTCTCTTTCCCGCTCGCTTTTTGCAAAGCTTTTTCTCTCGTGACAAAATCCTAACGTGTACCCACTTATTATCCGCTAATTAATTAAGAATGTGGCATGAATAAAATATATATCAAGCCCTCGTTAATAAAATTTGTACTCGAACTGAATAACGTTATATCCTTGTAAATCTTTGTGGAGTTTAAGCACGTTTGCGGCTAAGTACCTTTGAGAAAAGTTTCGTGTTGTTCCAGGCTGTAATAACTAGACATATCTGGTAAAAAGAGTTAAGAATATTTATTTACTAATTTTAATTTTTTAATTTTAGTTTTTTTTTGAGTGCAATATGTGTAATATCTGTTTTATATGTTCTAATGTTTTTGGATCACAAATATAATGAAAATTCATAGAGTGAAATCTAGCCGAAAGTGATTTTAGTACTATACTTATTCAATAGTTTTGTAATCTAACTTAGACCTAATCTGAGTTAATTTTGATTAATAAATTTTGCCTTTTTTTAAATGGTGCTCAATTTGAGTTAATACACTTGTTATTTAAACAATATTTATATTTACATCACATTATCATCTCACAAAACTATTAACAGTCTTCTGCTGTTCATGAACCTCTCCTTCTAAATGAGCTTTGGCCTCCTATTGTTTTATTAACAATATAATTGTGTATAATTGTTAATAAATAAATAGTAAAAATGATTGTATTCCATTATTTAGTCAAGAAAAATTGTTTTATTTTATCTTAATTAATTAAACAATTTTATAGTGTATATTTAATTAGCCTAAATGAAACTAAACAAATGAACACTTAAGTACTCGTATATATGCCAACCAATATTTTTTTATTAACGTTTTAAAAACTCAGAATTTCTAAAATTTAATAAAATCTTTTTACAAAAAAACTATTTGATAGACAAATTTTAGATTATACAATAGACAAAAGATTTTACGTTATATGCAACAAGTGTTTTTTTGTTGTCCAGTGCACTCAAGTGCAGACTTTAGTCTATACTATACCAGAGAATACACAGAGAAAGTATCAAATAAATGTCAGCTAGTAACACTCTAAATTATTAAAATCTAAATGCTGGAATAAAAAGCCTTCAACTGTTATTTCATTTTTTTTTGCCAACTCTCGTAATAAAGAAATATTTCATAGCAATAAAACTTACAAAACACTGTCAATCTTATTGATATTAGTGCTGTCAGTGTTTGACACCTGGACTGTATCGTGGTGACATTAATTTCATCGGTCTATACATATAAATACGAGAAATATTGTGTAATACTCGCACACAAACAAATGCTATCTAGTAAGTAAGCAAATTGGTTTTTTCAACTGGCATGGTGTCTTCTTTTGACTGGCAACTCTGTCATTACACGTATTTTTTATTTATTTTTCATCAAATCAAAACAAATATACACAAAATATTATATTATTATATATAATATATATGATTGTCTGATGTATGTGATTCTTTTTACTCGTAAAGATCTTTTATTAATATTTAAATGTAAAAAGTGTGTGCGCTTGACACGCTCTAAGACTAGTAATTGAAAGTATTTTAGTAAGTGAATTATAATTGAAGATTTCTTTTATCTGGTTTGCCATAATCATTTACTATGAAAATAATATATCAAAGATTAGTGTAGTAGTTCATTGTGTCCTCCATTTTTTCTTTAAGAGTAGACGAGCGAAGTATTTCTGTGGTAAGACATTTTCTTTTTCCAGTTTCAATCCATTGATTTCTTGCCTATGTGGTCCTCTTATCTATAATGATAGGTCTAGCTTTTTTTTTGTATCTTATGGGCGTTGAAATGTTTTTGGAACGAAGTTCCTTACGGCAGGCTTGGAGGGGATAGGGATTTCGCTGCGGGACCGAACTGAAAAAAATGTGATAGTAAAACCGTAAGAAAAAATCCGTGGAAAAAGTGCGTGGAATAAATCTGTGGAATAAATCTGTGGAAAAAAGTGCGTGGAATAAAACCGTTAAATGAGTTTTTATTATATTCTTTCTATTTTTCTATTTCTATATAATTTTTAATTAATAATAATGTTGACAAAAAAAAATAAAGATACATATTTTTTTGTTATTTCAGTTGAAATTTGAATTACGATGTTTTTTTTATTTTAAGGAATTTATTATTTTATTATTTTAAGGAATTTATTATTTTATTTCCTAAAATACTGAATTTCCTAAATACTTTCTTGTACATAAAAACTAATCAGCAAAATTTAAGAGAAAAATCAAGAAAACCTACATAAAATTGAGCACGATTTTTTTTGCAAATTGTGTCGATTCCACATTATCCGAAGGAACTTCGTTCCTACCTGGTGTCCCACGACACCATTCATTTTTTATATTCTGTATATTTGAATCCAGCTTGATAGAATTTTTTCCTAGTAATGAGTTAAAATTCTGGAATGTTATTTCTGGTAAGCCTCCAATTTCTACGGAAGAGGTGAGTGTTTTTGCTCTATTGTTTGTAATTGTTGTTCAAGTGTAGATACTTTCAATTCTAGATATGGTTTTTGCTCTGCAGATCGTGATTATTATACATTAGATCTTAAATTTTTATGACATACGACTTGCTCTTTAAATAATCTCGTTTTAATATCTAGCATAATTTGGACCGATTCCAAATAGTGCTAAGCCGTAATTTCTACAATACACATCAAAGACGACAGACCGGTAGAGAGTTGTATGTCTCTGTCTAAGCGTGAGATCAATGGTAGACTCGACCATTGGAATCCAAAACATTAATGATACATTGAGGTGTGGTCATAGTATGTTGACCATTTCAATAATGGTAGATAGTGCATGAAGCTGGCAACATCTCTAATATTAACCTTGCAATAGTGCAATATTTGAAGAAAATTATACATATTACATATAAATAATATACATTGTACATTAATTATATATTTATATATTATTATTAAATTATGTATATTAATTATATATTATTAGTGTGTGTGAGTAAATATTTTATTGATTTATTCAAGGATTAACTTTACTACCCACGATAATAATTTATATTTACTTATAACTAATTCGAATTCCAGGTACTCATTAAACTAGCTGCGTAAGTTATGTTTTATGGATATTTCATATTCGTAGAAACAATATTTATCCCTTTCCTTTCAATATAAACCTAATTTTATCATCCTTTAAACCCTAAATATCATGACGATACGGCTATAAAATTGTACTCATACTAAGGTAAAATGGGATCATAATAAAATTGGCAGAATGTTTAACTTCTATCCCGCTTTTTTTGGCTGGGAAGGAAATCATCTCAATAATTTCGTCTTTTCATCATTTCTTCTAATTTACAACGATACTAAAATGTTTAAAAGTAGGCAGAGTGGGCAGTTAGTATAGCGGTCAACCTTTTTTCTCGTGTCGTGATAGTCACGCCACTGGTCGAGAAAGTCGGATCCCGGGTATTTTACCCCGACTTGCAATAGTCGTGTACACATCCTTCTAAACACTTTTATACGCTCAAATAGCATCAACACTTTATAACTGTTCACCTGTGACAAGTATAATCAGGTAAGCACCGGTAGAAATGCTACACATCGTATGTCGTGAAGTATTTACAAACTTAAAGATATTATGTATACAAGAAAAGTAAATATTTGTTGTTAATTTATACTCAATCGTCTACACTAAGATTGTTTTCCCACTGGATAAATTACTTTTCTATAGGACAAAAATGATCATAGCCAAAGATGTCAGAAATAGCAGTACATTAATACTCGTATATTCAAGTTAACACAAGAGTTTGAATTGAATATCTACTTGTTATACATAAGTATCGGTTGAGATCTCGTTTGATGTCATTAACCAATTAAAGTGGTACTGAGTAGTGTCACGGGTGGCATTAAGATGTTGGCTAAGAAAAGGCTGTCTTTTTCTAAAACGTGTCAGCTTTATTTTTAAGCGTACGCTGTACGTCTCTCATTTATGAAGTACTTACGTGTCGTACTATGTAAGTAGTTGATATTTTAACAATCAATTATATGTGTATGTAAAGAAGATTTCGATTTTTGCGTTCTTTTTTTGTATATTCTGTAGGTTTGAGAATAGATCTTTGACTGCTTTTATACCCCTGAGTGATAAGCGTGACCCTACAATGATAAGGGTGGATAAAAAAGTAAATGTTTTTTTAGACTAAGCACTAAAAAGCTCATAACTCTTAATTTCGACACTTCTACGACCAACACGTATTTTAGAAATAATTGATAAAGCAAAACAACATGTGCTGGGTCAGCTAGTATGAAAAAAGAACTTAAAAAAGATATTGTTTAAAAACTCTAAAAATACGCTTACAAAAATCGATTACAAACAAACACACAAACATACAGGTGAACGTAATAAAAGTGTGTTTAAAAGAATCTTTATTTGAAACATGAATTTTTTGGTTACATTTTAGACGATTGTAGGGGACGGGACCTTTTCTGTGTGAGACTTGCTTAAAATTGTCCTCGGCACTTCGTATTTTTTTGTGATGTCAACTTAAAATGGAAAACTTAATGAAAATGTAAAATAAGTATTTATTTCCAGATTACCTACTACATCATACTATGTAGTGATTCGATTTAATTTTAAATGGCAGTCTAAATTTACAAAGTTGTTTATTCATTATGATGATGGCAGGCACTAATTATGATCACATTAATTCATTTTAGGAAGTTGCTGTACTGATTGTTATATTTAGCATACATTAATTTTAAATTTTATTATTGCGACTTGCACATACAGCGCCGACAGAAATACATTCTACAGCGCTATCTAGCTAAAATACATCGAACTACGGAGTATAATTTAGAAGACTGAGGAATATAACCGGCCGTTGTTCTTAGCGTTTGTGGACTACGAAAAAGTATTCGATTCAATAGAGACTTGGGCAGTACTTGAATCCCTGCAGCGATGCCAAATTGACTATGGTTATATCGAAGTGTTAAAGTGTCTGTACAATAACGCAACTATGCCAGTCCAACTACAGGACCAGAGTTCGGGACCAATCCAACTAAAACGCGGTGTGAGACAGGGAGACGTTATTTCTCCGAAACTGTTCACAAACGCATTGGAGGACGTTTTGAAGCTCTTGCACTAGGAAGGATTTGGTATCAACATAAGTGGCGAGTACATTACTCACCTTCGTTTTGCCGATGATATAGTCATAATGGCAGAGTCGCTTGAGGATCTCAGTACCATGCTCAACGACCTTAGCAGAGTTTCCCAGCGAGTTGGTCAAGACGAAGATCATGTCTAACGTCCATGTCGCACCTATACCGGTAATAGTTGGGAATGATGCAGTCGAAGTTGTTGACGAGTATGTCTACCTAGGACAAGTAGTCCAGCTAGGTAGGTCCAATTTCATCAAAGAGGTCGCACGAAGAATCTGACTCGGATGGGCAGAGTTCAGGAAGTGTCGAGATGTCTTTTCGTCCAAGATCCCCCAGAGCTTAAAGACGAAAGTCTTCAATCAGTGTGTGTTGCCAGTGATGACATATGAAACTGAGACATGGTCTTTTACTGCTGACCTCATGGAGAAGCTCAAAGTTGCTCAATGAGCTATGGAAAGGGCTATGCTCGAGATTTCCTTACGTGATAGGCTCCGGAACGAGGATATCCGCAAGAAAACTAAGGTAACTGACATAGCTCTTCGAATAAGCAAGTTGAAGTGGCAATGTGCAGGCCACATTGCTCGTAGAACCTACAACCGTTGAGGAACGACCAGGGGGACGACCGTGTACCGGAAGACGAAACGTGGGTAGACCCCTCACTAGATGGACCGACGACATAGTCCGAGTCGCGGGGACCCGATCGATGCAGTTGGCGTCCAGTCGTACGGCGTGGCGTTCTAGGGGGGAGGCCTAAGTTCAGTAGTGGACGTCTTCCGGCTGATGATGATGAAGATGACGGAATATGATAGACATATATGCATTTGATTATTTAGCTTTTTCTTTTTAAGTCGTTTAATATAAGTAGAGGCTATGGTTTTAATTTACGTTTCAGGACAGAAGTTTATTACTAATTAACGTGTTATTTTTAAGCTATTTTATTTATATTGACATTTTTCTAGAGATAATTTATATAGACATTTTACTACCAAAAATAGTTACATTATGAATTAAGTACACATATGTATATCGACACCGGTAAAAATATTCGAATCGTCTATTCAGCACAGCATGCAAAGACAGGTAAGCGCACAGCTGTCGGATACGCAAGACGGGTGTCGACCGGGACGTAGCAGTATCATAAATCTAACTTAACTTTACGATGAAGGTGGTGCTAACAGTAGATACAGGTTTGCAGATGGATGTCACATATTTTAACTACAAAAATGCATTTGAGTCAATATTGACATTTTATTAAGGAATCAGAGGTTAAATGTTGGTTATATCTGTCACAGTTTTTTGTTAGCTACTTATACATGAAAGAAGGACAATCTGAACCATATTACACTAGGACTGGCATGAACCGAAGTAGTAACTTGGGGCCTCTTCTGTTTATTATAATGATAAGCAACTTAACAGAAGTCGAAAGACATGGGTTATGTTTACTGTACATTTCACTCCCGACCGATACCGATACCGATACCGATATGGTGTTTGCTTTCGTGAAGATATAATGAATGTAAGAAAGTCTATTGGAACCTCAGTTTTGTGCTGACAGACTTATGGCTTCGTCAACATCATTACACTGAAAGTGTTGTATGAAGTAGTTATTAGTTCGTAGCCACCTAAAACATAATGCAGTCATTAAAGATTTCCGCAAGATACAAAATACAGTGATATGTTAGAACGTGTTCAGAATAAATTCACAATACACTTATATTTCAAACTGTATGGGGTACACTCGCTTTACCCGTTGATGTACCCCACTCTGTTTATGCTGAGTATGGTCGGCTATAATGAGCTTAGAGTGTGACATGAATACATGCTCGCTGTGTATATAATAAAGTTACTACGTGGTATAGAAAATAATCATGGGATACTGTGCCACCTGAACTAGTGCGTGTTTTTATTTCTTGACGGGTGGAAAATCTTTTCGGATCTCCTGATCCTTAGGGTACAGGAGTCAGGTGTATCTGATGTTTCCATTAAAAACCACACCAACGGCCGGCCTCTAGCACAATACTCTGGGAGGAATCAGACCATGTGATTGTAGGTTCTCCCCAAATCAATGCCACGCTAAGGCTAAGGTCTGTTAAGACAGACCCTATACCGAGGAAAAAATACTTCTCATCCTTAGTTTCAGCGTGGATGCCCGAAAGTAACTTCAATCCGCCGTCACATCCCCTAACACAGCAGCTAAACCACCACCAGAGGTCCTCACTCTCTGGCGACTCGCGATCCCATTGATGGTTCATGACTGGTTCTTATGAAGACGCCGATACCCAACTCTACTGGTCGTGCCATTAACCAGAACTTAGTTGAGGAAACACTCATTATACCATTATTCTTATTATTAATAAAGTTTACTAAGAAATTGTAGTTTTTTCGTGTTAATTGAATGTAATCGTAAAGTGTCTTTTAAATATAATTTGTTATGAGACCCAAAAAAGTTTGAATATTTTATGTTTTAATGTAAGGAAAATAATTAAAATGTATTGCTATTTTTTATTTTGGTACTTTTTATTATTCATGTCCTTGCCCTTGTAAGTTAACTAAGTAAAGTTGATGAAATAGATCAATAAATAAACAAGTAAGTAAGTACTTAAGAACTTAAAGAAGAGCCACTTCCAAGAAAAAAATCAAACGGTGATAATGATTTTATCCCAAGTTATACTTAAAGATTCCCTTTCTTAACTTGCCCATAATCCCGTTATAATTACTGGTAAAAAAAATAAAAATATTTGATAAATTTGTGAAGGACGATGTTTGAGTTTGAACCAACGTTACCCACTCGTGTTATGATGAATGATCCGAACTGACACAAAACAGCATGAAAATGATAAATGTTCGAGATAATTATTCGGCCAACTAACACATAAACAAGTCAACCCTTATAATGCCCTTCAGAACACCTTTTATGGTCACATTGGATTTTCTGTTTTAATGATAGAAAGTCTCTGTTAGAAACTCATAATAAATCACCCAATTTTTATTCCATGAAACAGCGTCAAAATTTTCAACACTGTCTTCTTCTATAATTCGTTATACTTAATCAACTTAGTGATGTATTTTGTATCTGAGTTATTAAATAATAAATGTGAAACAACTAAATTCTTAGGAAACCATCAAAAACTTTTAATAAATATTTAAAAAAGTGGGTTAACTAATAACACTAAGACCTGACTTAATATTATGAAAAAATGCGATACAAAACATAGTCGCTACTGTTTGAAAATTCCTAAAAAAAAGCGATTGATAAAGAAATAATCAAAACTTAATATGTAATATTATATTTAATGTAATATTACATATTAATCTAATTAAATTAATGTAATCTAATTAAAGTGAAAACTGCATTGAAATCTAATAGCAGCATATCCAAAATTGATTCGGAATCGTACACAATACTTAAAAAACGCGTATTGAAGCCAGTACGAATCTCTTTTAAAGATACCAATGACGTCTGATAATATAATTTTATCCGTTAGCGTCCCTCTCTACGAACTCCGTAAGTAATCCGATTTCATTGTTAGTTCCAACAAATTTGCGGTCCGTTGAGCCTATTCCTCTTCAGGAGATGGGCTGCTATGGCCCTAACCGCCGATGGATTATCGCCCATCTCGTCCGCTCGTACCCCGCCGAATGTTAGTCATTAAAGCGATCGTATTCTGTTACGATATGCGTGTAAGTTGCTGGAAACTGTCCAACACCAACATCCTTTTGTTAATCTGCTTATGTAACGAAACCACGACCTTCTCAGAGTAGATCAAATACGTTTGATGTACCTCAAACAGATTTAGAACAAAGTGTGATTTCCGTAAATTGAATGAAGAGTGGAGGCAGGTGTTTTATTCATGAGGGGTTTTGTCCGTGTACCGCGTAACAGAAATCACTAATCTAATTCTCAATTCCTGTTTTGAATTATTTTACTTTTTTAGTAACATGGAATTGCTTTCTGCATTCAAATAGTTTTAAATTATAAATAACGTTTAAAGAAGTTTAGAATAAAGAAAAAAAATATGTAGGTATACAATTTAAATAAAAACTATATGATTTTTGAATTAGAACTAAGCAGAAACTATTTTAATATATACAGCGATGAACCTCTTACACCAATACTAATTTTATCATTATGACAAAATTACTGTAACATATTGCATAATTGTTTTGCATTTATGTGATCCACGTTGCATTTTCCTAGACCTCCTTTAAAAACCGTTTAAGGTCTTTCCAAACAACACCCAAGTATTAAAAAACAAACATGATTCCCTGAACAGAAACCCGTGTTCCATATACCCAACCAATATGTTCCTACTGCAAGTTTTTTCTTTTTCCTAGAATTCTTTTTTAAGATATTTGGAAGCTCCTCTATGTAATTTGTACTGACTGTATTGGTAAGGATAGTTAGATTTTCGTGCCATTTATCGCTACCAGTAGTGATAAAAGTGTTAAGGAGTTTCTTTTTGTATTGATATATATTTTTATAATTATAATTTGTTATGAAATAACAAAAGAAAATCTAATGACATGTTAAGTTATATTTTTAATAGTAAGTATTTTAATACAGGTTTCTTTGAATGAAAATTGTATTTGTGGTTTTTTTGAACATTTGTCATCACAAATAATTCCGAAAGTATATACTATATGACAAAAATGACTCTATCCGATTTTATCGATAAAAATTCAGGTTAAAATGATTATACTGATCGATATACACTAAGTATACTATGACAAATTTTATTCTAGTTGAAAATTTTATTACTCCTACACATTTAATTTAAATTCCCTGCAATTCGACTACTAAGATTATGTAATTCTCCAAGACAGAATCGAGAAGCCTAAATGTTAAGTTACCAAGAAGATAATATAACTAAGTACTCAATCACGCAGGTGGAAATTGAAGGATTATCTAAATGATGCATGAAACTCGGGGATTAACATATTCGCACGAGTGGGTGAATTAGAATAAGGGGCCTCTTGTGAAGGCAGATACATTGACGACGGCAAACATTTGAATGTCTGTGTTGCGTTGATATATGCAAAGATTTAATAACACACATGATTCGTAGAAAATATTCCTTGGATTAACAAATAATGAAATCAATGAACCTTTTTAGAGCTTCCTTTTAGATGTGTTAAATGTTTTGTTGAATTTTATATGCATAACCAGATTTATACCTCAGTTAATATATTGAATATACAAATTTATAAAAATATGTGTATTTTCAAAACGTACGTCTCATAGATATATACAACAGAACACTGACATTTGTAAGTGTTAAAAATTTTCTTTTTCAATTATGTTTCTTTATTCTCTCTTTTAAACACTCTTCTTCCTGTCTCTATTTTAAACAATCAACATTAGCTGGGGAGACAGCAGGGGTTTTTAAACTATCTATGACACGAGAAGCGTCCATGTATGCTACTTAACCTAGCTTTATTGTTCAGTCAAGAATATTTTTTGTAAATATACATAAAAATATCAAATACATTGCTTCGCTCAACATTTATATACCAAAGAAATTCTTTGTAAGACATTGTATTTACTTTTATTTATGTAAGTATTAGTTTCCTTTTAATTTACCACAAAATCCATTAAATCTTAGAACAAACACAGAGTTTTAGTTCACACATTTCCTGAGAATAACTAACATCTTTTTATTTTGTAAAGCATCACATAGTACATTCCTAAGATTAAGTGGTGAGCTTAGTAACTCCTTTTTGTTCTTATCTTTTTGTCTATGTCGTACGAGAACCTACAGATGGGCTATAAAAGTTGCACATTAATGTGCTACATTATTGGGATCGTAAAAACCAGGGATATTCTCTACAAGTCATCAAATAGTCTTATATCTTATTACGGTTGACATCGTAAACGTGGTTTGAGACGTTTAACTCGTTCTGCGTCTAGTGGAAGATATAATTATAATGGTGCTAATGTCGTAAGTAAGAAGTCTATTATTTTATATTTTAGTATCGTTATGAAATAGTCTTTATAACATTGTTATTCTGTTAAATCGCTTCTCGTATTATGAGTTTATCTTGTCCTTAAAGAATTGATTGTGAAATCGATTTACAATCGCTGCTCTGAGGTCTTTGGTTCAGATATGCAAATAAGAAGTTAAATGCTTAAGTATTTCCCATATATAATATGAATATGTTTACAAAAAAAATAAAAAAATAATATAAGTATTCTGTCAGTCAATCCAGCTTTCATAGTGCAAACCCTGCTTCATTTGAGGCTATCTAGCCTCAAATGTTTTATGCGTCAGATTTCCAAAATATTTATCATTATCAAATACTTCTGCATTACCAAGGCGCCTGTGACGTTAAAAGAACTTTTCAGCCCGCTACCATAAAAAAGAAAGCCATATGTATGAAATTTGTGGCAAAAAAAAACTATTAAACCTACAAACCCTGTTAATTTTTACTTTTTCCACTTAATTTCTTAACAAAACTCTTTGATTACAAAACACTGCTAATAATTAAGATTATGTTATTAGAGTTGTTTCTCTTTAAAACAAACTCAAAAAGAATCTATAGAATATAGAATAGCAGACAATTTCTAGAAAACCAGCTAGGGAATATCCCTGTTTTGCGGGGACTCTACAAACACATAATCAAGCTATTCAAATACATTTAAAACCAGAACGACTTTCTGTGAACGACCGCTAAATATAAATATAACTAGTGAGATATCTTTTATTGCACACCAAATACTGAGTTTAACATTCATTAGGGTGCAATAAACTATTATAACAGAATAATAAAAAAATGCTAAAATAACATGGTCTGCGATCTTATGTGATAAGTTTTGACTGAACTGAATGAACACATTTCAGTTCAGGAGAATTGTGTTATATGACATATTATAAGAAAAATTAAACATTTTTTTAAGTTAATAATACAGAGTTTTGTGTGTAGACCGTACACACGCTTACATAATCAAATTGCAATCTGGTTATAACTTAAGAGCTGCTCTAGCTATTCAGACAATCTAGAAGCACGTGTATAGATGAGAGCGTGTTTCTTGCTCATTTGACGGCTTAAATGAACCACTTACATAAAAATCCCTGGTTTCACTAATAGAAGTTAAATTTTGCCACTCCCAGACAGTGTACTATTGACGTCCATCATTATGTATTCGTGATCGGCTCCCGTCAATTCTGATCAGTCTATTATGGTCTACGTGACCAATTATTGGAAATTTAGTAGGACATGACAAAGTCCTTTTTATTATTGAGAAACGGTTCTAAATATTTGTAGTTTGTATGCTGACGGGTTAGAAATAGATTTAAATAGTAGTACATTTCTAAACTTCATGCTTATCGAAAATATGAAGAAAAATTGTAATTATTTCATAACGGTAATCGCAAGAAAGTGGCATTTTTGTGAGAAATGAACAAGGTATGTGCTTGAAAAGAGGATATCAAATGAAAATTATTTATACAGATTTTTAAAAAGTTATGAAGAAAGTGAAAATATTGCTCAATAACTTTTAATAGTTTATTGCTATTTTTGTTTATTGGATATAAGTCTCTCCTTCGAAGGAAGGTTTTAACCTGCTATATCATACTGACCAAGCGGGTCAGTGTAGGGCTTAGGCTGTAGGGCTATTAAGTTTTCCTTCGTTTTGCAGTTATGTTGTCTTGCATAGTTTATTTCTTTAGTTACCTCTTACGATACCCACGGAATGAAGGTTGGCGACACTCTGTATTCTTAATCCATCTTCACATGGAGTCTTATATATCTAATATGTCTATTTATATATCGTTAACATCAAAATGGCTTATCAGTTTTTTTCATGATACGTGGTGATTAGTATAACAAGCATAAATTAACCAATGTCAGTTAAATAGTGGTAAGTTGGACTGATTTGCATAAATTTGTATATTTTAATTGTCAGTGCTTGTTACATACTTTTTATATTGTATTATAATTAAAATATTTAGCATCTATAAGTAATAACGAGTATAATTTATCATGTATTTATTATTAATTTATAATAATTATACAATTTTTAAATTGTTAGTTTACGATTGTATGGTAAGCGATAAGTAACTTTACATAATAAATGTTGAATACGCAGTTCTTGTGAAGAGGTGTATATTAAAAAGTTTAAATGATATGCTGTTTGACTCTATATAGCCATATTTGTTTTTTTTTCTCGTTTAAGACTCTCCGTTATATTATTTTAATGTAATGTTTTCTTATGCTCTTTTCTATTTTTTTTCTTAAGTTTTCTTTTTGTAGCATGAATATAATAATAATAGACTAACCTAACTTATTAAATGTCTCACTTTTAAAACTACTTACTATCGCTGTTTTGTCGTATTTATTTAGAGAAAATGTAAAGATCAATGTTTTCGTTGGGTGTAATATTTACACTACGAGATATTCCAGAACCAGGTAAAATTAGCACCGAACTAAAAAGTCTGCAAAGAATTTTTGAAATTGAACTAGACGACGATAGATAACTATATTTTGGTATTTCAATTAGCAAAACAAATTGGTATTCCACATGAATTTTAGTCCTTACACTTAGATTAATACACGATTGTAAGAATCTAAATCCGTCAGTTAAATTATCAAGATATACACTGACAATCGGTCTGTCTTAAAAAAACCTAATTGATAGGCACGTGCGACTTTTGGTATAGGAAAGTACCACATTGAATTACTTTCTTGTAACCAAGTCTACCTTTTTCACAGGGCTTTATTAGAATGAAACAGATATTTATGAATTGGCAAACACCCAAGGTGACAGGGCTGTCCTGTCAGTCAACGAACATTTGGTGACATTAGCTGTCCCCTAAACGGCCTGTCGCGTGACCCAGAGTCGACGGTTCAATTAACAAATGGATAATCCCACGACAAGGTGCCAAACTCATATTATCTGATTTATTAATGCATAACATCATGAACGAATGAATACCATCCAATTTGAATTTACATGATTATGCAATGAATGACGGACTTAAATATATTTGTGGCAAAAATATGAGGTTGTATAATTATTATAAGATAAACTTGGCTTACTTACAATTAGTCGACGGCATGTGGTTGTTTGACGGTATGTAAAAATATGTTTGGTTTGGCCTTATTATGCCAATTATTGAATCTAACTCACTCGTTTAAATATTAGTTCAAATATGATTATGAAAACAATTCCTGTGCTGAAACAGGTTGGAGCTCAAATTCGAAATTGTAAAGTTACAGAAAGTATATTTCATGCACTAATGTCTTTCTACATCTTTGAAGAAGAAGATAGAGGTGAATTAAACATACTAAATTTATTAACCGTGAATGTTATTTTTTCAAATAATGGTTCTGTAAAATACTGTAAATAAGTATAAAAGATGCTTGTATTTCTAAATAGTTTTTGGTTAGATTGTTCTACAGTGAGAAGGCTATTTTCCAGTCTCAACGGATACCAGCCAACAATGCTGGAGATATTATAGTACATAAATGTGTGTGCAAGCATAGGTGCATTCTCTGTTCCCTCACTCTCACAATCCGATGGCACGGCTATTTGATACGACCGGGTAGAGGTCAGACGTAGGGTTGACGGTTTTATAACCTCTCCGAGGTACGGGGGTTAAGACTCAAAACTCTGGGCTGTTATTAAGCATTTCTATAATTTGAAAAACTCTATAACATGTTTTTGATCCGAGATCGAACCCGAGATCTATTAATCAGCAGTTGCATACGCTAACCGCTAGATCAACGAGGCAGTATTATACGAGTATATAATAATATCCTCATACGTCTCACTCACTTCCGAACCTAAACTACTAACCAGACTACTGATATACATTCTTATATACTTCTAAATACATGTATAAGTAACAAAATTAAAATAAAAATACCTTTTAATTCATCGTAGAATACAAAAAGAAAAGTTAAACTTAATAGTCATATGTATTCTAAATTTTTGTTAGTAATTAAGCTTCATTTTTTAAATTTATTTGTAACTTAGAATATTTTATACAAAATTAATTAATCTTAATGTAAAATATATAGCTACATTTTCTGCAACAATCCCTTTACAGATTAAAACATCCTACAAAGATAAAAATTTGAACCTGGCTGCTCTTTTAAGGCACATTTACTATCAGATAAATATTCATTTAAATTCTAATAGACATTCAATATATTGAGAGAGTTTTACCATTGGTGTGAGGTGTGAAACTTTCCTGAGGAGAGTAGCAGTGATATTAAATAACGTAGATATTCCTGTGACGATTCCGTTTATAGTTACACTAAACATTTTGAAAATTTGTTTTATCCTTTAGAGTATTTTGGTCGCACTACCTCCTGTGTGTATGTGAGGACTCGTATTACAGCTCACGAGGGCCTCACTTCACATTTAGCATTTAACATGATATTAGAATACAATAGTAATGTACGACAGAGTTTACATATGGTTGTTAAAGAGGCAGTACCGTGTTTGTTTTTATTATTACTCTCTAACCTGACAGGATTGTATCTTTCGATTTGTAATGTGTTCGTGTGATTTACGTAAGAGTGTGAGTCTGTGTATATGTAACTCCACCGTAGTATCGTAGTTCCAAGTTTGTAGCAGTCTCTTATGAGTTTCTTACATTTGAGCTCCATAAATGAATTAATTGATTTTTTCTATAGTATACTTGTTAAAGTGTTTTAGTTTGTATATATATAAATAATTAAATATTTATATTTAATTATATGTTTTATTATATATTTATTACATATATTTATACATGTAATAAATATATCAACTAAAGGCATATTACACTAGACACAGAACAAACATTTATGCTCATAACACTACATTTGTCCTGGGTGGGCACTGAAGCCAAGAATTTTCATTTAATACTTATTATCATCAAACATTGGATCAACAGGACCATCAATATCTATATCTCAAAATAGAACTTATTAGGAAATGAGGCACTACTCTATTACTGTGCAACTATTGTAGTAGTCAAAATATAACATTTATTCTAAATATTTAACCGACAAGACATTGTTTAACTGCTGGTGCATTTGAATTGAGCTGGTGAATTTGTTGATTTTTATTTCAAGCAAACTAAATGCAATTTAGAGAATTATTTCTTAATTTATTAAGACATACGGTACTTAAAATTAAATATGAAATAGATTTATATCCTAATTGATACTAATAAAGTAACTATACATACAATAAATACTAAATTTACGTGAACACAGCTTGATTTAGCAGTATTTGTTAGGAATGATTAACTAGAATTTCTAATTCCTCGTATCGTATCAATGCTTTGATTCGTCGTATCAACAACAATGTATGTGTTATTAACGTGTTTCTTTAACGTTTCAATTTTCTACTTCTAACATTTTTTACGAAGTTAACATATAAGTTTCAATGAGACGTGAAAAAAATATAATGTAAATTTACGAATAACGTAACCCTGAAATACGAAAAAACACCATTATTAATGTTATTACATATTTATAGGTAAAATTATAAACCTTGATACTCGTGATACACAACCATTATTATTCAATAAAAACAGCCTCGAGGTACATGTGTCCCGAAAATCATCACAAACAAACACAGTAGCAAAGGACTGTGAAAATAAATATATTGCGGAAATGTTAACGCTTTAGCTACCGAAAGCAGCCGGTTGCACAATGCACGATGTGGGACGTTGAAAAGTACTGTAGTCGCATTGCAAATTAGCGCATTGGACCACTCAACCCGAAAGCAAGCTGTCCGTCCGCTTGCCGCACCATTTGCTCTTTAACAATTTCACCACACAAACATCAGCTTAACTAAAATTTGTTCATTAATCAACAGAGTATCAACTATTGTAAAAGCAAAATGATTGGTTATTCATACAATGTATTTTGTGTTTATCCGTTCCGTTTACAACACAGTCTTAAAATATTACGCATTTATACACAACGTTTGTTATTATTATTTTTGAAATTATTTGAACGTTATTAATTACAAAAATTAGGAGTCCATAAGTCTATTCCGTGAAATCAGTGTCACATATACATACAACAAAGACAGTAATATATTTCCGCAATATCTTGCTCCTTATTTAAATCCAATCATCTTTTGTTTCAATTAGATTAATTAATATTGATAAAAAAATTACACCACGTTGGATATCATAAAGAAGTCGTTTCTCACATGCAGAAGTTGAATTAACAGATTTTGTCATACCTACTTACTGGACTAAGAACAAATTAAAATTAGGGGAAACCTCTATAATGTAATGGGTCAAATAAATGCTTAGTTTGAGTCACAGAGCATCCCTAAGGCGAAAATGTTCGCCAAGTACTGTTCACCTCTAAACAGCGTAATGTAACGATGGGCTCTCGACTTTGAGCCTTTAACTTAATGCGTTTGACGTCTGCCACTGACAAGTTCAGCGTTGAATTTAATTTATCTCAGCTAACAGCACTCCAGTAAATTACACAATGAGAAGCATAACGTGTAATTAAGTTGTGAACTTGGACTTTTAGTTAATGCTTACATCATTATAAAGATATTTTTTTTTATTCTTTAGAAATTTATTAGTGTTCTGTAATATAAGCTCGTTTATTCATAATGTTAACACAGAGTGATATAGCATGTCACTGACCACTTTATACATCTTATATTCCCAAAAGCAAACATATGCTTAGAAATTCATGAGCTACCCAGTAAATTGTCCCTAGACTGGACTCATTCACAAACCAAGTAAATCCTTCAAAATTGCAATCGAGATGCAAACAGTAAGTATGTAGTAAAATATACATTTAAAGGACAATGGCTGGATACAAAAGATGGCTATATTTACATGGTGTCGTTGAGACAAGTGTCAGTTTCTAAAGTCTTAAGGGTAATATTTTTATGTTATTTGGTAATTCATTGTAGATTTTAAATAATATATGCTTTCTTTGACATCTACAAACATTGCAATACAGCAATGACAAACAACAAATAAAATACAATCACAGTAAGTGCACTTTAAAAGCTACGAGGTCGGTTATTTCTGAAGATGTCCTTACAAATTTCGTACTCTAAATGTTTCTAACATTTCTCTGTCAAAGTACACGTAACCTTTCTTCCAAGATTGCAGATATCACATAACGAATGTGGGTGTATAATTCATTCATACTTCTTCATCCATATGGTAGTAGTAAAATCCCGTTTCTAAGACGACTCAGACATTTTATCAAAATCATGACTGATTTATGGTACTATTTTTCTTTTATTTAACTGCCTGCCAAAGCGACTCTAGGTTGCGTGGTGGAAACCTTGAATAGAATCCAAGAGTCGTAGTCACCATATTTAGTGCGAATGCAGATAATGAAATATGGTGATTCATAGTATGGTGACCTAGTGAGATGCTTATTCACGAGCCACTTGATGACGTAAAAGGCATTACAGTTATCGTGGCTGTCTAAGGTTCACACACTTACCACGTTACCGGTAACCCTTGCATCAATGCGCCTCCAGTTTCGCACTCACCAACGAAATACGACAGCACGGATGCTGTCACTTTAGGGTGGTCTTTTGGGAGAGGATAGTACTAACCCGCTCGAGTCGCCCCGTTTGTACTGAAATCGGCATGATCTACACCTACTCGTAGTTAACTAAATTACTGCTTAACGTTACGTAGTTAACTACAATCCCGTTTAATTAAATTTAAAGCTAAAGAGTAGAAAATTAATCTCAACAAAAGAAAAATGATATGATTATATTTGTTTACAGAAATTACGATAGATACGATAAGAATTTCATTAAATAGATTTCGGCTTTAGTCTAGATACAGCTGTGACACTAAAGTCAGATACTCAACAAAATATTTGATAAAAAGGAGACTGGTAAATTACCGATTCTATCTGCTAGCGGATTCGGAATAGATTTGATATTCGAATATATCGCTAATGTGAGTTTTCCATATCACGGTTGGTCGAATGATGCATATTTGATTTGTTTCCAATTTACAATGTGTGCGTACAACGTCGGAGCGTGCCACAAAAAATATTGGTCGGATCATATGATATTCCAACAATATTCCATATGCACTCAGCATATACTGAGTGCATATGGAATATTGTCATTTAAAACATAACAAGATTGTTGGCAATACCGGAATATGGTGACGTCTGTAGACCTCGCATTAATTTTAAATTTGATTGAAGGTCTAGCGGTAAATTTGTTGTAGTTTTATTTTGTAACAACTTTTGCACGTCTTGACACTCAAGTTTGTCTATCTAATTTTTTTTTCATGTGATTTTGAGTATTATTATAATGGTTTTTAAACAAAATGAGAATATCTCAATTTAAATGTTTTGATTTGTGTATAACACTAAACCTTAAATGTCGTTTCATTATAAATACATTTGCATACTTACGGAGTACTTAGATACAACATTTTATAAATTATATTTAAATTGATTTAACTTACACAGAAAAAATGTACTGAAGTGATTTTTCTATATTTTTAATTACAGCATTACATTTATATAATTAAAAAAAGTGGCAACAACAAGTCATTAACTCCCCTCACAGGTAGAAACTAAATACTTAAATAATCTTAAGATAAAACTTAAACAAATCATAATTGTAGAACACAAAGCTGAGTCTATTTCGAAATAGTACCTGCAAATCAACATGATTCATTCGGCTACAATTTTATTATTAATTTTAAAATGACATCGACTACAGTATGTGGATACTAAGTTGTTTAAAATTTGACGAAATCGATACTGAAAATTATTTTAGCGATACCTAGTAGCAACTACAACTATTCAACCCATCGCCGTCCACTGCTGAACGAAAGTCTCCCCCAAGGAACGTCAACCATCCCGGTCTTGGACAATTCGCATCGATCTGCTGCCAGCCCCCTTCTTTAAGTCGTCGGTCCATCGCGCCGCAGGGCATCCTACACTACGTTTCTGATTATAGAAATTCTATATAGCAACCTGGAGTTTGAAAGTTAGAGGTTTAACTCTCGTACCTCAGACAGCTTGTATAGCCATCAGTACTGCCCTTGATATCTCCCCGGTCGTATCGGATAACCAAAACAGAGAGTCTACCTGTGTTTGCGCACAAATTTGTGCACTATAATATCTCATGCATAGTTGCCTTATCTCCTTTGAGTTTCGCCGCCGTGGTCTAAATCTGCTAAGAGTACATTATCATCATATAGGCAAGCATAAATCAAAAATGTATCACACAAACTAAAACTAATAAATAACTTATCAAAACATACAAAACTATTGATAAAACACTTGAGCCTGTAAGTTTAAAATGTTACAAGTAACATGAGGTGAGATCATTTTGACTCACAGAGGTAGTCCATCTGCGTAAGTACATCGCCCATGTAGCCCATGTAACACGAGTGCGCCCTTTGGTTCTGCAGACACTGAGTTAGTTTGAAAAAGCAATTTGATGCTTCAATTGTTTAGAAAGATACAGACAGATATGCTTCGTGTGTGTCACTTTGACTCATATCATGTATTTGCATAAAGTTACTTTGATTGTGCTTTAGCTGTTATATTACTTCGCAACAAAATTTGCTTATTAATCGTAAAAATAAAGTAGGTAGGTAAGCAAAATAGTAAAACTGTTTCAACGACGATCTAATGACCTCATTAGTAAATGGTTGCAGTTGACAATATTTTTTTTCAAGTAGGTCATGTAGTAGCAAATTAAGGTAAAAGCTGAACCAGGAACACAAATAGATAGAAATTCATTTATTATGTCTGTCATTTTATAAATCCTTATTTCTGTAATTATAAATTACAATAATATGACACAATTTTTATAACTTTTTGTATAGTAAATACTTATTAGTCTTGATGTCTTACTTGTAAAAGTTAAAAAAGTCTGCACGTCTCTTCAAATTAACCTATCGCCGTCCACTGCTGAACGAAGGTCTTCCATAAGGAGCGTCAACCATCTCGGTCTTGGACAATCCACATCTATCCGCTGCCAGCCACCTTCTTCAAATCGTCGGTCCATCGCGCCGCAGGGCGCCCTAAATTACGTTTGTTCAATCGTGGTCTCCACTCTAGCACTCTTCGGCTCCAGCGACCATCGATTCAGCTGGAGACATGACCGGCCCACTTACACTTCAGTGTACTGATTCTCCGTGCGATGTCAGTTGCTCCCGTTCTCTGCGGAATAACCTCGTTACGAATTTTATCAGACAGGGATACACCCAGCATCACACGCACCATCATACGCTGAACTAGTTTAAACTTGCAGACCAGGCCAATGGTGAGTGTACAAGTGTGTGTGTCGTAGACACATTTTCTATGAGATCTAATTTCTGAAATTATAATTTTAAGTAAAATCTTTGTCTTGCTGAACAGACAGTATAAGATGAATTTTTTTGATACCTTTTCAAAATAAGTCATAACATTATAGAAGTTCTCATTTTAGATTTAATTAAAGTTGTTAATTTACTTTAAGATTTAGGTTTCTACATGACTCTAAATTATTATTCGACCATCACATATACTTCATAGTAAAGAAGACTTAAAGTCTTTCAGCTTTATTATGCGCACATCTAAATTTGTTCACTCTCATTTAGAATATGTCTCGCCAATTTGGAATCTGATATATAATGTCGATATTAAGAAAATTGAAAGGATTTAAAAGAAGTTTATGAAATATTTTATTAGTTTTAGAACGGAGTCCTATTGTCATGATTATACAATTTAATGTTAAAAAAGCACTGCTTTCTGTAATATAATGTCGATATTAAGAAAATTGAGAGGATTTAAAAGAAACTTATGAAATATTTCATTAGTTTTAGAACGGAGTCCTATTGTCATGATTATACAATTTAATGTTAAAAAAGCACTGCTTTCTGTAACGCCAGTATATTGTCGACATATTGTTCCTTATACGAATAGTGATTACTTCCATCACTTGTCTTGAGCTGCTAAGCAAACCAAAAATCTGCGTTGCATGATTTATTTTTTCAAAACCAGTAGTTGCTCACATCTACGGTATGCAGACAACATAGTTATCCTGGCGGAATCTCTGTATGACCTGGAAGAAATGCTGAACAGTCTGGACGATTCTTCAAAACGAGTGGGACTAAGGGTACACATCGAAAAAACGAAAATAATGCATAATAGTCGTGTATCTCCGAGTCACGTAATATCTACCTTGGGCAAACTATTAAACTTGGCTGGCACAACTTCGATCGGGAGGCCGATAGGAGGATTCGTCTGGGTTGGACGGCGTTCGGAAAGTTTTGTCACATTTTCAAGTCGCCGATCCCACAATCACTAAAGACCAAAGTATTTGACCAGTGTGTTCTACCTGTAATGACCATACGGAGCCGAGACGTGGACACTCATCATTGGACTGGTTCATAAGCTTAAAATAGCTCAGCGGGCGATGGAGCTTGCGATGCTAAGCGTCTCTGGCTGATAAAATTCGTAACGAGGTTATTCGACAGAGAACTAGAGTAACTGACATCGCACAGAGAATCAGTATGCTGAAGTGTTAGTGGGCCAGCCATGTCCCCAGACGAACCGATGGTCGCTGGAGCTGAGGTGTACTAGAGTAGATACCACGATCGGGCAAACGTAGTGTAGGGCACCCTGCGGCGCGATGGACTGACGACTTAAAGAAGGTGGCTGGCAGCAGATCGATGCGAATTGCCCAAGCCCGGGATGGTTGGTGTTCCTTGGGGGCGACTTTCGTTCAGCAGTGGACGGCGATAGGTTGAATTGCTACTAGTGATAGTTGAAGTAGTTGCTACTAGGTATCGTCAAAATAATTTTCGGTGTCGATCTCGTCAAATTTAAATAACTTAGTATCCACATGCTGTAGTCGATGTCATTTTCAAATCGAGAATTAAATTGTAGCCAAATGAATCATGTTGATTTGCAGGTACTATTTCGAAATGGACTCAGCTTTATGTTCTACAATTATTATTTGTTTAAGTTTTCTTTTAGTTGTTATCTTAAGGTTTTTTATTTAAGTATTTAGTTTCTACCTATGAGGGGAGTTAATGACTTATTGTTGTTACTTTTTCTAATTATATAAATGTAATGTTGTAATTAAAAATATAGAAAAATCACTTCAGTACATTTTTTCTGTGTAAGGTAAATCAATGCGCACACATTGTAAATTGGAAACAAATCAAATATGCATCGTTCGACCAACCGTGACATGGAAAACTCACATTGGCGATATATTCGAATATCAAATTTATTCCGAATCCGCTAGCAGATAGAATCGGTAATTTACCAGTCTCCTTTTTATCAAATATTTTGTTGAGTTTCAAAATTATCAGAGAAGAGTATCAAATATTCTGACTTTAGTGTCACAGCTGTATCTAGACTAAAGTCGAAATCTATTCAATGAAATTCTCATCGTTATTTATACAAAAAGAACATTTACAAAAAGAAAAAATTGTTGAAAATAAAAAGAGAGAAGAAGTTGATCAAAGAAAAGAAAAAGACTGAAAATGCAAACATAAAGACTAAAAAAAAATATGAAAATCCTTCTGTGCATTTTAACAATGAGGGTGTTAATTCTAAGGAAATAGATACAGCTTTAGGGAATAATAGCCCAGAATTGATTGAACATTCTAAACAACAACTTGGATTGATATTAATAAAGATAGAAAAAGAAATAGACATAAGAAAAAGATTTGACTCCTATTTTAAGCGCAACATTGTACCAAAGCCGAGTAACCAAAGTAGAGTTTGCCATTTCAATGTGATAAAAATGAATTTACTTGCAGTGCTTGTTTAAAAATGTTTCATGTGCCTTGCATACCATCAAAACATAAAGAACATATACCCGGTTGCTCCGATTTACATTTATTTTTGTACCATCTTTGTTTCGAAGTGAAAGATTCTGTCTATGGCGATTCTGATTCATCAACATTAGCTAAAGAAATCTTTGATGTAGTTAATAGAGTCAAACGCAATTTATTTTGAGATTTTGAAGACTATCCTATAAGATTTAAGTTAAATGTTTTGTTTTGATTATTTATCTACGTTTTAAGTCTAATTTATCATTTTAAGATACTGGGGAATGACTGTACTGTGATGTGGGCAATAGTATAAGCAATGGGCAATGACTGTACTTTGTAGAAGATTTTAAATTTATTTCATTATTTCCCAAAATATTGAAGTTGGAACTACAAACTACAAATACTCTGTTGAAGAATTTATTTAGTTAAAAGAAAAAAGTAATAAATGGTTGATAGAGAAAATATTTTTTTTATTCTTTAATGTCAATGTGTTTGAAGTCCTTAAGTGGGCAATAATAATATAGTTTACTCTATCTAGGGTCAAGCGACATAAGATTACATAAATCTTTAACATCTGCCATCTTTTGCAATTAATACGATCGTTGAGGAATGTAACACCAAGAACAGTATAGTGTATAATGTATCAAGGACCGACTCGACGGGGATAATGCTACTACCGAACAGGACGGCGGTGTTAAACAATTTTCTCATTGATTTTCGCCTAGTGAGTGATGTAACAGTAGCTCAAATCCCACCTACTGATTTGGGGAAGAGGGAACGGGTAATCATTAAAATCAACCATGTAACAATATCAATGCATATTCTGGGAACGATGAGTAAAATATACAACATTGGATAGCTGCAGTCTTCCTGGAACCAAAAGAAGCATTTGAGGTTCTCTTGGGATCTCTGGAAACTATAGTAAAATAGGTTTTAAATTTGCTTCAATATAAATCAGGTACAAGCAATACAGGTAGCCTCAAATATAAGTACATTTTACAATGATCAGTAATCAAATGAGCCCACATAATAGTATATTTATGTACTTCTATTCGAGCTGCTTGTTACTAAAAAATACGCATAGAAAGTTAAAGTAGAATATATAATAGAATGTTCAATGAAAACGGCAATTACAAACAAATAGGTCCAAGTCAAGCTCAGGTATACGGTACATGTACATAACAAATTATCAAACTGAATGCTTTTGATTCTCATTGAAAATACCGACGTAGTAATCACAACATTGAGAAATAATATTATATTTCTAATTTTAAATAACTGCTATATAAAATTTCCATCAGTCATCATTGTTCTTACATTTAAATACAAAGTCATAAGATATATTTTTGTAACTTTTCATAGTAAGTTACTGAATTGATTCTAGATCAAAGAAGATTAAAGAACTAATTTAAATATAAAATAGCTAAATCTAAAATTGAAAAGAATTTTGAATTCTCTTTATGTTTTATGATTGTTACTTCAATAAGAATAAATTAATACTTATGTATACTAATATTTTTGGACATAAAACGCTTCAAGGCTCATTATATAAGTTTTTCCAATTCACCTGAGATTAACTTATTTTATATCTAATGAAAAGTATTTCTAACGTACATTTTATTCCTCGATTTGAGTTCTGAATTCCTAGTGATATTTCACTCTTGCTGGGTTAAAACGACACGGCACATTTTTGCAGGTATTTCACAAAGTTATTTCCACAGAGAGATGACTCACTTCCCTCAATATTTACTGACTAACCATCCACCAATGTCGACTAGTCACTAGTCTGTATATATGTTGTATATATATATATATATATATATATAGGCGGGAAATGGGAGAGATATCGACGAAATAGCCTCACGATCCGTTTTGGTCGTGAATGCAAATTAATCTCTCTAGCTTCGCCAATCGTCTGTAGTGTCTTCTGACTTTGAATACCAAATACTAGGAAGGTACTTACTGATACTACTACTAATTCACAGTAGTACGTTTAAAGAATATTGATAAACTGTGAAACAGATGTGAGAATGTATTTTCATAAAAATCACTTCGGTAGTGTGAGGTGACAGAATTTGCAGAGTGACTTCAGTAGTTTTATTTTTTTACACTGTGGTGTAAGATTTAACATTTTCAGTGATTTTATTTTCATTGAGCATAAGATATAAACAAAATTTAAATTTTCAGCGCTTGTTATATACTTAGTGTCGGTGGCTTACTAAAATTTACTAAAGTGGGGACCTTGACACAATTACTATACCAGCATATCTGGCCAGCGTGGTATAGTAGGCCAAAACTGTCTTCCTAAGGAGAAGTTTATGTCTGGCTGTAAACTATTAAAGGCTGTTGAAGACGAGAATCTATATACAACTTTAACGTTTTGTTCTGTATACAACTTTAACGCGATAATATAGCGTAGCTATATAGCTATAACGTAGACGTGACTAATCTGTTGGTATTACTATTAGCTGGTGATTTTGACTGCAAAATCAAAGTTCGAGAATTCCTTTCAAATACAGAACAAAGTATTCTGTGATCAAAACGATAATTTGTTCTGTATCTTAGTAGTAGAATTTATTCAGAAATATACTATACAAATTTGTTAATCAGCAGTCTGGTTATCGTTGTAAATATTTTTTCTAATTTAAGATGAAATGTATGTGTTTAAAAAACAGCTGAATCCTTTATATACTACTTTTGTGCTGTTTATATACCAATAAAGCGGTCAATAATAAAATTTTAAGCGCTTAGAAAGAAATAATAAAAGGTTTCGTTCGTAAGTAGATAATTTAAAAGCAGTGAATAAAAAATACCCCACAAAGCTCTAACATTCGAAGTTATAAACCCAACATAAACAAAGTTAGTATGAGACAAACAATTCAGACAAACTGAACAAATTCTTATCATGCTGTTAGGATGACGGCAAATCCTGATCGTATGCGCTACACCATAAGTTTATAAACTCATAATAGATTCTACGTTGATGTAAAACTATTGTAATTAAATTTTCTTACGTGCACAAAGGGTTACACTGACTTTATTCTGAGTTTGCTACGAAATAACTGATGTTGGTAAATATGCTCATTTATTTGACAGAAAATTAACTGATCATTTGTTGTAAATGCTAATGTATATTTTGCCAAGCCGCAAGCTGTGGATATTTGGTAACTAATAATTTCAATGAATGCTATAACAAAGTATGAACATGTATCATTATTAATCAATTCGTTTTTCTGTTGGTCCTATGAGCATAATTTAGTTTTAAGCTCTATTTCTTACCAATCAATATTCCATCCAAATAGGCAGAACATTGTGATCTGTTGCATGTCAGGATATTGATACAGTAGATATAGAGAACATTTTCACGGGATTCAGACCTAAACTAAAAGTCTTTTCAGGTTTTATAATACAAGCATTATTGGAAACGATCGTATTTTTATAAAAGAGAAGGATTTTGCCGTAATGAAATTGCAAATTTAAAAATTAATGGTATTGTTCTGGAATGAAACTGGAAAATTTGAGATAAGAGAATGCAATTAATTAGTTTCATTCCCTATATGCATACATTCTCCCATATATTGCTGAATGCTAGAAATTCAAGTGGCTAATGTGTTTGTAGTGTCAAGAGTTGTCGATTAAATTTATACAGACCCTGATTCACTACTACTGTTGTTTGTACTACATTTCATTACAAAATTGACTCGAGTTTCTTTGCTAGTATTATGTAAATATATGGCTTGAGCTAGAAGAACTATAACTTATTTGATAACGCTAATACATACGACTGGTATGTCTAATAAAGCTTTTGAGTGTAGAGTAGCTATTGATGCTAACTATTGCACGGACTTTTTTTTTTCTGCAAGCGTAATCGTTGTAGATGAAAAAATTCTAGATAAAAATATCGGACCACTAGACTCTGAACTTCGAGTTTGATTAGCTACTAATATCAGAGTAAGACGATCTAATACCTTTAAATGAACAATTCTTGTATATGAGTATAATAGGCTAGATGACACCTTAGTCAAATTAGTTACTTTTATCAAACCGACAATTTTGTATGAAAAATTTACTAAATACCAAATTGTGACGTCACTGTTTTAGGCTACTCAATTGAACAATACATTTCACTGTATATTTGATTGAAATTCGTAATAATAATAAAAAACTATGTTAATTGTATTTGCCGGGATATTTTACGATATTAGTTTTAATGAAGTGGACATAGGTATTTATTTACGATACAGTCATCTACCCAATTACACAGGTCTGCAACAATAAATCTGTCTGGAAATTTTCAAGTGATTTATATGTATTCCAGTGTTCTGAATACAAAAAAAGTACTCAAAAAATTCCAGAACGTCAGGTTATCTGCAAAGTTTTATTATAGAAAAGGGGTCTTTGGGCTAGTTTGAAGTCATAAATAAATAGTTACAATTTTATTTTGATTTCCTTAAAAATGTATACAGGTCATATCTATCATTACTTTCTAAATAAATAACATCCTGAGTGAACTAAATTAATAAACAAACATGTTGTAACCTGTACGTGCGCGCTCCGATAGTGTTAAAGGAGGCGCGGTACAATTACGTGTTAACTCGCTCGTCATTGTTTTATAAATCTTAGTTCAGTAAAGTGCCATGTCGTCTGTGCGGAAGTGTGTGAATTCACCTGACAGTTTCTGTATATTTGTGACGAATATATGGTAATAAAGCAACGACTTAATATTACGGACTTTGTAAAAAAAGTATACTTCACGTATTTTGGCTTAAAACTTGGAGATCAAGATAAAGTTTGGGTTCCTCATAAAGTCTGCAAACGATGTGTTGAAGACCTTCGAAATTGGTTTCAGGGCAAGAAAAAAGCTTTCCGATATGCAATTCCTATGATATGGCGCGAGCATAAGAACCATAGTATATGCAATCAGCTATTCGTCCCATCCCTCATAGGACCGAAATACCAGTGCCCAAGGCCCCTCCTACCTTGGAAGAGACTTCAATTTCTGACGAAGATGGTGCTGTACTTGAACCCGATGACAATTCACGTTTTAAAGATGACAGCAGTCCGAATTGTTTTCCCAGGGCGAGCTAAATGATTTGATCTGAGGTTTAGATGAGACTTGTATCTTCCTAAAAATGCTGCTGAGTTGCTTGAATCAAGGCTCAAAAGCAGGAACTTACTTTTGCCTTGTGTGTCTTCCTCCTGGTTTAGATATCGTGAGAAGCAGTTTACTCTTTATTTTGACCAAGAGGATGAGTTGGTTTATTGTACCAATATTGAAGGTTTGATAGAAACATTTAAGATCTTATATGACCCAGCACATTGATGTATTTTCATAGATTCTTCAAAAAGAAGCCTTAAAACAGTTCTACTGCACAATGACGGTTTCTATGCTTCCATTCTTGTTGGTCATTTTGTACATCTCCACGAAACCTACAAGAACTTGGAATTGGTCCTTTGCAAATTAAAATATAAAGACCACGGCTGGCAAGTGTACGGTGATTTCAAATTATTGAGCATGTTGCTTGGACAACAATCTGGGTTTACCAAATTCCCTTGCTTTTTGTGTCTATAGGATAGTAGAGACCGAGCAAATCACTGGACCAAAAAGTGTTGACCTGCAAGGGAGCTTAAGGTTGGCGAAAAGAACGCCCTGCATGAAACTTTGGTACCTAGTCATAAAGTTCTTCTACCACCGCTTCACATAAAACTGGGATTGATGAAGCAATTTGTAAACTCACTTCCAAGAGATGGAAATTGCTTCAAATACTTAGTATCAAGTTTCCAGGTCTATCGGAGGTAAAGTTGAAGGAAGTTGTTTTCGTTGGACCAGATATTCGACGACTTATGGCTGATCCACAGTTCATCGCAACCAATACGGATCCTCAAAAAGAAGGCTGGATTGCTTTTAAAGAGGTTATAGAAAAATTTTTAGGCAATAACAAAGACCCTAACTACAAACAAATCGTTAAAAGAATATTAAAAGCATTTCAAGTTTTAGGTTGCCTAATGAGCCTAAAAGTACATTTCCTTCATTCTCACCTTGACTACTTTTCAGATAATTTAGGAAATGTGAGTACAGAGTAAGGTGAACGATTTCATCAAGATATTAAAGAGATGGAGAAAAGATACCAGGGAAGATGGAACGTCTCAATGATGGCCGACTACTGTTGGACACTTCAAAGAGAAATTCCTGATGCTTCGCATAAGCGCAAATGTACCAAAAGGAGTCTCAGTGGGAAAAAGAAATCTATTTAGTGATTACTAATTACTGTGTTTTGGATGAATAAATAAGTTTTGTGTACGTAATTAAAAATATTTGAAAAAAAAACTAGGCTATTATCTTTTTTTGACGATGAGGACTTGTTTAACATAGATGCCTACATTGTCAGAAAACGTGACGTACTACAACAAAATAAAAATCATTTTTGGATTCAAGACACTCAAAAACATACGAATCACGTAAGAAAATTAAAACAGCTCTCATTTTTATTTATTTTGTAGACTTGTGTTACTAATCGATTTTCATAAAATTTAGTACACAGGGGGTTCGGGGGCGACAAATCGATATAACTAGGTTTTATTTTTAGAAAACGTTGTTCAATTGGTATTTTCAAGGAATGAAATAGTTTATCTAATAGGCCATTTTGACACCTACCTATATATATGACTACATTAAAGCTACATCTATTTTATTAACAATAAAACATTTCTTGTAAACATATTCTGTTAAAAAAGTCTAACTTTGGACATCTCTACAATAATATCTTTTTATTCCAACTCTTGACATAATTCTGTAACTACCTAGAAACTTGGTATTTACCTTTTTAAGTGAAAATGTTTACCCAACGGTTCAGATATCTTTAAGTAATCAGGATTATTTGATTAGGTGCCTGCTTTACTTATAAGCATAAAACAAATATTTGTGTAGAATAGAAAAAAAATCGATAGAGGAAATAATTTAGGGCAAATTAAAAAGCTAAACATAAATGATAAGAAACTTAAATTTAATGTAGCAGAAAATTACTACAGAATCTTTCTCAGAAATATTCATTAACAAATATGAAATAGGTACTAGCGTCGCAACAAACTCTCCCACATGAATAAAATTTACATCTACTTTTTCTAGCAACCTCGGTTTCGTTATTAAATAAAGGTAACATAATAAGAGAATAAATAAAACACAAAAATATCTGCTTCCTTCAAATCTTTACTTATTTTAATAACATTAAGTCCATATTTTTTCTAGTCATTAAAATTTATACGTTGTCTAAATTTTATTTTATGTTTATAATCATCCAGTAATTCTATTTAAGGCAATGCACTAATGTAAGAGATTATACAAATAAATATTTAATCTCTAAATAAGCTCCATTTTTGTCAGCACTTGAGATATCATGAGAATTATAAGCTGTTTTAGTATGCATATTTCAACAGTCATCTCTCAAAAATAAAAGCCATGTGCCTTGTCAGTTATCTATAATTTCTAAACCAAAATGTTCAAGCAATATACTCGAAAAAGTACTCTATCTATTTTGTGGAAAGTAATTGGTCGAGTCTAAATGGGTAACGTGGCAAGTACAACAAAATCATTGATACTCATTAAAACAAATCCATTAATATTCGTTAAACTTGAATTGTATGTTATATATGATATTTCTAAGGAGAGACCTATATCCAGTAGTGAGCTGTTAAAATTAATAGATGATGATATATTGAAAATGTAACTTGGTAATAGTAAGGGTATATCACATAAATGTAATTATTTTTTGATTAAAATGCACGGTAAAACATTATTACGATTTTGAGATGTACAAATTAATCATTTGATGTGCCGCAAAAAACACTCATCATAAAAATAGATAACAAAGGATTAAAAAATAATTCGACATGAACGTCGTATGACGTAGAGATAACCAAACCAACAGAAATAACAATACATCGTTATTTCTGTTGGTTTGATTATCTCAAGAAATTTCAATATTTATGAAATTGCAGCGTAGAACATTGAACATTTTTTTTTCATGTTTATTTATTTTTATTTAATTGCAATTTTATGCACGTATGTACATCCAGTGGATTTAACACCCTGGGCATGCTTTAGCAGTCAACCTTTAAGAGGATATAGAAATCTATATAGCTATATTTTTAATTATGCAGAAATATTTACAATTATTCTTAAAATAAAAAATAAATAAAAAACTAGTATATATATATATATATATATAGAGTAAATTTATATATATATATATTATATATATATATATAGTACATATATATATATATATGTACTTTTGTATATGTTATATATATATATATATTACATATACAAAAGTACATATACTTAACAATCGTACACTGTAAATAATAATAAACTATAAAGAGGTGTACTATGTATAGACAAGTATAAACAGTAAAAGATTATGGGCGGACAATGGGCGATAAGGCCGCCACTTGTACTTCTTTAGCTGTAAGTTACTTTAGAATTTAATCTGGTGTACACCAGATAAAAATAAAGAGATATATTATTATTATTTTCTTTATTCATTTATATATCAACTGCCTCGGTGGCGCAGCTGTAGTAATTGTGACTGCTGTGCTTGAGGTCTTGGGTTCGATCCCCGGGTCGGACCAAATGTTTGTACGATTTACAAATATTTGTTTCGAAGTTTGGGTGTCTTCTATGTATAATATGTATGTATTTACAAAAAAAAAGTATGTAAGTATTCTATCAGTCAGTCTAGTTATCATAGCACAAGCTCTGCTTAGTTTGAAACTAGATGACGTTGTGTGTCAAATGTCCGAAAAATATTTATTTATTATTTATATACATATTGGTTACATTTTTAAATATATACAAAAGGAATACAAAAATACATATTTAAAAGTATAAAAAATAGTAGACCACCGACATCGGGTACAGGGACCAAGACACCGGTGGTTAGGGCTCCAAAGACAGGTACCTCCTCACAATACGGGCCGTATCAAGGAGGACTGCCTTCTGCATCAGATCCTTGATCCAACCTTCTAACGTGAGTCTCTTAAGGTGTTGGTCGAGGCTCTTGGCTATCAATCGGTGAACAGATATGATTATCGGAACAATGATCACCGAATCCACAATCTCGTGAAACAGATCCAAATACTTCAAATGTTTTTCTTTTTCAACTTTTACGAGATACTCGTTATGAGGAACGGCGATATCGACAATCATTGCACGGCCCTCTAATCGATCTATCACCACAATATCAGGCTTATTAGCAACAATAGTCCTATCTGTGATAATAGATCGATCCCAATATAACGTAGCACGACCTTTCTCGAGAATTGGGTCGGGCACATACCTGTAGTAAGGCACTTCAAAATTGACAAGTTGGTATTTAAGGGCAAGTTGTTGGTGTACGATCCTGGCTACTTGGTTGTGCCTGAGCAAGTACTCACCGTTAGCAAGACGAGAATAACCAGAAATACGATATTATATTATTGTTAAGACTATTGTTTGCAATTCAAAGAGTGATATATAAATTAGAGTCCTAAATAAATAAAAAACATACAATTAAAGGCTTAAATGGCTACAAATTCTAATTTTGACATGAGAAAAAGTTTTTATATCTAAAATTTATTGTACTCGTATATACGAGTATGACTCTAATTTGTATATTCTTTGAACTCTAAATAATAATCTTACTTTAAATAATAATAATCAAAATTAGAACAGTAAAATGTTACCAGCTACAGATAGTCAAACAATTCAAATACGAAAATCCTGCCAGCAGCGTAACCAAATAACTTATGTGTATGAATGGAAAAGGTTATTCGGGAGATTTGTTGGCGGGACGCGCGACCGTCGCACCAATGTTTCGCCTTTTCAGCTAAAGTGACGAAACATGTCTCGCGGCATGCCAGCTACTGTTTACATTACACTCACGTACCCTCTCTGCTGACGCCGACAATATTCTAAAATAATGCGTCACACCCAGAATACATTTATTGAGAAGCAAGACCAATAGTTGCATTGTCTAAGAAAGCAAAGTTAAAATATTTTGTTTTATTTACGTTTCTGTTTGAGATTTATATTGTGATTGTCAATTTTAAACTCTCTTTCCATAACAAGCTATATTTCTGTTAATAATATCTAGATATTATTGATAGAAATATAGCCTTTTTATATCTTCTTCCTATTTATAATAGTGTAAGTAAATGTTCTGAGCAAAGATTTAAGCTTAGAACACTCACTTGTAATTAAACACTTAAGTGTTATAACATGGAGAAGGTAATTATAGTTAAATGTGAGTGAAACTGTTTGTATTATTAAGACTATCGACATTTGCTTATTTAAGCGGTACTTGCAACTAAAGCAAAACTTAACTTGTAACGAAGAAGATTACTTCTCAATAATTTTCCACTTAGACTTCGTCGTTACATTTTCGAACAGGATGGCTATTAAATATATTTTAATGAAAGGTAATTTATTCAATAATATCTCTTTGTCAGAATGCTATCGGTACGAATGGAGAATGGAATATTGATGACATTGAAATTGATTTTAATTTTCTCTTTTTTTAATACACGATTTGGTTTTATCCTTAAAATGTAAATTATTAACTATAAGCGCTTTTGATGAATAGATAAAAATAAAACCAACTGTTTTGTTCAAATGTAATAGAAAAGGGCGATGAAGTTATGCAGTTAGCAATTTGAATATGCAATTTCGCTAGCAAAGTCGTTTTTATTTGCATTTCAGTCTGACTTTTGGAGCATGTTCGCGGCACATTCATTACTTCAACTGTTTAGTTTAAAATTGAAAGATTAATATTATGTACACTAAATAGATTTTCCATTTTAGGGGTAACAAAATTTCTTAAGGGAAAGCCAAATTGATACATCGTTGCAAAATATACAGCTGGAAATAAGTGATCAAAATATAAATTAATACTAATGTCTTATAACTATAACGGAATGGTTCTTGAAGCATATATACGAAGAAAAAGTCCTGGAGTAACCGTCCACTTGACAATAACTGGCTAACATTATAATCACAAGCTCACTTGCTGTAATTTCACAAATATAAAGACGTATACATAATAGAAACGAACATACACACACACACAAACAAACACGCACACATACACACAAAGAGAGATACACACACGTACACGCACACACAGAGAGATAGTTCAAGCAAACTTTTATTTTATACTATTGTGTATAATATTCAATTGTAAGTTTTTACCCTATTGTTTACCTACCTACACAACCTACACAAGTAGCTTTATGTACTACCCAGTAATTTTATAAATCACTTCAGAAACTAAATATATTATTATTACATATTTACTCTTTGTGTTCTAGCAAAACTAGTTTCATTTCAAGATTTCAGTATTTGTAGATTAACAAAAGTTATTTCCTGTCACTAAGAAGTATGTACATATACGACTCAGAACTTTGATATAAGTTACAACGAACATGAAACGGTAGAATGCACAATAGATTCAAGTTTTACACATATTGCGCAACATATGTAGATGAAAATGAGTAATGATTCTGCTTTACAGAAGATACTATATTATACTCATATATGTTAAAACTTTACTAGGCATCTGATTATTAGGCTAATTTAATTTTGACGTGTTTTTCTATCAATATTACTAACTTTCCTTGTGAGTAGCTGACAGTGGTAAAAAAATGTGTTTAATAACGATTTTTCCAGTCAAATGATTCATTTTGTGGAGTAAAAAAGGCTTTATCATCCAAATTGATGTTCAGTTTTATTAATTTCTTAAATAAAACTTATTTTTTAGTTCTTAAAACTTATTGTCAAGAGAAAAGTGTCACAATTCTTTATATGATGTCATTTTTCTCAAAATATGTCGATCTGAAGTGAAGTACCAAAGTATATAATTATATAATTGTTACATTTATCATATAAAAAATTAATAAAACAAAAATTCCTGATGATTGCGTTTTTGGTCTGTTACCCTAAGGTCTTACTAAAAGATCATTTTAAAGTTCAATAAATGTGCAAATTTTGAAGTCATTAGCATATCTTTTCGATATTCTATTAAATATTATATAAATGCTAACGATCTTATTTTCTCATCAAGTAAATTACTTCTTAAACTTATCCAAAATCAATAGCAAGTCCGCTTAAGCCAATTTAACTAAAAATCAATTTGAATTAAGAACAAAATGCTGAAGTCGAGGACGGCCCGCACCTTCCTAATCCTCAGATAATGACGTCACGTATTATTAAGGACGCATGCAGTATCCGAAGAATAGTAAAACAAATTGCATGGATTACTTTCATGCCTGGCTCGCAATAAAAACTTTATATCATGACCTTTTTAAACGTGGAATGGTATAAATAAGAAAAATTTGGTATATGATAACTGATTGAGATGGGGAACTGATTTCTATTCATTCTGTTTTATAAAAGCTTATAATATAATAAATAAGTCGAAGTTTAGCTTCTAATTTATTTATTTTTCAAAACCTCATTATAGATGGGTTAATCTCAGTACGATGAAGAGTTTACATTTTAAAATTAGAGACAGTGATGAAAATCACAGAACCAGATAACATCGTTATTCTGCCAATAAAATGGATTTTACAGAAGGAGACAAATGGACAGATTGATTACTTGAGTAAGTGACTACTGTCAACCACGAATACCTGCTTCTCTAGATTCACAAGTATGTTACTGCCCTTTGAGCTAGTCCTCCTCCAAGGACCATGAGTACGGTTACTATAAAAACAATACAAGACTACTTACATCGACATATATATCGCACGTCAGCTGGTCATAATCCCACAAATACTCGTACTCTTGGTCAGGGTGAAGTTTTTTTTTATTCGGGTCCTACCTAAGTGCCTCTACCTTGCCTGATGAAAAGCATGAAGAGAATCCAAGAGTGAGAATCCAATAGGCAACACAGCATGGTGGTTAGTTATGGTGGTTTAGTGAGATATTTCTTCATGCCCCATTTCAAGGATCCGGGATCATAGTGAAACACGTGCGCTGGTAGTGAGTTCCAGGGTTGAACTCATTTGCCTATTAAGAAAGAGCTGGGAGTTAGTTCGGGAGCGTTTGTCTACTATTCTGAAACGGTGACTTTTAAGGCGGGCATGTGATCTCTTGTGGAGGAAGGACGAAGATGGAAGAACTCATCAAAGCCCTCTCTATGATAAAGGTGACAGAGGACTGCCATAGAGGTGACATTTCTTCACAACTACTCGCCTTTGTAATATCACAAGAATAAGAATAGTACTCCATGTAAGAACAAACCTTGGTCTTACCAAGAAGACAGATGCTCAGGCCAGAAGAACTATCTTACTTTGTCCAATGTACCTTGATTTCACAAGACTGCCTCAGTGACACTCAATGTACTTTCGTGAATTGAGATCCTGGTATACTCATATATACCCATACCCAAGATAATAAGTTTTTGTTACAGTAGCGGTTGAGTGTTCTGAAAAGAGAGAAACCGAGTTTGTAGCAATCATTACAGAGAGAGATTAAATACCATTATTTCAAATTTTAATACCTTAACTAGTTATTGAAACCTAGAAAGATTTTTAAGGAGCATTAATATTTTACTTACTTGTAAAAGTGTATCAAATAAAACTTTATCCACGTTCCATTTTGTCCTTAAATGTCAAGTGACGAATCGACATCTTAAATACGAAGACGGAAATCGATTCTGTCTAATAGAAAAGCAAAGTTTGGGCACGTAAGCCTAGATTAGCGGTGGCTTTGTCCCGTGAACCAAGTTAATGTAGCTAAAGACTTCACTTCCGAAAACGTTCCTTCACTTAAGTAAGATGATCGAATAAGTACAGAGTGAAAAGTTTATTACTGCCTTTCTAGAAAACACACAAAACTATTTATGTTCTTGTAATAAACTATTATTTATTTATATAGTTTTATATAGTTTGTGGTATACCACAAACTTACATAAAATCACAATCTCTATCCCTTAATTACGGTTCGATAGTTTAATAATAATTTCACACATTTCACACAAGGTCATATAAACTAGGCAAAGCCTACATTATCGGAATCAGACTGCTGATAAACATACCTAAGGTCCTAAATATATCTCAACATGCATTATAGATTAATTATACTTAGCCACAGTAGACTAAATGTCATTGACATTTTAACCAATGATTAGAAGTCAACAGACACTAAACTTAGAGAAATGGCAACTATGGAAAAATAATATTTTTCTAATAACCTAAATTCACATGTATGTAAGTCTCTAAACATGGACCAAGAAAGTTATTTAACAAAATATATTATTATGATACACAAACAAAATAATATGCAAAATAATGTTTTGTTCTTTTTTTAAGTAAATTTATACCTGTTTATAAGCAAACCCAGAAAAGAACATCAAAAGCAAAGAATACGATGACACATTTATTAAAAAACATTTAAATTGATACTCCGTAATTGTGGCTGTTCCTACCCGGACTGAATTTTCACTTTTAACTCGGCTGTCAACTGCAAGTTAGTTTTAAAATAGTGAGTTATTTCAAAAATAGAGCTTGAAGTAGTGTTCATGTAACGTTTCTTGAATTCTGTCTGTTTCCAATCGAATTTATTTCATTTGGTTCAATGTAGCCTCCGGCATATTAAACCTCATTCATTACTTTATTTTCTGGGTGAACCATTTTTACATTGGTAAGCGGCAAGGTATTTTTGAAAGTTGTTTTTCTTCATAATATCTTCATATTGGATCTTTAGAAGCAGCAGATCCGATTACTGTACTACTACAAGGAAATAAAAACACTTAAAAATAATAAATCACAAAATAATAAAAACATTAGACGCTTAACAGGAACAGCAATTCTTCTTCAATTATAACTCTTTGTTTTACCACCATATCTTTATTTTTCTAAATAGTCCAAGAGTCTTTATCAAAATGTATTTTAACAGAATACTTTCATTTTTCTTCTTTCCGTTATTTACTATTTAATTTATCTAATTTACTATTTATATGTAGAATAAGGCCCAACGATGCAGGCGTAATAGTCCGGTTTTACATTGCCACGATAACTGTCATGCGTTTTCACGGTCCACATTTCCTTGCCATTTTTGACCATCATGGCCACACTAAATGATAAACATACTCATTTGTCAGCGGCACTCTTTTATCGACAGATAAACAATGTAAATGATCTTCATTTTTGCAAGTAAATCTGTCAGTCATATATATGTGAAATTACAGTAAGAAGGCGCCGGCATTTCCTAAGGCTTACTCTGGGAAGAATTTTTTTTTTTATTTACAACCTACCAAAGTGACTTTATTCTGCCTGATGGAAAGCATTAATAGAATCCAAGAGCGGTGGTCGCCATACTCACTGTGAATGATGACAGTGTAATTTGGCGACCCACGCTATGGCGGCCTAATGAGATGCTTTTAATGAAATGCGGGTCCTTTAAGCGGGGCGTGACCCGCTTAAAGGACCCGGGATCGTAGTGGGAGGGAAATACATGCGCTGGTAATGAATTCCACGCTTTAACTGATGTGCACAGGAAGAAAAAACCGAACCGTTTAGTTCGGGAGCGTATGTCTACCATTCTGAAACGGTGACTTCCAAGGCCAGCACGAGTTGTCCTGCAGAGGAACGGAGAAGATGGGATCAGTTGGAAGAGTTCGTCAGAACACTCTTCCAATCCGATAGAGGACTGCCATAGAGGCGACATCTCTTCGTAACTGCTGAGACTCAAGGTATTCAGTGACTTTCAGGTTATTGATAATCCGCACTGCTTGCCACTGTAACCGATCCAAGGCATCCAGCAAATACTGTGTGGATTCATCGTAAAGATGAGAACAGTACTCCACGTAGGAGCGTACCTGGGTTTTATAAAGAAGACACAGATGTTCAGGTGCAAAGAACCGTCTCACTCTGTTCAGTATACTCAGCTCCCACGAGGCCGCCTTAGTAACGCTTTCAAAATATTCTCACGGATTGAGGTCCCGGATAATATTCATACCCAGTATACTGAGATTGTCTTGCAGTGGTAGTTGAATGTTCTGAAAAGTGGGAGGGGAAGGAATGGAGATTTTTTGGCAGAGATCGCGCACCCCTGTGTTTTCGAGGCATTGAACTCGACCAGATTCTCAAGACCCGATTGAGAAATGCGGCCTAGGAACCGGTCGAGCTCAGTGACAAGCTTTTGTCGCTTTTCCTCAACGTCCGCTAATTTGTCTGTAAGGTGAGCACAGTATCGTCCATGAACTGTGCTGTCGTCAGCATAGCAATGTATATTGCCAAGGGTCAACATGTCATTGATATGCAAAAGAAACAGTATGGGTGACAGGACGGAACCTGAGGTACACCAGCATTAACCAGTTGAAAATTGGAGATAGCGCCGTCACAGAGGACTGTAATGCGGCGCTCGTGCAGAAATGTGGCCACCCAGCTATAGAGTTTGGGGTGCAGGCCGAATGACGGAAGTTTCGAGAGGAGCGAACAGTGCCAGACCCTATCGAAAGCCTTGGCCACATCGAGGCTGATAGCCAAGGACTCCCCATGCCTATCTACAGCCTCATCCCAAAGGTGTGTGAAGGACGCTAGAAGCCGTGGATCGATTCAGTCTTTGTCATTTAACAACGATCGATCTTCTAGGTGACGGACGGTTATTGCATTGTAACGTCGCAGGTCGAAATAGTGAGCGAGTGCAAATCACGGTCCTTGATTTGGAAGTTGGCCGCAAACTTGAAATTTTAGGTGATCTACGTCTGGATGGTCTTGAGCGCGGGCCCTGGCCCATGTGCAATAGGCCGCTTGCTTGTGAGTACTCACGATCGAAGCAGGGGCGAGCTTTCGTGCTGGCGACCTCACTGTACGGAATATAATATTCCATAGCAACAGTGATCTCGCCAGCAACGGCAGATGCACTTTGCCTGATCCCTGTCTTTGAAGCAGCGTTATGCCCAGGGGATAAATTCAAAAAAATCTCGCATTCCATCCACATCTGCTGACGAGTAGCGCCATAGCCGTCGTTTCGCTGCCACAGGTCGTGGCGGGGCAACAAGAGGCAACGTGGTGGACACCAGGCAGTGATCGGAGGATCCGAGAGGGGCGAGAACCGATACTGTGTACTGTGCTGGGTGACTCCTCAGCAGTAGGTCTAACAAAGGCGTTTGGCCTGTTATGTCTGATATTTTGGTGGGCTGGAGTACCAGCTGGGTGAGGTCACACGTGAGAGCTTAGATTCGGCTTGTAGATCCAAAATCTACGTGGAGCCAGAGGATAGAGAAGGATGGGTCCTCAAGGTAGCGCAAACGGCGGTAAAAAACATCCGCCCTGACAAAAAGACGAACCCCAGCCTTTGCGAGAAAGTACTCCTCAAGTACATAGCCAGGATAGTTGAGATAAACCGTGTCATCAGGGTGGCGTATTTGTGTCTCCGTCAGGAACAGCATGGCCGGCCGTACCATCTCAAGGTGCTGATGGACGGCGCTGAGGTTTGCATGGAGTCCACGGATATTCGTGAACTCCACCCTAAGAAGCGAGTTGGTGGGAGAGGAGGAGAGTGCCGCTGTTGTAATTATATTCATTTTTATTTGTGCTGTCATTATTATATATTAGTAAAGAGAAAACAGGGACATAAAAAAAGCATGACAGTCGTCGCTGCAGTGTATTCTGAGACTCGGAATACTGTGGTTTCATATTACGGTAAAGCAAGACGGTAGCCGAACCGTCGGACGGAAGGACCCCGTACCCTCCCGGAAGCGGTCACTGGGCCCCACGGTCCGGTCGCCAGCCGGCACGACGAGCCACTTCGTATATTATGCGCGACCTGACGAGGCAGCCTTCCAGGGTGAGTAGCTGCGGTTGAGCCCCTCTCTATGCCGCGGGCGGCTAGCAGCACAACCGTTTCTACGGTGAAAATTTCGAAACAAACCATAGAAATATCCTTTGTTTTTAAGCAGTAAAGAAAAGTTGCTTACTTTTTGTAATCTAGTCATTCACAACACGAGTTTCTACACTTCTAGAATTGACATTACGAATTTCACTAAACTGTGTGAATAAATGGAACATGCAAACCTCAACACCGTCCACCAGCATGTTCAGACGGTGTGGTCGGTCATACTTTTTTAAATGGAGACATAAATACGCCATCCTGCAGATACGGTATATCTTTACTATCCCGGCAACGTGCTTGAGAAGTGCTTCCTCACAAAGGCTGTCTTTTTGTTGGCGAAAATGTTTGTTGTCGTTGTTTGCGCTGCTTTGAGGACCCGTCCTTGTCCATTCTTTGGCTCCTCGTCGAATTTTGCTCTGAGAACCAAATCTATGTGTGACTGTTTCGGTACCATTCTGGCGATTCTCAGGCAACTTGTCTGTTTGAATATCTTAGCCAGGCAGCAGATAAAGCACACAAGTAGTTCCCGACTGCCGAACTGGTATTTCTGGGAGATTTTAACGCCGATCATTAGTTTTGGTTGGTACTTTCTAAAACTGATCACACCGTTATACATTCACTCTTACACATGTCTTCATCCAGCTGATATTTCAGTCCAACGGGATATCAGAAATATCAAGCACCCTCGTCGCTGGACCTACTGTTGACAACTCACCTAGCGCAGTACAGTGTATCGGTTCTCTAAAATCCTCGGACCACTGCCTGATGTCTACTGCAGTGCCTCTTGTTGCCCTTTTTTTTTAACGTGTGGAAACCCCCTCGGGCCGTCACCCCACCGTGGTTTACGGCGGGGTGGTGTGTCGGCATCGGATCGACTAAAACCACACGGTGTGCCACTCTGCGCCTGAGATAAGAGGGATCCGGGCACCACTGTTATTACGACATCCAGAGCCCTCCCAGATTACTTTTGTGCGACAGCATAAATGCATATGCATTCTGTCGCACAAAAGTAATCGGCCTACCGCGCATGGGCTACGGCCCGTGCTTATGGTGGCCCTAACGTTGTTCAGCTAGAAGCAGTGTAAAACAAAGCCTCTAGGGAATGTAAAAGGTCTAACATTAGACTGGATGCAAACCAGCAAATTGTGAGATTTGACTAAGAACTTATATGGTCGGTTAAATTTCTTTTACTTCTGTGACTGCTCCAGCCTGGATGAAAAGAATTTGTCGCTGATTTAGACCTGATTCTAAGCCGTATCTCTCAAGAAGGTTACGGGAATCTGGTCGATTTCAACGCGAAATAATAATAAAAAGAGACGTAACAGGTACGAGACAGATAGTAACGAACATTTGTGAATAGCTAGATCCTACAAGAGATCGGATACCACTATAGGGTGTTTTGAATTCATTTCCGGCCATTTGCAGATACTAGAATAGAATGGAATATGGCCGGAAGCGTATCTCACTGCAGAGATATTGTGTACACTTAGTAACAGATTGTTGTTAAGATAAATTCAAGACAGAATAGTAAGTAATTTATAGAAGAAAAAAAATCATAAGATAAAATAATTTTGAAAGCCAAACTTACAAAATTTTAACATTGAATTTTTTCATTTTTTAAGAAAACTGTAATAAAGTTGTTTTGAAATATTAAGTATTTGTTCGACTTTATTTTAAGACTTTTTACCTTTTTAAGAAGATTATAGAAAGCTCTCATTATGGCTCCAATACATTTTAATTAACTTGAAACGCTTTTCCTATAACGTCAATTAACACTATTGTTTTGTATTATAATGTGTTGTTGGTGGAATAATTTTCTCTTTTACCTTGCCTAAAATTTTGATACAGATTCTTTTGCTTTCTTTTTTAAGAGCCTGCCAATGTACCTCTACTCTGTCTTATGGAAAGCATAAATAAAATTCAAGAGTTGTGAATAGAATTCACCATATTTATTGTGACTCACACTATGGTGGCGTGGTATCGATTTAGCCATTCCTGAGTAAGTGAGTATGTAAGATCTTTTGCACATGGATGTACTAAATTTGATTAAGTGAAGAAATAATGTGCGCAGTATAATTATAGTATATCGGTATATCTAAGATGTAATGCACTGATCAATAGTCCTGACAATATTTTAAAGTAAATATTTTAATTATTATACTCATTTTAATCATTGTTATTCACTATGAGGCTTATAGTCAACGTGGATTGTTAAATACTGTAGATGATGATGATGATGAGATACACTAAAAAAACACTTTGAATATTAGTAACACGGTCCATATTTTATTTAGCTAGGTGGGAATAGGTAACAAAAAGTTTACTGGAAATACAACGATTCAACGAAGTGCCTAAGTTGACGACGGTATTTCAATTAAAAACTTAGCTAGTTAGGTGAGTAATTTGATTATGTTGATGTATTATTTGATGCTAAATAAAAAAATAAAATTGAAATTTCTTCAAAAATAAAATAAACCGTATCGTAAGAATTCTTGAAACAAAAATTTCGGCAACAAATTTTGGGGCTTTTTGTGTTTTCTTTCTATCTTGGAATATACAAAAAAGGGAGGATCATTATCATTACTTGACTTGTTTTCAAATTTTGTACACATTCATTGCGAGCTCATTCTGAAATACGTTTTTTAATAAGAATATTAAAAAAAATTAAATTAAATTATAACTTAGGTTTAAAATAAATAGAAACTGCCATACTTCGGCACAAATGAGCTGGCTTGATTGAAGTTATAACACAACCTTGTTTTTTAATGAGCAAATGACCAAGATAATTTTGAAGAGTAGAACACAAAGGCAACACACTTGTGACTAATATTACAGATGTCCTTGGGCGGCGGTGGTGATTTGCCATCAATTGACCAATCAGCTCGTTTGTCTTACTATACTATAAAAAAAGGGGGACAAAACTAACAGGTTAATGCCATAGTTATTGATATATAGCTAGATGTTACTTGATTTGTACACTAGAGTTTACAAGCATTACACAGTAATAAAATTTACAACAATTGTGACGTACAAAAGGCGGTCTTATTGCTTAGAGCAATTCCTTCCAGGCAACCTGTGGATGGACTAATTTAATTTCAGGCTGGTGGTAGGTATATACTTGTACGAGTAAAAGTTCGAGTATCAAATAAGGTCTAAGTTATGAAATATTTATAGTTATCATACATGAATTTTACTAATCTAATAAATAAATTTGTGAAATATTCATCAAAAGAAAATAAATCAAATATTACACTTACATACATTCAAACATTAATTTTCATTTATAAGAGATAGATAATGTTCAGACAACATATTTTAAACGTGATAACAGATTGGTTACATCTTTTGAACCTGGTGATAAATTTCATACTAAATACATATTTGCATTGTTATCATCATTATTACTTCACAGTCCACTGCTGGACATAGGCCTCTAACAAGGCTCGTCACATATTGCCATAACTTTATTTATTTTTCTAGATATTTCAAAAATATACCTAAGAGCGGATGTAGCACACATGCGTAAGTGTATAGTAAGTGATTGTAGTGAATCACGTCGTATACGTATAATTTCCTATCTTAACAGGACAGAGCCGTTGGCAAAAATAGGTTTTCTTATTTTGTAAGCTTCTTTTAAGCTTATTTATAGAATGGGTTATGCATTTAGTTTCAGATACTAAAATGAATTTCAAATATGCCAGAGAAGTAACACAATCTTAAACTTTCACATTTCTTACAAACTTCACTTTGAATTACATCTCTACTTTCTCATGGCGTGACATTTATTTTAACTTTATAAAGTTACTCTTCGATTATCTACTCCACCTTTATTAAAAGTTTTCTTGTACTAAACTACCCCAAATTTAGATTTTAATTGTACAACCACTAAATGTTATCAATAATTTTTGTTTCGCATCTACTCTCTAGTTTGTGTTTTCATTGATGGTGTTTTTGAGGTACAAAGTTGGACGATAAATTTTAGCAATAAACAGCTGTTGACAATATTATTCATGACGTTTGTTAAGTTTGTTTTAACTGCTCCACCTTTTAATTAGTTGATTAAGAATTCTCTTATTGTTCGCATGAAAAGTTGAGTAATAGCTTGCACTTTTAAAGTGGAGGTATTCTGCTAACTTTTTCTTTTACAATTTGTTTTAATGGCGGTAGATAGAAGTTCTGAATGACAGTTTAAGTTTTTAACACGGGTCGTTTCAGGTTTAAGTGCGGTCCTATTTGTAACTTAAAATGTAACTAGCATTACAAATTGAAAGTAAAGTAATACTTTTTATTGAAGGTTGAAATTCAACAACTTTATCTATTTGATTTTATGTTATATATAAAGTTGTAGGAATTGGTCTACTTAGTACAGTTTCATTTAACGAGTTTTTTATAGATAAGTATGTAATAAATAGGCATTTAATAAATTTTACAGTATACAGTAAATTTAACAACAAAAGAAACTTTAAATCGAGCTTTTCAAAGAATCCCTCCGTAGTTGAATAAATTTTATGTAATCATAAAGGGAAGCCTTAAGAAGTCCGGATCACAAATTATTGAAAAGGAGAGCATATACACATAACTATAGATGTGATACGTAAATGTCCTTTTTTGACGAAAATAAAATACAGCATGTTCTCCCAAAGGGGCTTCGTTACTAGATGGTTTTACGAGGCGACTACATTCTGGTACGAGAAGATTTCCCGAAGGTAACGCATATTTTATACGCTTTGTAATTTAAGTGGCTGCTCTTTTATTATGACGTCTATGTCAGCAATGTGATATCTCGCACTTCATAACACTTTTTACACTTCTGTTATAAGATTTGGATGTTAATGGAAAATGTTACTTTTTTGTATATGGTATTGTAGTAAAATGAATAAGTTGTTGAAGTTACGAAATGAAATCTTTTGCATCTAAGAGTACTGTGATCCCAACAATCTATTTTTAACAAGTTTATTAATTACATAAAGAGATAATTTACACTTACAAATGTGGCTGTTTCCAAAAAATAAAACAGTAAGTGGAATCTAATGTTATCGATTAGCAATGTTATTTGGTGTGCAGTCATCTTTTTTACAAAATATTGTTTTGTATGTCTTTAAATGAAGACAATATTTGTTTTTTGAATGCGCATAAATCTTTCTCCTCAATAATTTAAAAACAATTTCTTACTAATTTTCTTTCTTAATATCTTCCTGTTTTACTTCTTTCATATTGATTGAAGAGATTTTTATTGTTTATAAATAACGTTGGAAGCGATAAATGCCTTTATTTTTTCGACAAGCACGCACCCTTCCCGTGTCTGTGACATAGAGTAATGGACCACCCGTTTGGCAAATGGAAATCCGGATTATGATAAATCACAAACTTTTGAAATTTGGCTCCTGTTCCACTGATTTATTTGCTAACTGTACACAAAATGATAGGCGTTGGTTTTTTCTACATCTGTCATTTACACTAAAATATGTAAAAGTTCAAAGTTCATAATGTACAAGTATTCGAGTTTTTAGAGACGCCCTCTGTGCTTGTGCCGAAATATATTTTTAAAGTTCTTAAAGTGCACACGGTGCAGCTCATATTTGGCCGCAATTCTATTGCGGCCAAATATGAGCGGCACCGTGTGACTTTTGTAAGACGTTACTATGACTGTGAAATATTTTCAAACATTGGTCAATATCTTTTTAGTGTTACATAAATCTAATAATCTCCTTCTACTCTGTCCTTCTCACTCCACTGGGTTTATCGATTCTTCGTTCTTCATGCAGGCTGTGCTTTCTTGGAATGCGCTTCCCCTCGAAGTCAAGATGGCTAAAAGTCGCGACTTATTTAAAATTAAAGTGAAGAAGCTTTTACTGGCTGAATTGGCGACGTCTTACTTCATCGCCAGGTATTGTTATATCGTATAGTGGTAACATGTATGTACGGATATGTATGAGCTATATGTATGTGTATAATACATGTATGTATTATATATTTATGTGTTTATGTAAGTATATTTGCGTATGTATGATTAAACTAGTCTATTTATACTGAATCCTCTGTCAATTACTTCTTATCCTTATGTGCACCTACCTCATGTTTTCTCTGCATCGCCCAACTGGCAGAAAATGCCTTAGTCATTAAGCATGTATTTGTAAATAAATAAATAAAATCTTCTTACAGAACTCGTCGTGAGCTCACTTATTTCGTCATAGCTTTCAAATTACACACAAAAATACAAATCTGTTCACATATTCAAAACATATTTTAGTTCCATTCTTAATACATTAACGTAAACAACATTCTATATTACTTTTAGCCTCCATTTGGGTGCCCCATGCTACAGTTTAATATCAAATCCACCACACCTGAAATGAAGACAGTCCGCTCGCTTTGCTGGCGGCGAAAGCTTTTACTTAGCCTGAATTGCTTTTTAAGGACATCATCCTTACAACTCCACGTGAATGGTAAAGATTTGAGCTCGACTTTTACTTTTTGTAAGTAGTATACATAATATTTCACGCATTGATAAATCATGTGTTTGCTTGGATTAGTAGTATTATTTAGTTATATTATGGCCTGAATTGCTTTTTAAGGACATCATCCTTACAACTCCACGTGAATGGTAAAGATTTGAGCTCGACTTTTACTTTTTGTAAGTAGTATACATAATATTTCACGCATTGATAAATCGTGTGTTTGCTTAGATTAGTAGTATTATTTAGTTACATTAACGTTATATAACTAAATATACCTTTAATATAACTAATTATTTTATGAATAATTATAATTTAGAAAATAATCCCAACCTTTTGAATCAGTATTGTATTCTGTTTGATATGTTTTTTTAAAAAATAACACTGCACAATCATGTTAAAAGGACCACTGTAACTGTTATCAAGACATAATCAAATAGAGTATCAGCCAGTAATAGGTACTCGTAATTGGGTCGTGGATTGGTCCGTAACAAACGCAAGATCGATTTCTCTGGAATATAGGGAGCCTAAACGCACATAATTGGAATTTAGATCGAGTTCACGTTCAAGGAATCAAATACTCGCCCATATACACGATATGCATCGCTAATTAAGAACTATCGAGGAAGACTAGATCATTTTAATTTGACATAAGACCGGTTTATCGAAAGTACAGCTTGTATGTGAATTTATGATGTGTCTATTGTGTATGTGTTCTTAGGTAAGTTTATGTATGTAGTGAATCGTGTACCTTAAAAGATTTCTTCACTACCCAAATGTTGACTTGAAGAAAATGTCTTGGGCATTACATCTGCCGATTCACAAAGTGCAGAAGGTTTAAAAAGTAAATAAAATATTTTTTGTACAGTTTACGGCACAGAGTTTATAAAAATCTCTCTAGCGACTGTTTTTCAATAAAACATGTAAAATTTTCTCTCGTAACATTTAATTCTGAAATATTTTTCGTGTGAAAATGAACATTATTTATTTGGTGTTATTTGAACTCGTAGTGATTTAATGACCAAATACCTATTACAGCAACACCTGCATACTAAATCCGTTAATAATGATTGTCCTAAACTTCTGTAGCTTACAGAACATGGATGTAAACAAGAAAATTGCTTCAGTTTGTACATATTAAACTGAGTTAAACTAAACAAGAACAACTTATGAAGAAGTACTGATCAATTTAATAAAACAAAATCAGTCAGTCACGCCTAAACAAATTAAATTAGAAGCTTTAATAATAAATATGATTTGAAACAAAGGTTGTTCTTTCAAGGCGCATTATTTCTCTATAAACATTTTATTAGTTAGCGTGTTTACCAACTATCTTCGCTGGTAAGAAGTGTTACTAACGAAAATAAATGTGTTTCTAGGTGTTACATTTTATACTATTTCTACACGCGATATAATTTGTCAGAATAATAAAAGTCTCGAATAATCGAATGTAATATATTTATTTTGAAATAAGTCTTAAAACTTGTGTTACACGTTTCACAGATTTTTTAAATGACGCATATAAGCAAGGTTATATTTTGTTGGGGTAAAAAAATGATACTCGTATTTGCCATTTCAAGTTCGTATTAGATTTTCTGGAGAATTTTAGAGTGCCCTTTATTTTACTTTGAATTCTAATATAAACCTGAAAAAGCGTTTTATTCGCTTCCAGCGCCCATCAGAACATAATAAAACGTGGGGAATTTTTGGGGAAAACCAGCTAAATAGGTATACTTACTTTTTTATTTCTACCGTGAAATTTTAAATAGAATATTAATGTTTGTTTTAGAATATAACCGCAGTATACCTAAAGAATAATAAGCAATCTTAAATTTGCCTTTCTCACTTATTCAGCGTGTACAAAATTTTGTCATTAACACTCAGGAATATACTCATTTTAATACGAAACAAGTTGGTGTTGAAGCCTTTAACCAAAAATTTCAAACAAAAAGTATATATTGAAATATATAATTAGTTGGTAATATAATATAGGGTGGGCCAAGAATTCGTGAACATTTGAATCTAACATTCCAGGCAAACATGTTACATGGTAGTGTGTGAGACTGATGCTACTAGCTTGCTGACTACTAATTTGCTGACTATAATCGTAACACGTATTTTCAACAAGATGGAACCACTTGTCGCACTTCCAATGAGATCCTGCCGGTGGTTAAAGACATGTTTCCGGTAAAACAGTTTTCCAGATGAGACACCATTCCATGGCCACCTAGAAATCCAGATATATTCCCAGCAGACTTATTTTTATTAGATTATTTGAAGAATCTTGTCTACATCAATAAACCATATACACTACGTCAACTAAAAGAAAAAATCAGCAAAGATATGTCAGTGATCTCGTGGTCTCTTTGCCAATGAGTATTCGAAAATTTCGGTAAGAAAAGCGCAAACGTTAAACCGGTGGTCACGTAGACGTTATAATTATTAAAAAATAAATTTTAATTAATTAGCTTTCTTTTTGATAAATATATATTTTTTATTTTAATAGCCTGCCAAAGTGACTCTAATCTGCTTGATGGAAAGCGTAAATAGAATCCAAAAATTGTGGTCACTCCACTACTCCATACTCATTGCGAATGCTGACAATGCAGTATGGTGACCCACACTATGGAGGCCTATTATGATTTTTTACGCCTCACTTGGGGACGTAAAAGATATGACAGTCATCGTAGCATTGTATTGCACACATTTACCACGACAACTGTCTCCCCTGCATAAATGGGCCACCGGGCTCGCAGTCACCAACGAAACACGACAGCACGGATGCTATCGCTTTAGGTTGGTCTTTTGTGGGAAGGTAGTACTGCCCCGGACGAGACGACCTGAGATAATATATTAAATGGTTTTTTACATGATTTTTTCAATTATTACTAATTCGTGGCCCACCCTATAGTATAATTGAATTGTTTTTTTTTAATTTAAGAGCCTACCAAAGTGATTTTACCACTACTCTACTCTACCCTTTGGTTTTGTTCAAAGAGTTATCAACTCTTTGGGTTCATGAACTCGTTAATAGGCACTCTGTGATCCAAATTACCAGTTGTAATTATTACCTATATTTTACCAATAAACCGTAAATGATGACGTTTCAATATGTGTAATATACACGTATAAGCCTAAATACTAAATAAACTTGACATTTGACTTGAAATAATAATGAACAGAATAATCAATACCGAATTACTTGAATTGGGGTTTAAACCGTTACGAAAGCCTTCGGTAGAGGCCAATGGTCACCATTAATTCAATAATTACATGATGATTTTAAAAATCTGTTATAGCAATAACACGTTCAGTTGGGATTTCGTGAAACTTATTTAAAAAAAAACGTTAAAAATGTACTTGACTATTTAGTACTAATATTTTGTGCGTAATACGAAAAACCTTACGAAAAATATTACGAATGAATGTAATTTCTTAACATAACTTGTTTCGGGTATGCTCATATTAAAAAAGAAAAAGTAAAAGTGACTGTGTAAGAATAATGAAGCCTATTACTCATAATAACAAATTTTTCGTAGATTTCGAATGAAACAAATTAGATAAAAAGGCTACAAATGTCGTAAATGAAGTGTGTTACGGGTCCCAAGTGTGTACATAAAATGCGACAGCCACCCTTAATTAAAAACCCGAATTCAGGAACGTATAAAGGAAAAACATATAAGTTAGGAGAATCCCCCAGCAGCAAACACTCGTAAATCTGATGTGCCGCTTCGGTAATGGGTTTTCTTATGTCAACATATCGTATGTGCATTACAATAGGCACTCACCTATCATAGTACAGCCGGGTAAAAAGTTCCGCTTCGGTAATATTACTTAAACTCGATATCAGTTAACTCAAATCTGGTTTTAATTTAAATTGCTTCTCGTCTCGTTCTTAGTAAATAGCAATTTAGCTTTAGGGTATGCGCTATTAAATTTATTGTACGATTTATTTATGTTAAATGGCATAATTACGAGTATATTTTCCGTTCCTTGATGTTGATTTCGTTTAATGTGGTTGTGTACTCACGGATTTGGGCTAAATACGAGTTAAAATGAAGTACAATGACGGTAATTAACTGTTTTTCTTTTGTTTTCAGTTCTTCTAATGAGACTTTATGTCTTCCTACACAAAGTAGGTATAGGGCAAGTAGTAGCTAGTAGGTAGTTTGGAATAATCGAAACTCTACTAGCTAAAATTCACGTTATTTTTTAGAATCTAATTCAAAAGAATATATATTTAATATAGGCAAGTGAATTATAATTGCACAAAGAAATATAAAGTGTATTCTATCAATAACCAATAAAATAATTTATTCATTTGTATATAATATAATGTTTTTAAACAGAGATTTATAAGTTATACCAAGATTATAAAACTGAACAGTTGAACTGAACAATTGCTTGGCAAATCGTGCTAATCTTATGAATTAAAAACAAATTCCAATTTAAAACAGTAGCAGTCGTGGGACTGCCGATAGAAGTGAAAACGGAACTATTAAGTTGAGAGTAATTAAAACTATATGCAAAAATTATATGAAATTTTTTATGTTTCATATATAGCTATATATAATATATAATATCATATATAATATATAATAATAACAAATTTCATATATAATATATAATATCATATTCTCCATAGCTATAGATATACTATTATCATTAGCATGTCGGTGACGCGAACCGAGGATTTTACCCTCTACCAAAACGCTCAACGCGCCTAAAGAAGTTTTCACTTCAAAAAATCTTTTAGTTTTGGATAGCCTGTTTATTGAAGAAGGGAAAAGGGTCTATAACATCACATTTCTGGCAATAGTAGAATATAGATGAAAAATGTTATTGGAACAAGTAAATATATTACTAATTAGAGACGCAGAGAAAGTTGCACGGGCCAAAGTAGCCAGTTATAAAAAAGTCAATATTTATACACTCCAATAGGATTCAAAAACATGACATGATATTAAACCTATAACGGTTATTGAAATAAATGTTGTATATAGCTTTTAATTAACACACAACTTTGGTAATCCACCTAGAAATACCTAAAATATTACTGTACAAAATATCGGGTAATATAGAAATAGTTTACTAAATATTCGGTATATCGCAAATAAATTTTATAATATAATAATAATTTACATACTTATTGTATTTACTTACATTTGAGTGTTTTATTTATATACTAGTTAATATAATGTTGTGTACTAGAAAAGTAACGTTCACTGTAGACACAACAGTGTATACTTAGTATTCAAAAGCACAGATTTAATTTGGCTCTAATATTAAATTCAATTTTTTTAATTTCGCAGAATTGTATCTATTTATTTTTGCAGAAAACTCATAGACTTATTAGTCTATGTCATTATTATGATGATGTACTTTTAGCCGATCTTAGCCGGCCAGTCTCCACTGAGACCAGCCAACTACACCGTAGATATCATAATGTAATAGATTATGCACAAACACTACAGTTTTTTTCTTTTTTTCTTTTAAAAAGGCAACGCCTACACTAGGAATAAATCCCGTGTCGCGGGGAATTTTACAGACATACAAGAAACGGCCACAAAGAACATCGAAACTCAAAACAACAATTAATAGATGACACAAAATATTTTTTCATGTGGGTTTGAATCTACAACACGCAGAGAGCGGCGTGGCCACCGCTTAAACCACTAGGCCAATCGTGCACTGAATGTTTGAATGAAATAAATTAGATTAATATTCAAGTTAAGATGTGTAGACACATAATGCCAAGATATTCACAACACTGTTGAAAGACGAAAATCTAATTGTCCTTGTCCTCCTTGATGAGTAGATTTCGTTACTGTACTCAGTGTAGTATATTCTCTCAGCATATCTCAAAGGGTTATTGATTAGCTTCAGAGTAACCTGTACGATTGACGTAGCATTATGCATTAAAATACTTATATTACATGAATCTTAGTGTTATGTACAGCGCAGCGATTCATATCTTATACTTTTTATAATTTAAAAACAATAAAGTCTCTGTAAATAGACACCGTGTTACGGTTTTCGAATTTATTTCAAAATGAAGCGAGCATTTTTTAAAAAATATTTGATACAATCCCAGATTAATAAACTTATGATTCGACTCACTGTCTATGTCATTATTGTAATGCTACTTACCACATCGATACGCCATCTTTGTATATGATTATTCACATTATTAATGAGAATATGTGTATATAAATATTGTACAGTATACAGAGCTTATAATATGTATATATATATAGTAAACTGCCTAGTTGGTCTAGTGGTTAGTGTACTTAATTGTCGAGAGTTTGGAAGATGGGGTTTTAACCCTCGTGCCTTGGAGAGCACGTAAAGCCAGACAAGTGCTTAAATTCTCCCTAGTCGTGTCGGATAACCGTCTCATTGGATTGCGAGAGTGGAGTTGGCTGGTCTCCGTTGAAACTGGCCCAACCTTGGCCGAAATCGGTTAAAAGCACATCATCAATATGATCATTAACAGTTCACTGTTGGGCGCGACCCTCTCTTTAGCAAAGAGATGTTTCAAATATAAAATAATAAATATTCTCGATGGACGATGATAACGTCAATAATTTATGAAACGAATAACTTAAGTGCTTTATGTGTTTAGTACATTTGCATGTATAAATCACTTATCTGTTTTACCATATCCGACAGCGGAGGTAGCAATAACGTATCCAAAACAGGCGGTCTCTCCGACATAACCGAGTTAAAAGCCGCCCGTTATATGGAGCGAGAATGATCAGCACTACATTTTAACAGCTACCAAACAGTCAACTCTCCAGATATTTCAGTGACTTTAGTGAAGTGGCGAAATAGTTGAATGTTGCAAACTTAGACACTGGACTCGTAAACTAAATATATATATTATTTATTGTATCTGGGTCGCCACGAGTTGGATTTCGTATTTTATAAACTTTGTGTTTTAAATCTGAAAATATTAAGCCTTTATGACTTAAGTAATTTGAGTTTCAAAAATATTTGATTCATCAATAAAGTTAAAAACCCCAGGTTATTTTAAAAATTGGCGAAACTTTAAGTTGAATAAACAAATCAAACAGTAAATTTTGATTGTCAGCAATTATTTAATCTCGCTATGTAATCATTAGTATTATTATCTACTCGTTTACTTTGTCAAAAATTTATTAGTTCTTACTTTTCCTAGTAAATCTTTTTGAGATGCCAGTTAATTATGCTCTAAGTTACATGTAAAACAAATACTTGCTTAGTTGGTGTTAGTCAATACATGAACTTAGTGAAGTTCGATACACTTATTTCAGCCTATTGAACTTATTGAAGTTCAATAAGCTTATTTCAGCCTATTCACTGCTGAACCATATTGCGGTGGTAAGGTATTGCCGCATGTGAGGTATGAGCTCATAACACTCAGCACAGTAGAGAGCGACGTGGTGACCGCTTAAACCACTAGGAAAACCGTGCAGTCATACATATATATATGCAAATATATATGCATGCATATATAAACGCATGCATCATTAAGCTGGGATAGTGGTAGTTAGTTAGTTTCGCTATAATATAGGATGTGAAACATTAAAAAAAAAAATCTTGATAACAGCATACCTTTATTTTTTTTGAATAAATTAGTTGAAAATTAAACTTTCTTTATTGCGGATTCCCTAAAAAGATATAAATCCTTAGTTTTCCAAGTCTATTATTTTTATAGTCTGTGGAATTCATGTTACCTCCTCCCATTTAATAATTATCTTAGCGTAAAACGAATTATACAATACATATTTGTAACTTCAGACACGTTCCCACTTATTTGAGTTCTCCTCATTTGGTACTCGTTTTCTTCGTAAAGTAATTTCAAAACGATGAATCGACGTTTCACGTGACTATGTGAATAGTAGGTTAACATTCATTGGACTTTATTTTTGTGTTCTAAGTTGACAAAATACTTGAAACGCTACTACCTCTTTTGTTTTCTGATACTAATTAGATTGTGAATAAAATGAAGAATATATGACATATTCTCTATATTTGTGCACAATCTACTAACACTTATAAGTTTTTGCGAATATTTTTTTACCTTGCTGTAACCACGCCAATTAGTATAACACCTATACCCGCGCACGGTTTCACGGACCGACATTTGAAAAGCCGAAGCTTTGATTTTTTCGAGAAAACCTAGTATAAACTCATACGTTATTAAAAGTTTAGGATATTATTAATTAAATAAAACAATATTTTATTATTTTTTTGTATTTACTATTGTTTTCTTACAGTCTTCAGTCTTCAGGAACAGCCTTTGAAAAAAAACAGTAATTCTTATATACTACTATAAAGTTAACCAAAATTAAAATTCTTCCACTAAAAAACATAAAAATCTCCATTAATATTATAGACAATAAACATACAAATAAAAATTAAAATCTAATCACCTTTAGATTACTTAGTATAGCAATCAGAGCAAATCATAACTACGTGTTCCAAACAAAAGTATTTTTTGTAAGTAAGAGAGTTGTAACGCGTTTTACGATTTTTTTTCCAAGAACTAAAGCTACAACGTCCTTGGCTGAGATTGTTGGCGGTACCTGATGATTCAGGACCATCTATTTTACAAATTTCAGCACGTCTCTGTCGTATCATTCTCGGTAAACAAGTAGCTGCCGCCCATCTTCTCAACTGTGCGTTAACGAGTTCATAAGACAATTTTTCAAGAAAAACTCTTCTTTCAACTTTTTTGTCAGGATTATTTTGAGAGTAAATAATATATGAATTAATTCCTGCTACATTCATTAGTCTAAAAAAAACCACCATAGGCTACCTATTAGTACCTCTAGCGACATTATAGGTTTCACACATTTTGTCAACGGTGTCAACGCCTCCCTTCTAACATTAGTCTTATCTGCTCCTCGTTCATTATCATGCTGATAAACGAATCTCTGAAACAGAAATAACTTATATGAATTCATAAAAGTACTGAAATAAAATACTTTGAAATATAGGTTATATTCTAATAAAAATATATTAAAATATAAAAAGAACTATAATAAATGAATCTACAAATATCTAGAAATATACTTATTTATAAATAAATGCAATCGACATTATAAAACTAATGAAGTCGTGAAAATAAAAAAAATATTACTTACCAAAAATAGTAACACATATACCCGCGCCGGTCTCTCGCACCGAGTGAGGTGTAGTTCACCCAAATGCGGCCACCGCGCAATTCCACACTTCACACCAATTTCAAGGTCGTGTCGAATTAGATAAGTACTAGAAAGCTCATTCAACTAGCATTACCCTTTCTATAAATAATTTCAAAAAATAATTCTGTCGGTCTCTCAGATAAACGCGCGGGTATAGGAAGGTTAAGAAGTCAACGCCGCACTTGGAATAAATCCTGTGTCGCGTGGGACCTTACAAACATACAAGAAACGGACAAAAAAAACATCCAGACTCAGAATAACAATTTGTGGATCACACAAAGCGTTGTCCCATGTGAGGTTTGAATTCATAACACAGCGCAGTAGAGAGCGGCGTGGCAACTGCTTAAACCACTAGGCCAACCGTGCAGTCATATATATATGCAAACATACAAGCATGCAAATATAAACGCAGACATCATTAAACTGGGATAGTGGTAGATAATTAGTTTCGATATAATATGGGGTTTAAAACCTTTAAAAAGTTTTTATTCATGATAACAGTATGTTCACTCGTTACATGAATCTAAAAAAAAACAATTATTTGCGCTGACCGAACGAGTGATTCTCAACGCAGAGCCAATGCCAGCAGTGGCGGCTGAAGCTCTTCATAGTAAAGTCCCATTAGGACACAATCTTATCATAGGGGGATAAAATAGAGAATTAACGTTTGTATAGAAGTTTTTGATTTTCAAAGATAGAAACATGAAATAACCACGCGAGTGAAACCACATCCAATAACTTTTTATTATACACGTAATTTAATTATTAATTGTTGTTGTTTCTTACTTTCATCTAATCGCTCCAGATAACAAACTCTCTCCACATGAAACTTCTCTTGACTACATTTTCATATCTCGTTTTTTTAGATTAATATACGTGTTCTCCAACAAGTCGCCAACTGTCTGAGGCGGTGCGTCGAGAAAGTCCTCAAGCACCACTCATAAAGACACAGGGGTTATATGACTCGTCTCCAACTTCCGACAAGGGTTTTCCCATTTTTCTTGTTTTTTTAAAATGCTTGGTCTGCAGATAAATAGATTCTAATAAATGATTAATTTTAATTAACTAAAGTTGAAGGAAAAGAAGACACAGGATGCAGTTCTAGACAGTCTGAATAATTATACTAGAAACTATTCGAGTTTCATTTATTTCAATAACGTTGAATATGACCACTGACTGGATATAAATTGGTAATAAATCATAAGACTTTAGAAGGGGAGAAACTGTTAGATACATTAAAGACGCTATTATTATTATTATTTCCGTCTATTATAGCACTTCTTTGAACAGTTTTATTTTGAAATCAGTTACCGAAATCAGATATTTCTCAGTTTCATGTAATTTAATAAATTTATTAAATAAAAAGGTAATATCGATGTGAATTTACTTACTATCATTCCTAGCAGAAGGTTGGATCAAAAATAATACAATTAATAAATTTTGTTCCGGGAAAATATTTTTTTTTGTGATCAGATTTAGCTACGATATCCTTTTCACTAGTCCGGAATAAGCTCAACCCTCGGAACCAATAGCTTTTATCAAATTCATGCGCAAGCGAGATAGTATCCGAAATCCAATTGCCAAATTTATTCAAAACTATAATCCTATCAAAGTAATCCATCCATTTGTATATTACTTTCCTATTTGTTATTGTACTAATCTTTTAAACGGATTAGAACAATTTCATTTAGCAAAATAAAGGTAACAATAGTTTGGTATTAACAAAATGGGACAAGGATTACATGAGTGTTGATTGTATTTTGTTTGTAGTAAAACTATCTAACTAATATATATACCATGTAGACACATTACCAAATAAATTTTACGATTAAATTTTTAACCATAAATCTATTATAACTCAATATTAGTACGCATGGTTGGTAAAACGCTTGTAACCCTGAACACAACACGCCTCTTAATAATGGCTTTTCGTTCTTCAATATTTATATAAATATTGAAATGGCTTTGTGTACACTTCGGAAACCCAAAAGTTCTCCACCCATTGACAAATTTCGATACGATGTACATTTCGTTCCAATGATGATTTTTTTTATATCAGTTTTCCTTTTATATTTCATCAATACAATCACAATGCATCATAGCAAAGTGTGGCAGGCTATTTGATATATTTACTAGAATTTTCAATAGAATTTTACCATCAAATAATTAAAAAAAGCTTTTTTCCTCCTTTATCCAAGGTTTTCTGCAGCAACAGTAAATATGCTGCCCGTATCCCACGGTTTTCTGCAACATTCGCCAGGTCATTGGGCACGTTTCGTCTTTCAGTACGTGGTCACCACTTTCGTGTTATTGTTGCTTTCTTACTCAAAGTTAGACCTAACAAATTAGATAATCTGTCCTAGGAATAAATTGTAACACGGGCGTTCGATATAACCTTCGTCTTAAACGTGTTAATTTCAAGACCCGTTTATTTAGAGTAATTACTAAAACGATCGAATATTCTACTAAGATATTCCATAGTTTCAGCAATAACTGCTATTTCATCAGCAAATCGAAGGTGGGTGATGTACTCGCCATTAATGTTGATGTTAACTCCATTACAGTCCAGAAGCGTAAAAATATTTTCCAGTGCCACAGTGATAGTTTCGGAGATATAACGTCTTCCTGCGTCAATCCCCACTGTAGTTAGATAGATTTCGGGTTCTGATCATGTAGACAGACCAACATAGTATCTTTTTCGTACAAACTCTTCAACACTTCGATGTAGTCGACTTGGCACCGCTAGAGATACTGATGCATAGGCCATATTTGGGCCGAATCGAAAGTTTTTTCATAGTTCACAAACATCAAGTACAATTGAAGGTCATATTCTTCGGACTTTTGTAAAACCTACGGCAGTGTATGTATCTGGTCTATAATACTAAGGCGTTTTCAGGAATCAGCTTGTTCAGAAACTGAAAGTCGACAAATCTGCGTTCGAGACGATTTGTGATGGCTCTCAAGAAAAACTTATAGACATGACTCAGATGAGAGATAGATCTATAGGTCTTCAGAAATATATATTCATCCTTTTCAAAAAAAAGTATCACCACACTGCCAAACCACACCTCAGGCGGTTCTTTCTAATCTCATACAAGTTTACGTCCAAAATATCTTCGGTATGGTGTCGGGTTAACTTAGCTCTTGAGTCCTTGTGCAAGTCAGTGACATGGTCCAGTGTTGCCTTGTACAACTAACTACTGGTAATATATAGTTTTGAAAAAACTTTTACTCAATGGTCAGTCCGATAGAAATAGTATAGTAGTAGACAAAGTAAAATATATGAAGTTTTAATTTCCATGTTCCAAAATTTTTGCACGAGTCTAGGTATTTTCTCTGTTTTTAATAAAAGTTAGGAGTTTGAACGCGCTGTGGTAACTCCATAGGAAGTTTCCTATTACAATAACAACTGTTTTTATCTTAAAATTTTAAGTAACAAACACTTTTTGTACAACAATTTCGCTTTATCTGGCAAAGGGAAAGATATACCAAATTTCTTTACAACATCAACAGACTAAAAAAAAATCTCATACTTGAAATTCGGATTAAAATTGTTTTCGCTTCATTTGTTTTCTTACACACTTTACAATTTAGTATTGACAGGAGTGAACACAATTCTGATCAGATTTGATGAACCTTTCTTGGGCTTTTTCTCAAACACACGCAAATCTATAAAGGTCGTGTGACTGTATTTTTTAAGTCATACACTTCGGTATTTATTTTTAAATTTGTTATTTTTTTACTTCTTAGATTTAGTTAAGATTACCATACAGTGCCCTGCCCTGTCCCCTAAGGGCTCTCATCAAGACTAAGGTGATCTCGATACAAAACTAAGGTCATCCATTTAGCCCACCAAAGCAGATTAACAAAAAAAATTTGATATGTGTTCACTTATGAGAGAGCAAATAATTGTCTAGACGGTATGTTTAAATGTTCCAGCAGGTAAATTCTAAGATCGACCTTTTTTATATCAGATTACATAAAACGGATGCGGTGGATATTAGAATTATATTTATTTAATCATTTTATAGGTAGTTCCATTTGTACCATTAGATTTAGCGTTATTTCTGGGCATTAATTATAATTTCATTAAAAATACTAATAATATATAATACAGTGAAAATGTGTACAAAAAATATGTATAAACAAACCTCGACACTGTATAAATAAATGCAAAATAATAGTGTACATACGAGACTGTGATTGGTTTATACGCGAATTGTAAAAACATAAATGGGGATTCTTCAAATTAAATTATAGAAGGCTTTCAGTAGTATTATTAAACATGTGAAAGTAACTTTGAAATTGGAGATCTTCCGGTAGATTAATATTGAAAATGTAATACTAAGGTTAATCATAAATAAGGTTGGATACTAAGTAAATAGACTCGTATTTAATGTTTTTGTAATAGCCTCAATATATATAAAGATACTTGTTATTTTCCAACATCGTATTATTAATAAGTAAAGATTTTTTTTTATTTCTTAATATATCCCAATTTTGCTATTTTAATCTAATGAAATCTAAGGAATATTTATTCTGGAATTGATATTCACTAATTGATGTTATTACATTATTTAACTAGTAAGTTGCAGATAAAATGTAAGAACTCGTTTAACAACACTAGGACTAAAAAGTAGGTCATTTGGCTTGTATGAAAAATCTTCTGGGTTAAAATTATACCTAAACATAATTCTAAATTCATTTAAATTTTCTTAATGATTCATACTCATCTTGTTTAAATCGATTATAGACCCATAAGCTTTGTTATACATAAAAGTATACAATATGAGCACTTTTCAGAAACTTTTGTTTTTCTTGTACTCGATTTTAAATTGACAAAAGCAAGTTGTCGAAACTTAACTCATTTTAATTTTAAAATTTGCAGCATACGGCTCTTGTATAACCAAAAGCATATTTCATTAGTTAGAAAATAAATGTTTTATTGTGAGAGAAACACCTTGTTTATTTCTAAAGCATAAAAACAAAGTAAAACAGCTTTCTAGATCTGATTTGCGGTTTCAGTCAGCTGAGTTTTCTCTTAGAGGTACTTAGATTTTCTTACCTAGTTTCACACCGGCTACTCTCGGAATCTGTGTTAAGCATCTTTCATGATAGTGCAGTTTTGCACCTTACTTTTTAATTAACCAGCATTTTACTTAATCCCTAATGGCCTTATTTTTTGCGAGTATGTTCTTCGTACTAATCCTTAGCAATATTGAAGATACAAATGTATGTTTTGTGTTTCATCTATTTTGTTTTTACATTTTAGTTCTTTTTTAGAAACAAACATTATAAAATTAGTTTATGTCTTGTTAGTAAAAAATGCAGTATCTTGGAATTTTTTTTTGAAAAGTAAATGGAGTCAGAGCTTGAATAGTTATAATACTAGGTTTCAAAAATATTGATCTAATTAACTTTTAAAAATGTTCATCGACTTCAATGAAGTCCTCATTTCTATATTTTTCACCCTTCTGAGTTGTAAACTCTTTTACTCTCCCAAATAAAAATTTTTTTTTCGGTATCAATCTATGGCTACTTATGAATCGTGCACGCTGCCTTATATCTTATCAGCAAACCTTTCTTTCATACACAAATTGAAGCAAAAATATTTTATCAACGACAGTCAACGGTCCACTGGCCTTACCTTGGTAAGAAAGTTTTGCTACCTACCTACCTACTATGGCACCCTGACCAGACGGGTTTGTATCAAGTTTTCCTTCTCCTTGTAGTGATATTGTCCTGTTTCATTTGCTTCTTTATTTGTCTCTTACCACACCCACGAGAGTAACAAAAGCAGTGACATTCTGTATTTTTAATCCGTCACCATACGGATAATGTCATAAAATCATATTTTCCTTTATTCTATAAATAAATACATATATTTTAATCGTATCGCTTCAGTGCACGTGAGTAACAGATTTGATTTGTATGTTATTTAAAACTAGACAGAATCTGTACTAATTCATATTTTATATACCACAATTATTTGCCCGGATAGACCAAAAGACTTATCTTTAAACACATACTGTTATTGGGAGTCTGGACATTTTTTGTCCGTTACATTTATGTTTGTCAACTTTACTACTACACTAAAATAACGGGAGACGTTTTTTTAAGAAACAAATAATAATGTCGGCTTTTTACGACTTATGTCTGATATCCTTCAAAAAAGCACTTTTATCATTCTCATTTGACGGTTCTATTAGAATTAGGGATACTTAGTTTTATTTTCTTTTTTTTTCTTAATCTATTGTAATTTTATATTTGTGGTGCTTACGAATTTGCGAAGTTACATACCTAGTTACTTTACATCATAATATTCCTGTCAACAATCAAACGTCACACGTTACATGGGTAATTTAAATATTTTATAGGTATACAAATCGTGACCGTGACTAGATTTATTCAGCTCTGGTGCGATGAATAAATCTAGTCACGATAATGATGAAGACACCATTTTTAAATATAATTTATATGTACAAATAGTAATGATTATAACAAGTAAGTAAAATGAGCTTTAATAGACTAATTTAACTTCAAATTTTCACATTATTAAACAGTACGAAAGTTATGTGACTACTGATATTATACTATTTATATTAGGCTTATATTATCAACTAACTGATGTTTCTAGATGAGGTTAGTAGAAAATAGTGATAGAACCCTTCAAATACCGAAGGACAACTATAAGGGTTATTTTTCCCTTTGAGAAATGAAACAGTGAAAACAAAACACGATCACAATTTATAAGTGTGTAAATGTAACAGAAGAGATAAAACGAACTACTTATCCAAAGTCTCTACTTAACACTTATAAACAAATGAAAAGTGTTTATACGTCTACATATTAAACACACGTAAATAAAAAATATTCGATATTATAGTTTATACTAGAAAATAGTCATCCTTTAAACGAAATATGTTGTCAACGTAGTCATATTTTATATGGATGGACCCTTCGTTCCTAAGGGAGCAACATACAAGTTAGGTACTTCAAGCCCCGAAATGAACCAGGGAAAACAGTACTAAATTATTTAGTTCAGAAACTCGTGTCTCATATTCGTATTCTATTTACCCTAGTTTGTTGATGTAACTAACATTGATTATGTTTATATAAGATGATTTATTGACTCTTGAAGTTTCTGTGTTTCTCAACTGTATGTGACTGTGTTTACGTTTCGTAGTTTCATTCGTTAATAAAAGTTATATAATATGTCGTATTAGTACATATTAAAAGTTTAAAAGTTTATGAGAGTATTTTTCATATTGCAATTAAATATTCTCGATTTTTATTTTTTTATTTAATGTGTGAAAAAGTATCTCACTAGCCCACCATCGTGTGGGTCACCATACTCCATTGTCTGCATTCACAATAAGTATAGTGACCTCAACTTCTGGATTCTATTCATGTTTTCAATGAGGCAGAGTAAAGTGACTTTGAAAGGTCTTCAAAATAAAAAAAAATAACTTAATTAATCTTTAAAAGTAAAAAAGACACTTAAAACCTAGTAAAAGATTGTGGAATCTCACTAGTACTAACGATATTCCATAAACTAATCATAACGTACAGTCTACCTACACGTAATATTTGTACAAAGTTATGAACGAGATAGTAGTTCAGTTTGATCTTCGCAAATACACATATTTAATAGATCAGAAAACATAAACATATATTACAAGGGCCTCATCTAAATATCTTACTTCACACAAAGCAACATCTAATTTGCGACGCAAATTTACAAGTACATTCTCTGTACAAAGTTTGACCCTATTATCGGGAACTCATCGTTTTCTTGTGAACAAAATACGTCGCGATAAATTACACCCCATTCTCCGCTGTACGGTATGTAAATTCGTCTTCAGTGCGACACCTGGTGTAGCTATAAATTATTTAGATATCGCCTGAGATTGTATAGCTACGGCTTCATTAATATACAGTAAGAAAAACTGTCCCGCCTAACACTTGTCGGACGTTCGCTTACCGTAATTTATTTGTTACGAATTGCCCTATATAAATTACTAGATTTTGCCCGCGGCACCGCCCGTGTTTATATCAGTTATCGTGATAAATAGTAGCCTATGTGCTATTCCGATATAGGCATCATATAAGCTATACTACTAGTTATATTACATATACATCTGTTCAGTGGCTTTTGCGGGAAAGCGTGACAAACATGCAAACATCTATATATCACAGTTGTAACAAACTGCTAAGCGACTGTATAACACGTTGTTGTATGACAAAAAAACGGAAATATGTTGTAGAACGTCTTTTATTTTTGGTTAGTTATACGAGTGAGTTTCTTTTTTAAATAATTGCAATAAAGGTAAGGTTACGTAGATACAAAATCTATTTCTGTGATTTGTGTAAGATTTTTTTTTTTTTTTTAACGTGTGAAAACCCCCTCGGGCCGTCACCCCACCGGGGTTTACGGCGGGGTGGTGTGTCGGAATCGGACCGACTAAAACCACACGGTGTGCCACTCTGCGCCTGAGATAGGAGGGATCCGGGAACCGCTGCTATTATGACATCCAGATCCCTCCTAGCGCCTGCCCGCTACCTCGGGCACCATCTGCGGATAAACTCTCTTTTTTAGGCGACGTACGGCACACGCGGACGTCGCCTCCTCGCGGCTGGCCATTGTAGCGGATGGAGGGGAAAACCCATCCCGTCCACCCGCGGCCACACTCAAGGCGGCATGAGGCGCTGGTATGCGCGCCTCCGCCGCCCGGCTCGCCAGCGGCGAATTGGGTCCGAGCGGATATCGTCCTCCCGGGCCTTCTCCGCCGCCTCCTTCCGCGAAATTACGTCTTCGCAGAAGGTTGCGACCGCGGTAAAACAACTGTCGCTACCGGCCATGGAGCGTATGACGGCCGGTAGCGAGAGATCTCCTCCAATAACTGCAGTGAGGACCCCACGCTGGGCCGCCCAGGCGGAACAAACCGCTAGCGTGTGCTGAGCCGACTCCTCACTGCAGTCGCAGTGGTAACAGGTGGGACTCAATTCCCTCCTGGCGACCGAGTGCAGATACTTCCCGAAGCAACCATGCCCGGAAAGGACCTGCGTCAGTCGGAAGGAAAGGGTCCCGTGCTGCCGCCCTGCCCACTCGGTGATGACCGGCCAGAGAGCCTCCACGAGGGCAAAGCCAGCACGTGGAGTCTCCAACCGGAACGACCAACGAGCCATCGTGGCTCGACGAGCGGCCTCACGCCACTCGCGTATCTCCTCGGGCGGAACCGTATGCCGCTACCTGCCCGGAAGGCAGCCGTCCGCCGATAAACTTCGGCGAGCACTTCCGCCTCCAAATCCCACGGAGGAATTCCGGCCAAGGTGCACGCCGCCTCCGTCGATACGGTGCGGTAACCGCGTATGGCTCTAAGCGCCAATATCCTCTGAGGGCGCCAGAGGCGAGCCCTATTCTGGGCGGTCAGAGCCGCCGCCCACACCGGTGCACCATACAGCGCTATTGACCGAATAACTCCCGTGTATAGCCGTCTCGTCGTGACGCTGGCTCCACCCAAATTGGGCAAAAGTCGCCCAAGAGCAGAAGCAGCGCCGACCAGCTTTGGAGTAAGCTGTCGGAAGTGCTCATCGAAGAGCCACCTGCCGTCGAAGATCAAGCCCAGATACTTCATCTGGGCCTTAATCGGTACGAGGACCGAATTGACTACGATAGAGGCGCCGGGGGGTGGACCACGACGGGGCCCATGAAACAAAAGGGCTTCCGTCTTATCTAGGGCCACCCGTAAACCCAGCGCCTCAATGCACCCGACCACCAAAGAGACGCCCACGGTGGCCAGGCGCGCCGCCTCTTGAAAGTTCGCCCCCCGGGCTGTGACCAATGTGTCATCGGCGTAACAAATTACGCCCAGCCCGGGGAGCCGACGACCTCGAAGGGCCCAGTCGTATCCCATATTCCACAGGAGTGGTCCGAGGACTGACCCCTGTGGAACACCGCACGACATGGGCCGCCGCCTCAGAATACCATCTCAGTCCTCGTACACGACGGTACGCTCCTCCAGATAGTTTCTGGAGTGGCATCCCGTGGTAATGGAGTGCTTCCCTGATGCAGCTAAATGGCAGACTATTAAATACGTTGGCGATGTCCAACGACACCGCCAACAACACGCCGCCACAGCTCACCGCCTCTTCGGTAACGGCCCTTAGGCGCAACACAGCATCGACTGTCGAACGCCCCGCTCGAAAACCGAATTGGGCGTCCGACAGATCAGGGCCCACCTCGCTGAGGTGCCGGACGATGCGAGCAGAGAGTATCCTCTCAAAAAATTTACCCGCCTCGTCCAGCAACACGATGGGCCTATACGCCGCCACCAAATCGGCAGGCCATCCCGGCTTCCTCAAAAGGACCAGCTTCCCGCTTTTCCAGCACTCAGGGAAGCGTCCGGACGCCATGCTGGAGTCCAGGACTTCCCTGAGGCGGTCCGACATGTGTTCGAGGGCTCGGGCCAGTGCTTGGGCAGGTATCCCGTCTGGCCCAGGGGCGGTGTTCTTAGAGCGGATCCGTAGAACAACCGCCCATATCTCCGATTCCCTGACGGGCGGCACACCGCCTTCGTCGTCCCCGACCAAAAAGACCATCGATGGCGGCGTGTGCTCCGCTCGCTGTGGGAAAAGGCCCTCGACCACTTCTTGCAGAAAGCTAGGCTGGAGGGTCTCTGTAAGGGGGGGGGGCCCGACGTACGGAGATTTTGTCGCGCCGCACGATAAGGGCGACACCAGGGGTCACGATCGAGACCCTCCAGCATCTCCTTATGCTTAATTTCTTTGGCGCGGCTAATGGCCAGCTTCAAAGTTTTCCGCGCCTCTCGGTACTCCTCATGAAGCTGGCCCTCCTCGCCGTCTACGCGGTGTCGCCGCCGACTACGGGTGTAGGACCTCCGGGCACGAGTACAGGCCGCACGGAGGTCCGCCAATTCCTGGGACCACCAGTAAACCTCTTTCCGTGGAGGCCGACAACCTCGGGTGCGGGGCATGGCCGCATCACAGATCTGCGTAATCGCATCGAGGAAGCGACCAGCCCCCATGTCGACCTCCTGGGTCGGAGCCTGCGGAGAGAGCCAGGAGTGAATAATGGCTGCCTCCTCTAGTAGGTCCCTGTTCAGTTTGGCTAAAGCCCACCGCGGCAAGCGAGAAGAACCCCGCGCCGTGTGACCCCTTCTAGGGTCCTGGGTCCGGGAGAGCTCAAATCGGATGTAAAAGTGATCCGAGAGCGTCTCAACCTCTTCCAGGACACGCCAGTTCCTTACTCGTGCGGCGAGGGCAGGGGTAGCGAATGAAAGGTCCACTATCGACCCCCCTGCTGTCGCACGCACGTGTTGGTGGAGCCTCTGTTTAATAAACAGAGGCCCACTGAGGCCGCCCACTCCTCTACGGCCTCACCCTTTGCGTCCGTTCTGAGGGAACCTCAAGCAATGGACTTTGCGTTGAAGTCCCCCAGCACAAGGACGTGCCCAGACGTTAGTCGCCGCATCGAGGTCTCCAAGCTGTTGAGGAAAACCTCGAAGTCGCTCAAACTCCGGTTAGGGGAGAAGTATATACCGTATATGGTGATCCCCCCCCACTCAGCAGCAACATATCCAGTGCCCTTGTCTCTTAGCAACAAGAACGGGGAATGAGCCGCTGTGGAGCCGACGACTGCCACGGAGCCGTCCCGGTCGCCCAACCAGTTTGGACGGGGAGGAACATAATAGGGCTCCGCGGCTACGGCAACACCAATCGACCACTGTGCCATGGTTTGCAGGAAACGGTCCTGCGCCGCAGCGCAGTGGTTCAGGTTCGTCTGGACTAGGAGGTTGGAGACTCGATCCATTACTGGATCGTTTCTACAGCCCCCTCCATAGGCGACGACGTTGATGCACGAACTACATCGGAGGCAGCCTGGGTCGACTGGCTAGCCTCCGACGTTTGCTGAAAACTGCGGAAAGACTTGCAGCTCCCCTGTTCCATCTGATGATTGGCAGGCCTATTGCCTGCCGCACACTTTGGGCAGTGAGGGACGGCAGAGCACTCTGCTGCGTTGTGTCCCGGTCGACCGCAGCGGAAACACAATCCACTGCAGTCGAAACAACTATCGCATTTGATGCGAGTGTGTCCTGTGGCCAGGCATTTGAAGCACCTCATCGGTCTCGCCGCCAGAACTGTGACTCTGGCGTTCACGAAACCGACGAGGATCTTGCCGGCATCTCCTAAAATCTTAGCTGACGCTTTAAGACAACTGATCCACGTCGCACCAAGGCCTCCTGGACCGGGACGGATGGTGCCAACCCTGATGTTGTCCGCGTTGCACCCAGTGTTCTCTTGAATCGCAACGCGGACATCCTCAACCGTCACGGAGTCGTCCAGGCCTGAGATACGCAATGCCGCACATTTGGTAGGCCTGGCGATCTTTACACCATCCGTAACAGAAAAAATACTCCGCAGCTTTTCGGCAAAAGCATCCGCCGTCTTTGTACCTTCAGCCCCAGGGAACTCCAGTACTCTAGCTCCCGTTTGGGCGAGGCGCATTTTAACACCTACAGTCCCAAATTGATTGGCGAGACTATCCCGGGCCTTCTTGAATACGGCCGCATAGGATAGCCCGCCGTTTGCCGCCTCCGGTAATACAGTGATCACGACAGCCGCGGTCTTTGGCATCTGTAGCTTACGCGGCTTCTTCTGGGTGGCCACTGCCACTGACGGCGGCTGAGGTGTAGAGGCTACTTGTTGGGTAGCCTTCTTGGTTCCCTTTCGAGACTTCTTGACCGACCCAACTACCTGCCACCCATCGTTTGAGGGACCAGAAGTAGAAGGGCCAGATGTAAGTGTCGGAGTGGGAAGCGGAGGGAACTCAGCCCTCGTCTTTGCTATAACCTTAAGGGCAGGTTTAGGAGCAGCCGACTTTGCCACAGTCTTATTTGCCGCCACTTTTGCTGCTCTAGCTGTCTTCGCAGCAGCCACAGGGGCGGTCGTAAGTGTTGCCACCGCATACGACACACGACCACCTGCAACGGGAGGCGGACCCGGTGGCAACGTCTTTGATCGGTTGATCTTCGCCCCATCCGTTGCGAGTGGCGGCCGAATTACGGGGGCTGGAGGTAGCCTCGCCTCAAGGCCCGCGAGACGTCCGTCCAACATACGCCCCACTACGTCAAGTATTTGGCGCAGATGGCGTCAGAGACGTCGCCAGAACCGTGACTGGGGATAGACTGATCTTTAACCCGGCCCTGTTCAGGGTGGTGGGCCCGAAAGTGAGCAAATTGATTGCTCAGCTCAGCCACCTGGCCCGTCAAACGGTCATTAGCCGTCTGCAGGCGAGCTACATCTCCAATGAGGGTGGTAACAACCTCTGCAGTCCTTAAGGGCCCTAACAAACGGACCCTTAAAGTTTGTAGATTTCGTGGCCACCTTGTTAATGACGGCCACAGTTACATTCGCTTTCTCCTGTAGGGACACCGGTGCCTGGGTTGCCAAATTATCCACTGCTGGCGCCCGAATTTTTTGTAGGAGATCCGCAATTTCCTCCTCCACCACAGATTCGCCTTCCGCTCTAACGCGCCTGTAGGCTGCCGTTTTAGTGAACACGGAGCCTGAGGGAACCGAAACTGGAGTGCGTGACCTCCCTCTGCGGCTACTAGCCACTTTAGGAGGCAGCCACTCCTGCGAAGTTTCTTCTTCGTCGTCTGTGGAGCGTCCGCGTTTCTGATTGTCGCGAATCTCTACCTCCATTACTTCCAGCACCTCAATTGATGCGCTATAGTCACCTCTATCTGTTGGAATAACGGATTTCGAACGTTGTCGATCCGATCTTCTTCGGCTCCCTGAAGTAAGATTAACTTCTGAGAGCGAGACAGGCGTCATACGTTCCTCCTCATTGGTTGAGAAGTCGTCCGTCTTCCTAGGCTTACCTTTTTGATTCTTGTCCTTCTTTTCTTCATCTTTTTTCTTGTAATTTTTGTTTGTTTCAATTTCCATAACTATTCCCACGCGTGGGGGAGAAATAAAAGTCGACCCGGGCAGAGATCCCCCAATACCCGGGCAAGCGTAAATTTGTGCCCAACCGAGGGGTCCGCAGGTGCCCCGGCTGGGAGTGCGCTTGCGACTGAACTACCCATCAGCCATGCATCCCCAGGTCACGCACCAAAACACGGGATTCGGGGAAATTTTTTATAGAGGTTTTCTTCCTCGCAGTCCGGGCGGTTAAGCCAAGACCCTCGCCCCCGAATGGAGTCGCGAGACTCCAACTCGGGACTACGATATGTCGACGGCGGCAGGGAGATGATGTCTCCTGATGCCTGCTCGGTGGCAGTGTAAGTGCACACCGAGCCCGTCCTACCTTTTCAGCCGCTGAGCGGAAGAACTCCGACCCTAGAAAGGGTCCCACTATCGTGATTTTTTACTGAGGTTTTCCTCCTCAGTGCTCCGAAGAGCGAAGAACCAACAGAGGATCCGACAGACACGCCCGCTCTGTTGGACCAAGTCTCGGCCGAATTGCCGTAGAAAATGGCTTCCTCTTCGTGCATAGAATATTAGCCGTTGGCAGTGATGAACACCATCGTCAACGTTACCAGGGTGCACCACGTGGAGGTTTTCTAGCCAAGCACCCCGTGATTTGTGTAAGCTGCGCTAACCCAATTGAAATTTAAAAATCTTTATACAAAATTTGTTACCATTTATATCGAAATCTAAAGTTTAGAATAATGTCTATCGAGTACGCGTTGGGAGGTGAACGCTCTGAAGTAAATAAAATTACTGGTTTAAGAGAGTAAATTTATCGCTACCCACTTCCTCTTTACCATGATAGAAAAAAAAAACTTAAATTTGCTTTGGAAAGTAATCGCCTTAGGAATTGTTACTGTCCTCTGAACATAGTATGCTATGTATGCCTTACTTTGTACATAACACTTTATAAGTATATAAATATTTGATTATACATACATTTGATAAAATTATTAAAGTTCAAACTTAATTTTAATAATAAAAATCTATGTTATCTATCTTCTCTTTTCTAAATTATGAACTATAATATAAATATAATAAACGGTACTATAATGAACAAAGAATTCCTATTAAAATCTCTCTACGTTTTCAAACCTTTCTTACCTAACTGCCCTTTATAATTTACTACCAATTTCCTATCTTTAATTCAGAATCAATCTGTTAGCAATTGCAGGTCGTACAAATTATATTTAACATTGTGTAGGATATTATACTAATATATCTACCTACTTCTTCAAACATATTAGTGTGTTTGTATGTGCGTATGTTTGAGCTAAATACCAGTATCAACATTAGAAAAAAAAATTGCCAGATTATTTAATGGTTTGTATTTTATTCATCAGCTATATAATATTCTCAATTCCAGTTTAATGAAAGAGCTCCTGTTAGATATAACAAAACTTAGAACAAAGGATAAAATAGCTGTTTCTTGTTATTAATCAAAGTACACGAACTTTGTTCTTTACTAGATTTACTCAAATTAATAATAAAGGCTATCACTAATAAATTGTACTTACCTTTGTAAAGGAGATCAATATCTATTCACTTGTATGATTGTGGAAATATATTATACCTTTTTTTTCTGTGCGACAGTCCCCCCGGATACCACCTACTGGTGGTTATGTCGGACTCGAACCGACTAAAAACCGCTCGCCGTCTCAGGTAGACCAGTAACCAGTAGACGGGGAACCAGGTGTACCCTAGAAAGAAAATCCCTGGAACCCCGACGTACCTCGAGCCATCTACCTACGGCTTGCAGATGACCCTATTTCTGCCCCAGAAGAGCGTAGCACGTCCCACTACCATCCTGGTCAATATATTATACCTATCAATTCCTATGACTGAAATACAGATGTGAACGTATATAAATGAATTTAAATTGTGAGATTTACTTTTACTACTTTTATTATTAAATTTCATATGTTTTAAGAAACACATAACAAAAAATAACGATTCTCCAAATTTGAAAAAAAGATATAAGTATGTAACAATTTGTCCCTAAAAAAAATAAAATAACAAGAAGCGACTCATTTTTTGACTAAAAACATACATTCACATTAGGAATGTTCAAAAACTTCTGTTGAACTATAATGTTAAGTTTATTGTCTATCGCAAGGAACCCTCTGGGCCCGAGCTCAATTCACCGGCTAGTTGCAACTTTGCCGGGCTTGTTGTCACTTGACACCCTTTTAGGATTACGAAATAAGAACAAAAGTACTTTCATAAAGGAAAAATATACTATATACTATACTGTACATGAAAAACCATACTTGGGCATATATGTAATACCACGGCCTGACAGAAACCTATATTTCTGGTATTGCTTTTTACTGGGTGAGTGAGGTAGACGTAGCCCTTTCTCTCACTAATTCTGAAAAAGAGTGTCTCTTGAGTTACAGGCGTTGACGAAAGGTTTTAATTACTTACTGGGTGAACCATCTGCTCATTTCCTTCTTATTCCATAAAAAAAGGTTCGTATATCGGATAAAAACAGTATAACAATGCTGACTCAATAAAATTCATAGCTGTCGCCGAAATTCGATGACTCTAAAACACACATATTCAAATCTTATTTAACTACGTATATTTTATCCTATTTCTTTAGCAGCACATGTTATGCATTGTCACGCAGAATCAAACAAAGATTTGGCTCCATAAGTCACCCCTTACAAGTGAGAGTGGAATCAATATCAAGTTTTCCATACTTAAATATAAAATATTTAAATCTCTTAGCCTAATAGGCTTAACAAAACGCTGCCAAATTAATTACAATATTTGACACAGATTAACGATGTGTCGTGCAAAAATTTTTATTTTGTTTTATTATGCTTGCGCTATTCCATTCTGTTCCTTTATTATTAATAAAAGATAATCAAGCTTGTATACTATTTAAAACTAGTTAAAATATATAAGACATGTTACTATTTCAGTTCATCATCAAGTTCTCAGCCTCAAGACGTCCACTTCCACGCTCGGTCTACCGTTACGTGGTCTCCACTCAAGATCTTGATCAGCTTCATGACCCCATCAGCTATCTTGTCTGTGAGCAATGAACAACTTTATTTATTACCTACCCACAACAAAAATCTACATATACCTACAATTATTTTGGACCTGGAGAACTCTAAACTTACTTGGAACCCTATTTCGTTTTGAGGTGCATAAATTTGAAAATCTTGTTATTTAGTAAGAAAGATATCGTCTTGTAAATTACTTAATCAATCAGCATCTGGATCAGTCATTCTTCAACGGATTTCATCTTAGAATTTATTGAAGTAAATAAATAATTAACGTGACCATTAAAGCAGACTCTGAACTCTTACTTAGTAAAATTTATCGAGATAACTTAGTAGAGATTCAAATAAAGTTGTAGTTTAAAAGTTATTTTACATTTAATAAGTATTTAAGTGTAAAGTTGAGTCACATGCGCAGCCATTGCTAGGATAAATTTCAATGTTTAATATTAAAATGTATGGTATTCATAAAGTTCTAGTTAAATTATGCATCGAGTATTGGATTCGATTGATAAGTATTCAATTCGAATACGTATTCGAATACGTATATGTATTCGAATTTGAAGAACTGTGATATTATTCGATTATGTTTTTTTGAAATTTTTTTCTTTGGTCGTATTCTTTCATTTTCGGTACATTTTCAAGGCAACTAACTAATAAGTACACGCACAAGATAATCTTTCATAATTGAATTACAGGCTTGTAGGATACGTCAGATTAAAAAACGAATTACAAGTGTAATCTTAAATAAAAGAAAACTCATTTAGTCTATGAAACGCATTAAATCATGATACCAAAACTTGCGTTTTTTGTTTCCTTAAACAAGATAAATTCTGTCTAAGCTTAGTCTGTTGTCTATTATTAAGTTATATTTAATTGTAAATGTCAAATAAAAAATATATTTCAAGATCAAAAGATTTAAATATCGTCTCTATAAATCGTTCCAGACGAAGAATATCAAAATCCTTCCATATATTATAGAAAACTATTTTCTATATTATCGATATTTGGACGAGATAAACTGAAAATAATATAGACAATGTTGGAAGAATTTCACAAAGCGACATATGTAACCCACCCGATGGATAAAAGTGCTATTAAGATAGTGGGAGCGTTAGAAACGTCTTGGCCGGTTTTATTGCATATTTGTTTGCTTGAAACGCAATAGAGCTTCGTCCGCCCCAGTAATTCAACAGTCTACCCGTTTCCGATTGTTATTACCTACCAACTACAACTACTACTGATTCCTCTAGGGCATTCACGTACACGAATGATTGATGTATCTACTTGTTTATTGAGAATGAAATGCTAACCATGAAATTACTTTACAATATTAGTATACTGTTATATTACATTATTTATCAGGAGAAAATGTACTTCACTAAAGTTTCTTCTTTGCTATGAAAAAATATAGTCAAATTTATTAGAATGTTGTGTGCTGTCGACAAATGGATTTTGGAATAAAAGCAAAGAAAAACTTTTACTAATTAAAGGTTTTCTAAGAATTTTTTTGTTTAACGTAATTATTTTAAGATAAATTTGTTCATTCCATTATTAGTCTTGATTTTACATATACATATACTTTATTTCGGATCAGCCGTCGTCGTTCGTTCATATAGCAAGCCATTCTCGCGATTCAGACTTACGAATGTATTAGATGAAAATGAATATAGAACAGTATTTGATATTTTAAAAATATATCTATATATATATAAATATAAAATTATTATAATACATGAAAGCATAATAGTCGTCGTGGCATTGTATTACGCACACTTACCACGACAACTGTCACCCCTGCATCAATGGGCTTCCGATCTTACACTCACCAACGAAACACGACAGAACGGATGCTATCGCTTTAGGTTGGTTTTCCGTGAGAAGGTAGTACTGTTTCGGTCCAGCTGGCCCATTTGTGCTGAAATCAGCTTGGCTGTACTACTATCTTACACATAGATAGGCACTAGGAATATGAACATAACGATGTGACTACACTTATGACCTTTGATTACGAGTATACACAGACTGTTTTTCATCTTTTTATTCAGATTACAAGACCTCGCGTTGAATACGTTCATGTGAAGGAATGTTCAATGTACGTAAACCAATTAGTTCAATGTACGTATCACCACTGTCAGCGTTAGAGTCGCGCCGAACTTACGTTGGTGTTTGCAACGAACGATTTCAGTAAAATATAAGTTTTATTACAGCGTTAAATGCCTTCGTGTAAAATTTGGTTATACGCTAGGGATACATTTTATTTCTTTTCTATTATTATACTCTAGTTTGTCTGTAATAAAAATTATATTAATGATATAACAACTCAAGTTTTACTTTATTATTATTATATATTTAATTATTTTTCCTTAATATTCAATAACATGTAATGTAATACTTAAAAAAAATGTTATAGTGTATTGAGTAAGCTGCTATTTCATTTACTATTAAAAGTTTACGGTATATTGGTTTTTATTCATATTTTCTGACAGGTTACATTTAGATATTACCGTACTGTAGATAGATGATCGGCCTTACATCAGCGATGAAATCAATGCTTTAATTCAATACATGGAATCCACACTCAACAAAATGTTTTAGATAATGCCAATACTAATTATTCACAAGCAAAATAGAGCCCTTTGAGCACTCTGTAATTGTCATAGAAAGATGCTAAGTTAATTAAAAATTGCCAAACAAAAGTGACTCTACAATTATATATATCAAATGGGTAAAGACGGATCAAGAATACCGAGTGGTATCATCCCCAATGAACCGATGAGGACGTAAATTATGCAGGTCAACGGCACTGGAAATGGATGGAAAATTTGACACAAACCCTAATACTACCTCGTATGGTCAGCAAACAGGTCTTTCTTCAAAAAATGTCTTTTATAAGGTATAAATATTATATCTTATAATAGACTACTGCTGAACCTATGCTATGCTAAAAAAGACATTATATGAAGCAAGCATCAGATAATGATGAAGAATGAAAGAAATGAAATAAAGAAAGAGAAAATAATTTCATCTAGTGTTAAAAATTAACTTTGGTAATTATAATTAAATTTATATTATTAAATATTATAAATTTATAAGTTTTTATAGTATAAATAATATTATAATTTAATTTTTGGTAATTTTAATTTTAATATACTGACTGCATACGGCAGTCACGACGGGGGGGCAGACACTGCGACGGGGGACGTTCGACTTAGTGGTTTCAGTGGTGCGACAGCAGGGAGGGTCGATAGTGGACCTTTCGTTCGCTACCCCTGCCCTCGCCGCACGAGTAAGGAACTGGCGTGTCCTGGGAGAGGTTGAGACGCTCTCGGATCATCTCTATATCCGGTTTGAGCTCTCCCGGTCTCAGGACGCCAGTAGGGGTCACGCGGCGCGGCGTTCTTCTCGCTTTCCGCGGTGGGCTGTAGCCAAATTAAATAGGGACCTACTAGAGGAGGCGGCCATTATTCACTCTTGGCTGTCTCCGCAGGCCCCGACCGAGGAGGTCGACATGGGGGCTGGTCGCTTCTGCGATGCCATTGCGCAGATCTGTGATGCGGCCATGCCCCGCATCCGAGGTTGCCGGCCTCCACGGAAGGAGGTTTACTGGTGGTCCCAGGAGTTGGCGGACCTCCGTGCGGCCTGTACTCGTGCCCGGAGGTCCTATACCCGTAGTCGGCGGCGACACCGCGAAGAAGGCGGGGAGGACCAGCTTCATGAGGAGTACCGAGAGGCGCGGAAAACTCTGAAGCTGGCCATCAGCCGCGCCAAAGAAATTAAGAGAAAGGAAATGCTGGAGGGTCTCGATCGTGACCCCTGGGGTCGCCCTTATCGTGCGGCGCGACAAAAGCTCCGCACATCGGGCCCCCCCCTTACAGAGACCCTCCAGCCCAGCTTCCTGCGGGAAGTGGTCGAGGGCCTTTTCCCGCAGCGGGTGGAGCATACACCCCCGTCGATGGCCTTCATGGTCGGAGACGACGGGGAGAATGAGGACAATGTTCCGCCCGTCAGGGAGGTGGGGGCGGTTGTTCTACGGATCCGCTCTAAGAACACCGCCCCTGGGCCAGACGGGGTACCTGCCCGTGTGCTGGCCCGTGCCCTCGAACACATGTCGGACCGCCTCAGGGAGGTCTTGGACGCTAGCTTGTCGTCCGGACGCTTCCCTGAGTGCTGGAAAAGCGGGAAGCTGGTCCTATTAAGGAAGCCGGGGCGGCCTGCCGATTTGGTGGCGGCCTATAGGCCCATTGTGTTGCTGGACGAGGCGGGTAAACTGTTTGAGAGGATGCTCTCTGCCCACATCGTCCGGCACCTCTGCGAGGTGGGCCCCGATCTGTCGGACGCCCAATTTGGTTTTCGGGCGGGGCGTTCGACGGTCGATGCCGTGCTGCGCCTGAGGGCCGTTACCGAAGAGGCGGTTAGCTGTGGCGGCGTGCTGTTGGCGGTGTCGTTGGACATCGCCAACGCATTTAATAGTCTGCCATTTAGCTGCATCAGGGAAGCACTCCACTACCACGGGGTGCCAGAGTACCTGAGGCGGCTTGTGGCAGACTATCTTGAGGAGCGTACCGTCGTGTACGAGGACCGAGATGGTATTCTAAGGCGGCGGCCCATGCCGTGCGGTGTTCCGCAGGGGTCCGTCCTCGGACCACTCCTGTGGAATATGGGATACGACTGGGCCCTTCGAGGTCGTCTTCCCCCCGGGCTGGGCGTCATTTGTTACGCTGATGACACATTGGTCACGGCCCGGGGGGTAAACTTTCATGAGGCGGCGCGCCTGGCCACCGTGGGAGTCTCTTCGGTGGTCGGGCGCATTGAGGCACTGGGTTTACGGGTGGCCCTAGACAAAACGGAAGCCCTTTTGTTTCATGGGCCCCGTCGTGGTCCTCCCCCCGGCGCCTCCATCGTAGTCAATTCGGTCCTCGTACCGATTAAGGCCCAGATGAAGTATCTGGGCCTGATCCTCGACGGCAGGTGGCTCTTCGATGAGCACTTTCGACAGCTTACTCCAAAGCTGGTCGGCGCTGCTTCTGCTCTTGGGCGACTTTTGCCCAATTTGGGTGGAGCCAGCGTCGCGACGAGACGGCTATACGTGGGGGTTGTTCCTTGACGCAGGTCCTTTCCGGGCATGGTGGCTTCGGGAAGTATCTGCACTCGGTCGCCAGGAGGGAATTGAGTCCCGCCTGTTACCACTGCGACTGCAGTGAGGACTCGGCTCAGCACACACTAGCGGTTTGTTCCGCCTGGGCGGCGCAGCGTGGGGTCCTCACTGCAGTTATTGGAGGAGATCTCTCGCTACCGGCCGTCATACGCTCCATGGCCGGTAGCGACAGTTGTTTTACCGCGGTCGCAACCTTCTGCGAAGACGTAATTTCGCGGAAGGAGGCGGCGGAGAAGGCCCGGGAGGACGATAGCCACTCGGACCCAATTCGCCGCCGGCGAACCGGGCGGCGGAGGCGCGCGTACCAGCGCCTCATGCCGCCTTGAGTGTGGCCGCGGGTGGACGGCACGGGTTTTCCCCTCCACCCGCTATAATGGCCAGCCGCGAGGAGGCGATGTCCGCGTGTGCCGTACGTCGCCTAAAATAGAGAGTTTACCCATAGATGGTGCCCGCAGTTTCGGGCAGGCGCTAGGAGGGATCTGGATGTCGTAATAGCAGCGGTTCCTGGATCCCTCCTATCTCAGGCACAGAGTGGCACACCGTGTGGTTTTAGTCGGTCCGATTCCGACACACCACCCCGCCGTAAACCCCGGTGGGGTGACGGCCCGAGGGGGTTTCCACACGTTAAAAAAAAAAAAAAAATGAATGGTGTCGTGGGACACCAGGTAGGAACGAAGTTCCTTCGGATAATGTGGAATCGACACAATTTGCAAAAAAAATCGTGCTCAATTTTATGTAGGTTTTCTTGATTTTTCTCTTAAATTTTGCTGATTAGTTTTTATTTAAGTACAAGAAAGTATTTAGAAAATTCAGTATTTTAGGAAATCAAATAACAAATTCCTTAAAATAATAAAATAGCACACATGACGCGCTTTCGCGCCTGCGCACGTCTCATTTAACGGTTTTATTCCACGCACTTTTTTCCACAGATTTATTCCACGCACTTTTTCCACTTACGGTTTTACTATCACATTTTTTTCTGTTCGGTCCCGCAGCGAAATCCCTATCCCCTCCAAGCCTGCCGTAAGGAACTTCGTTCCAAAAAGTGGTTTCAGTGGTCGATTCACCGATCTGCACTTCGCTGAGTGTTGAGGGTTCAAACCCCACAAGGGAAAACACTTTGTGTGATCCACAAATTGTTGTTCTAAATCTGGGTGTTCCTTATATCCGTTGTATCTTGTATGTTTGTAAAGTCAAGCATGACGCCGGTTAAATACATAACGCGGGTGTTGTATTTTTTTTTTAAAAAGACTATAATAGCTTACTTTTAATAGGCCACAGTTAGAATTCAACAATAAAATTAATCATATTTCTTATAGAATAAAAGATCACATACGAACTTAAAAAGAAAGAGTATTATTGCATTACTTTTGGAAGTTGATTTTTATAACCCAATCTTGGCAAGGGACTTAAATTTAACATTAATATCTACCTCTGTATAGCTTTGTTGTAATAGACAGTAATTTTTAATGTTTATTTTTTTTCAAAATAGAGATCGCACAGCTGTATATAACTTTTGGTAGTACAATGACCTAAGTACGCCTAATAAATAGACAGTCGTGTAATCCTTTCTTAAAGCCATTTAGGACCTTTTGATACGCTGCAATGTCTGTAAAAGAATATTATGAAACTAGATTAGTTTTAGATTACATTCAAAGTTAACCTGCAACTTTTGTGGTACATGTGGCAGTCTTTATTATTAGAAAAGTTAACAACATGTTAATGTCTAGTAATGGGAATTTTAAACATACTATTTTGTGATCATAATGTTGTATCCTATATTGTCCACAATCGTGTACCATGACATAGAATAGAAAATCTTATTACCGAAATCGATCTTCACCAAAAAAAATTTGGATTGCGATTCTATTTAGTTGAAGTATATTAATAAAGAAAATAAACACACTCATAATCAAATATAATGCACGCATATTATCACATAATATATAATATCTACATAGACATACTTTCGAGTACATGCCGATATACATATGTATACGCCGAATAATTATAAAATAAAACAAAAAATGATGAGGACAGAATACATGTTAAAATTCTATTTGTTTAAGAAAGAAAGATAACAAATATTATCACGTTGTCATAAATGTTGTTGCTTTACTCAGTAAATATAGATTCTCGTCACCTTTTATGGTAGAAATTTTTTGTTGAGATTTGCGTGGGTATTTACATTGAGTCGGCTACTTTCAGTAATTATTATATCTTAAATATTTTCTATTTTTTATAAAGAAATTAAAAAGGAATATTGAAGTGTGAAATATCTACGTGTTTTATTGTATGGCTCCATATATGCTAAGCTTAGTTAATGAGAGCTGTTACAGCAATACCTTGTTAACGATACCACAAGTCATTAGAACTTTACGGTGCAGACCGGTTTAAGGTGCAGACTGTAACTTTACGAAATTAGTGTTGGCTAACTACCATTGTAAATAATAAAATGAACAGTAATGTGAATGTATGTAGTAAATGTGTGTACTTTTATAGTACTTTTATTTGTCATAAAGTGGCCAAAATTACCAACGATACAAAGATGGATGTGCAATATTACAAGTTTTATCAAAACACACGGACAGGGCGTACAAAAGGCAATATCATCCATTGCCCGGAATAGCCGTTTTAATATGAAAACATTTTTTACATAAAATTTCTTTCGTTTTTTGTTTTATCTAGGGCCGTGGAAACAGAAAAAAGGGCGTAAATTTAGTTTCAGTTTTAAATTTAAGTCCTTAGTCAATCATTTTTATTTTTAGTAATTAATTTCATTTTGACTTTGAATAAGTGTTTATACAAGCTTACAAATTAATCTTCTAAACTACTTTATTTTATTGAAAAAAATAAAATAAAAGTATGTAGTTAAAGTTATTTCGAAAACCTTATTTCTGTCAAATATGTCACATTTTAAAATTCAAGTTTGAGACATGATTTAAGTAGCTCCCAAATATAGTTAGATATAATTCCAACAAGAAAAATATAACGTGTACATTTTTGCATTTCTAAGGAGTTCAAATATACAGAAAATGAACAAATTTCAGAACCTCACTTATTTTCGTTGTCCGCCCTATGAATATAAAATTTGGCAGGGAGGTAGTTTATGACTAGGGTACGTCAGGTTAGAACGGATTTTGCGACATGGATGGATTAAAGAGGACTAAGGGTTCTCACAAGTTTATAAACAATCCCTTCGTTGTTTTCTAGAGACTGAAAATTTATTGTTAAGGTAGTTTATAGGTTTTTCAGAATAACAATGAATTTAGATAAAGAATCATTTCAGATTAGTCTTAAAGCAAGTCTATTTAAAATGCTTTGATAATTTTTAATTATCAGAAATCTATGAAATACCAGAATATGCGTACTATATTTAAGTATTTAAAAGACATACTTCAGTGAAAGTTTTTATACTCGTATTGTAAATAAAATGTTGTAATATGAGAGAAATACATAAGATGTTTAAACGTATGAAGTCACGGGTAACAGCTAATATAGCTTTCGAAATAGTACTTTGTCTAACTGACGTGTTCGATAAAATTAGCCCGCTTAAATTAGTTACGCTGCATTTTTAATATAATTCTCACTTTTAATCTAACACTTTCGTAACATGTCAACAGTCAGACTTATTTACCTTAATTACTTGTAGTTATATTATTCTGATATACTCGTATATGCATGATGCATATTGCTAAACTGCTGATACACAGGTTGAATTCATTAACATTTGAATTTAACATCCAACGCAAAGAATGCCGCGCGGGGTGCACGAAAAGGTCCGACCACTAGCTCGTTTCTCGGCAATTTTGTTGCAATGGATCGCTTCATTCACGGGGCAGCAGCCTTACTGTGTGAAACAATTTTATTTAAACAACAGTTCGCTTGTTACTGTGAGATGCTTATTTCGCGTTCCATACGATATATACTAATAATTTTACGATTTCTTGTAAATAAATAATTTTTATAACATATCGAAAGCTTAACTAATTTGAAAATCCAATCATTCAGATTTGATTTGAATTTGTGGCCCATCCTGTACTAATAATAGAACTAGTATTATTACATAAAGGAAAAGCTGCTTACAAAGAAACAATTTTCGTTTCAAAAGCCTTTTATATGCCCGGTTTTCTAATTGGACTTTTGCGTTTTCTTAGATATGATTTGGAAACAAATATTTTAATAACAGCGTTAGTAAATATTCCCGAAAATCCTGAATAAAAGTCAAATATCAGTTGTTTTTCTTGATTAAATTCAATTTTCAACAACATTTACTTAAAACTGAGGGTGACTGAAACTTTTTAAGAATGCAGATTATTAACAGGCTAGCTGTAGATACAAAATATCTTATTCAAATTAATTTAACTTTCATTAAGGTCACTTTTGTCTATCAGGTTTATTTTCAAATGCCTATAAATAGACTGAAATTGTGATGTTTCGTTCAAAAATACGTAAATAAAGAATCACTGACCTTTTCATCAGCAATCGCTTTTATAACAGACAACCAATTTTATGCAAAAATAAGATTCCTAGCCCTAATTAATTCCAAGATTATTTTGAGCTCGGCTTCTATTTCCACCAGTTTTACCCGAACATCAGTTTGTTCACGGAGCGACTAGCATCGGACCACCGCATCTATGAGGGTAAGCTGAATTCGAAGATTCACTAGTTGTCAGTATATTTGAGGGTACTGACTTTCCAATAATGATTACTATAAATGTTCATAACAACCGACCGACCGCTTAAACACTAAAAAATTTTCATGTTTCAGGCTGTTATTAAGTATTTCTCGTGAGAAAATCCCAAAAATAGTCTCAAGCCAAATCGAACCTGAGATCTCCTGATTGGTAGTCGCATTTACTAACCGATAGACCAACCAGGCAAAAATTAGAAAACCTGGAAACGAAATGACACTGTTTCAATTGAAAATACCTACTAAACGTTGTAATAAAATAATTTTACTATTTTTTTTTTCGAGAAAAGAATCTGAACTTTTAATTCCGTCATATAAAATTTTGATAAAGTTTATACGGCCTAAGTTTACAAGACCATTGTTAAAAATCTATGGACACATCCTTTACTAAAATAGGGTTAATAATTCAGGTGTTACAGTGAAACATACAAACATGTACATTGACTGTCAGAACTATTGTGCTTGATTTGGCTTCGACGTAGTCGGTTAACAAAACTGTATATTAGCTTTGAAGATATTATTAATAATGTATTTTATAGATATTTTTATTGAACTATTGTGACAAAATAATATAAAAAAATGTAAACTAAGGTATAACTAGCAAATTTTACAATTAAAGCTGATGACAAACCAAAAAAATTTCAACCTAAACCTATGTATGCCAGAATCCTGCAATTACCGGGGACATTTTTGGCTTCATTTATTCATAGATCAAAGCGGACTGAAACTACTCGAAAAATACGTGACTATTTGCTTTAAGTAATGTATGAAGACTGTCTAGGCACAATATTCAGTTTGGATCTTACACGTCTTCCGTGCTTGTAAATTTTAATATTCGGAAATTTCACATTACCCAATTTGAATAGCTTGAAGTGTAACATTTTAAATTATTATACGTCTAATTAAATATTCTAAATGTTTTTAGAAATACAAACAAAATAAGATAATTATGTTTTCAAAATTTAATATTGGCCAATAACCCACAATGGTCAATGCCTAATATTAAATTAAACAAAATATGCAGTAATTTTTATCATCTTGTAAAATGTTTTCTATAAGAAAAACATTCTGTAGAAAACATGATCTCTTGTAAATTATTCTTAGATGAATTAAAATGGATCACGTATGTAAAATATGCCTTATCTAAAGCATCAAGCAGAAGGAATATTAATAACCAATTAGCTTGTTGTTATTGCCAAGACGCTCTAGTTAATTAGGGAAGCAGGCCGAATTAGCAAATTCGGCCTGCTTCCCTGGGCACTCTACTCAACATAAGTTGGAGAGAGCAATTATTAAGGAATATGCTAGAGATATTTTTATTTCAACTGAAAGCCAAAACGATGCTCGCTTTTCAGTTACTCTGTTTCACGTGCGTGATTTGAGCTAACCAATCAAAGGTTAAATAAATAATTGAGTTGATGACAATCGGTGAGACTAAAGCAGTATCCAATCTAGTCATTATATTTTCGCCTCTTATATCTTTTTTGTTTAATTATCCTTCCAAAGTGACTCTACTCTGCCTGTGTGGTGGCTTGAGTGGTGGTTGCCATACTCATTGCGAATGCAGACAATTCAGTATAGTGACTCACACTATGGTGGCCTAGATTTCCTATCCACCTATTATTGTAGTCTGGTTTACTGAAAATTCTAATCTCATCTTCCAGAATTTATGAGGATTTGTCTCATACATGTTAAGTTGGTAGGTGTATGTTTTAAAAACTCAGAAAGGTCTGCACCTATTGATCTCAAATTTTGAAATGATACACAAACCACTTTTGTTCACGTGAGTTTATGACCACATTTATCATCAATACAACTACAATACGCCACAAAATAAATCAGAGTACTTCTAGTTCTGTATACAAATGTAACATAAGATAATAAAAATCATGATATAATTATATTCCTCAGTACATAATTATGTGGCAATAGACGGTTAATTGACAGCGGTTCATAACTATCTTAACTGAATTAATATGATGATACAGTCATGATCTAGTAATCAAATTACCTTACAACGTATGCTGAAACACTCAAGTAATAAAATAATTGATATTGATGTAATTCAGTACTCTCAACACTGTATATTTTGGTTACAATACTGGCATAGCAATAGTTTAATACTAAAGGAAAATTGACTTAATTTCGCTACATCTTCGTCGGGTAACCAGATAATCAATTTTATTCATACCTTAATAATTTTTGTTGTATGTACGTTAATTATTTGAATAATTGTGTAGAACAATTTCTAGTGATGGTTATTACAATTGTTTTTTTTTAATGAACCATTTTATTTGAAACCAAAATATTTTTTTCATATTATAATTCTATATAGTTTTTAATATTTTGTTTTATGAATCAGTATTATTATAGACTCTTCGTAAAATAATTAGTGATCTGTCTAGAATAATAATGCTGAGATTTTTAAAATAGAATAGCCAAAATACTCAAAAACTGAAAGTAACAAACTATAAAAACAATGTCAACTATAACAACCGTTTTTAAGTCCAAATTCAAAATTCCTTACCTTTTCAAGTCCAAAGCTGAATATCTCGGTTTTAATTCACGTTATCTTATCTTACGGAACCAATGTTCCGTGACATCGCGTGTCGTATCGGACAGCGACGTAAAGGCGTCAGGTCAACCGTTTAGTTTCACTTATTGAGATAAATTTAAGAGACAAATAAAACCATAAGGCGATAAAGAAAGTGTACTTGTAAGAGGTTAAAAGATTCTCAGTGCTTTTAGATAAATCATTATTACTGCTCCTTTCTAAGTCCTTATGGATCACTTTTAAAATTGTGTTTCAGAAAATTAAAAATTATAAATTATAAAAATTCTAAGTTAGCACAAGCGACAGTATGAGAAATACACCTTTTTTTTTTTTTTTTTTTTTTTTTTTTTTAACGTGTGGAAACCCCCACGGGCCGTCACCCCACCGGGGTTTACGGCATGAGAAATACACCTATTTTAACCAAGCCACACGAAATTTTGTTTCACCAACAAGCAGAGAACATAGGCACGACTCACGTGTTGTGTGATGTTTTCGCACAAACATGAAAACTATAAATTTTGCTCCAGTCACAAACCCCGAAACTGAGACACCAGAACTTTGTAGTTTGGTTTTAACATAGCAAACCACAGGTTCTCTAGCAACTTAAGTTAATTTATATCTGTAGGTACCTTTTCTGATCCTGTAGCACAGTCGGATCTTAGTTGTTGAGAAGTTAGGTTTATAGTTAGCCAGACTATAAAGAACTTTTTCGATTTAACATCCTTATATTGTCCACTTTCCGGGCTAAATATTCCATTTCAAGATGAAGATCAAAAGAAGTATTGAAATAGCCAACAATTTTCTGTTCTTTTTACTTCTAACAAAAATTTTTCGTCTCATAATTTAGATATTGTTATATATATTACTAACCCTAAAAATTAACGCTGTTTTCAGAGTTAACACTTACTAACATTTTGGTTGGCATTAAGAGCTGCATACTTTTATATTTCTGCAAGGACATATATAAAACTAGCTTTTGCCCGCGGCTTCGCTCATGTTAAGAAGTATTATTATTAATTAGGTATAATTTTCGCGGCTTTACTTTTGTTTAGTTTTGGTAGTAAAATTAAGGTATATAAAACTTCCTTGTACACAATATTCTAAACTTATCTGTCATTAGGCGCTAAAACATAAAACTGTCTATGAGAGAAGCAATGTTCTCTCAAGCCAATACCCGCAAATTTGAGAGTTTGCTCCTGAGACTTGTTTATTGTCATGGCAAAACAGACTTTTAGGGTAAATTGTAATCGTTTAAATTCGAACGGGATATCATTAGGTATTAATGGGATTCGTGGTATAAATACAGTTTCCTCTTTCGCACACCCACTTAATATAGTGGCTTCCACTATATTACGATGTAACGCTTACACTTGCAGTCTCGTACTATAACAAAGTTTTGGTGGTTTTAAATTTCACAACAACATAATTGTGCCCACACGCAGAATAAGCTTATGATGAGGTTAACCTGGCAGTTTAAATGAATTTAAAATATATATATTTAGATAAGCACATAATAAAGCATATATGGAAAAATATATGCAAATGCATCAAGCATGTAATAGTCATTTTTTTTAATTTTTGAAATTAGGTAAAGGGCATATGTGCTAGTCGTCTAAGGCTGGTAACTCAGATACATTGTAAGTGTATTACTATTTCATTTAAAGTCACTTTTTTTCATCATGCTGTGTACCTAAATAAATTTTAATTTTTTGTCGACATTTTATATATAACCTTAAAGTTATCTTAGTTTACTTTGTGTTTTCAACGAACTGTTAAAAAAAAATAATAATAAATAATTCATTTACGACACTTTGTTGAATGATAATCCAGGCAATGGTTTGTCTTACATTAAACTCTATCGAATAACATTAGTCATTTAAATGAACATTATTTTGATTACAACAACTTTAAAATAACAAAAACAACAACCTTATATTTGAACTGTACTGATAAATATCTATTTAAATTAACGCGGATATGTAGACAATATAACTAAAGTGTTTTATCAAATGTTTTTAAATAACAAAATTCATTTAGTTAAAAAAAGTAAAATAACACATTTACTTAATTGTAATATAGTAACATTTTAGATGACTTTTATTATGTTAACGAAATTACCTTAATGAGCTGTGAAACAAGGAGAAGCTTTTAAGAGGGGTAGTTATTCCCACTTCTTCTTTATCTTGACTGATGGTGCCAGCGCTAAGCGCACCGTAATCTACCAAAACGTATCGTCGAGAAAATTAGCGAAAATCCTCAGGAAGTGTATGAAATATTAAGCCTATTAATTACGGAGATCACAAAAGAGTCGCAATGTAAGCACTGTCTCGTGGATTCGGCTTGGATATCTTAATGATCATGTGATCCGTATTCGCTGGGAATTTGACGAGTCGACAAAATTAAATAAACATTTCAAGCAATTCACGTTTAATATGTTTGTATTGTTATTGTGATTCGTACAAAATGAAATTTCCGGCTCACGTGGGACTGTACCATGATAAAATGGTTTTTTTCTTTCTCTATCATTTTGCGCTTCTGTATGCTACGGTCACTGATAACACCTAACAAAGAAAATAATTACTTTTGATAATTTTACCACAAGTATACTAAATTAAAATGTCTAACGATCATTTGTCACAAATCCATAGTTGTATTTGCTTATGTTTCTTATTATTTAGAGTTTAATTCTGATAAATAAGGCTAATAGTATGCATGTTGCATTTCTATCTAATTCATTCTTAATTTACCTACAATTTTATTTAAATTTGCAAATATTTGATAACTTTTATAATATGATCACAATTGCTAAACGTGGAGTAATGATGATATTTATTTATTTAAACTTAATGTACTTGTTGTACAAAGGACTTTATACCATGTGGCATTCTCTCCCAGTGGACTTTCAGGTGATAAATATCATATATCATCATATAGAAATCACATGTGGTAGCTGCAAAGTTAATGAGCTTATAAATGAACTTTAAATGAACTTAATACTAAATAAAAATACATGAATAATACATTAATAATAAATAAATAAATACTTCATGCACAATACATTTAAACATACACGTTTGTAATAAGTATTATTTTACATTTATTTTATATTATTTTTTATTTTAAGAACGATATTTATTTGTTAAATTAGGATCTTCAATAAAAATGGACACAATTATACATACTAATTGACTGAAAGGGTATTATGGTGGTGTAATTCTTTACTTACAGCAAAACACAAAGCAATAATATTTACGAAACTATTAAAGTTACAAGTAACAAAGAAAAGTGAAATATACATTTAAAAAGTAACATCTCGAATTTCAACTCAATATTTTCATTATTGTGTATGTACATATTTTAAATGTATTAATAAATCTACAGATGTCTGACGTGGTATTTATTATGTAGTGTATTTTGTTATCAAACATAAAGTTAATATGTATTAATGTTTGTAATAACTGCGAAATTAACGGGTTCAGGTATTTGAATTGCATGACGTTTCGACGAAATTGGACTGGCTGCGATCAAAGCTTAAACTCAGGCTGTAATTGAAATCATATATGATGCGTTACTTCATTTCTAACCAAGTATACTACATATTTGCATACTTGTTATTATTAACAAATAAAGTTTATTATAGAACTATCATTTAAAGTCGTACATCTAGTTTTACAAGAGATAAGTAATACCAAACGTTACTGGACACTATTATATAAATACAGTGTTAATTATATCAATATATTATACGTCAAGGACAATAACACTTTAAATAATTTAGTTAACGATGAAGGTGCACAACTTACACACAAATCGACGAATACCTTATTGATTTTACCACCACCGGTAGTTCAACAAACTGATCCGAGGTCTTCGTTATACACTAAAGCACCAAATCCATATTCGTTAAACACATTGTTATTAATAAATTACAATTTAACTATAGAAACGAATTATCAAGTTTAACTTACCCTTTTAGTAAAAAAACTATTTCAAAATTAGTAAATATTTTTTGTGTGCTTAGTCACACATTGAGTATGAGTCTATTAGAGTGTATGTCAGTTAAAGAGAGTAAGTATATTAGTGTGTGCCTAAGCGTTGTGACAGCAGTCTTGAAAATCAGAATCTTTAAAAATATTTTAGCTTTTAGAAAATATTTTCTTGACATTTAAAATATATATATATATGTAGGTTTTCTTGCGCCTTTTTTCTTCTTCAATGGTATTTAATATTCCACTGTTAGCCATAAGTGTCTCTCGCTAGTCTCTTGCTCCTAATCGATTGTAAATCATTTTCATACAGCAGGATAATATTTAATGCAAGTAATACTTTTTCGTGTCGCAATGTTACGTACAGCCCAGAATTTTCTATTCGACTAGGACGCCTTTCAATTTTGTAACGCTTTACAAATGTATATATGTAAGTTTGTAAATAACATTTTATATAACTGCTATATAACAATAAGCATGTTGGTCTAGTGGTTAGTGTCCCTGCCTGCTATGCTGAAGATCGTGGGTTCGTTTCCCAATCATGACAAATATTTGTGTGACGTTTAGGATTATTTGTTCTTTGTCTGGGTCTAATTTATCTAGACTATTTATGTCTTAAGAAATATTTAAGTGTGTCTGTTAGCAGTCTCGTTACCACAGCACAAGCTCTAATTTGAAATCAGACAGCCATGTGTAAGATGTGTCATAATATTTAAATATTTTATTTATATACATTTTAGAGATATAGTGCTCCCAGACTGAAAACGGTAATTTGTCGAAAATAAAAATGTCTGTTACATATTTTATGAAAAATCAACCTATCAAACTAGTAAAATTTGTTTAAATTTTAGTTTAACTTAAAATTCAAGTTAATAAAGGATAATAAGTCACTTTTTCGCAAAATACATTACTAAGAGAGCATTCATCGTTGTCACATCATCTCAAGATAACGGTAACAAATTGCGCAGTCATATTTAAATTTATCTTTACAAACTGTACAACTGTTTCTCTCGTAGGCTATGACAGATTTGTACTTCGGGTCTGACCTCGTAAATGTCATGAATAAGGTCATAACGGACATTCACAAGGAGACCTACTAGCCCCTTGTCACTACAACCATAATGTTTCGTAACGATAAAGGGGTCATTTATTAATTCGTGATAGAAACTATATTAATTTGCAATTTTTTTTAAGATTAATTGCACATCATTGTTCTGTAAATTCCGTTGTTCTAAATATAGAAAAGATATACTAGTTTTACATTTTCTAATGAAAGTCATTTTGACTATAAAAACATTTTATTGTTGTTGTTGATCACGCCACCGTTATTGTTCATCAAATCCTGATTGGTTATATAACTGTTTTATATTTATCAGACAGCACTATTAATACCAAACTACTATTCTAGAATACTGTGATACATATTTATAAAGATAAATAAAATAATTTCCTTGAGGCCCTGATCTGAGCGGGATATATTCGTACAGGACACTAATCAAAAACCTAGACCAGCGATCTCTACATGCGCAAAGTGACACAAAATGTACAAATAATGCAAGACGTCATAGACCTCTTGAAAATCTTAACATTCACTTACATCATTTATACAACGGCATTTATCGCAACACAAGGAACAAAAATAAAATAATGGATTTGAACTTAATACTGAAATACTTTTTTCTATAGAATATATGAATGTGTAGAAATATTAACTTTGAACGAATCAAACTTAGATATACCTACATATTTTTAAATTTATATTTCTGGTTAGATTTTGTGAGAAATTTTGCAAGAGATTATCTTGGAACTTTTGTATCCAGTAAATGAAAACGAAATATATATTTTCTGACAGTTTCGAAGTTGAATTTGTATAGGGGTGGGCATGGAACAAAAGACTGCGGCAATCCTATGACGGGATTACTAGCTAATGACTTTACATGACACTATGCATTTGTATAAGAGACGACGTCTGCTCTGTTGACATTTTTAATGAGAATAGGGAGGTGAATACGCTTTGTAAGCTCGATAGCAGTTCAACGCGATTTTGGTGACAGACGTTTGTTAAAACGGTAGATTGAACTTTGCTTTTGTAACTGAGAAAGCGTTCTTTGAAGAGAACAAAAATACACTGCATCATTAGTCAGTATGTTTAGTAGTATAATGAGCATCAACAATTGTTTATTTAAGAAATATTTAAGAAATTTCAAATTGTGATAAGGTATGTTTTTATTTTTGAGCAGTACTACATACAAATGTTAAATTAGTGGAAGAGTAACAGTTCATTCGTGTACAGCGTGAAGTAGAAGTAAAATATGCGGATGAGGCTGTCCATGGTTACTTTATGGTTATGGTCCTATTTGGTTACTTGATATTTTATACACCTCACAACATAATAAAGTATAAAAGGCTGCTTTATTTTGTACCCAATGTACAGACATTATACCATTAATCTATGCTTAAAAAAATTGAATTGAATAAAATTTAATTAAGTACACTTTCCATTTCTCAAAGTATCTATATGGTTGTAAAAATCATTTTTAATACCGGAAAATGTAAGCGAAGCAGCTTTCTCCTCGCTACAGCCCCATCCTAAGACTATTATATCAACGTAAAAATACATACAAATGAGGCTTTAAATTAAGTATCGTCTACCAAGAGCGCAATGAAAAGGTATCCTTTTAAATTAAGTAGTCGGTAATGAAGAGGTACGGTTGGTATTTTTATGTTTGTAATCTAGAAACGAAGTGGTAGAAGCCCGACTGAGGTATGAGTCGGACGAGCTTCGCGTGCCCCGCTCTGCGTGACCACTGCCCATTGATCACTAGTCTTAAGAAATACGACACGAAGGACATTTTTTTACACGAACCTCCCACCTTTAAAATAAGTTAACGTTTGACGCAAGTTTTAGGTACTTTTCATGTGCGTCTATCATGCTTAACACGTTTTTGGTCTACTACAGTTTATCGAATTCGAAATAATATTTGGAATTGCGAGTTCTACGCTTGTTAAGTTTCAGAACGATGTTGAAAATAACAAAGAAACTTCAAAGACTCGCAACTTTATATGATTTGTTTTCGTAGTAGTCTCGTCTGAGTTTTATCGTAAATTAGGGCTCTAATATTTTATGGCGGCAATCTTATCAGCGTAGTTAGAATAAATGTGAAATGTCGTAAATTATGCTCTGAGGTTATAAGAAATATAGAATTTAAAAATAAATGTTTTTATTTTTATTAAATACATTAAAGGCCGAGTAAGGCCGAGAAGTATCATTTTAAAAAATAATTATTAAACAGTATTAATAATTCTACTTGTAAATAGCACCTTAGATTGAAGTATGAAATACACAGACTGGTGAAATATCTAACTGGAAGCGTTTCATTAAAACCATTCAATTGATAAATTATTTTATGGAACGAGATCATTTTAATTTATAAATAAGTTAATTTGTTCCAATACTTAATTAGTTAAGCTGCAATTATTAATAGAAATTTCTAACAATATTGACTTAATCAGTCTCGTGTTACTGAAACGATTTGATGCTTATAACTTGCTTTATCTATCTATTTCCACTGTAACACAACTCTCAAATTTTCCATTCTCTATGTGAAGACACTTTTATATCGAAGTTAATAAATAACTCTATTGACTTTTATCTGTAAACGATTTTACTTAGAATAAGTTATACAAGTCTAAGAGAATACAATAATATACTCATACGCAATACGATAATTTAAGAACATTTCGCTTTTTCTACAATATTGTCCACAGATTTTTTGTACCAAGGGTTCCTGTCAGATATTACTTGTGCGACAATCGAGGACAGTCTACGAAACATGTTCGTTCATTAATGTATCTGACGTGGGTATACTTTGCCGAACAATAGTCGCATTTGGTGTTCATTTTTCGAAGCTTCTTGTAATCAAAAAATATGTGTATTATGTAGACGAAGTGTATATTACTATAAGTCTGCTTTAATATTGTCTATTTCGATAATGAACATAAAATCTAAGTAGTTACTACTGACGCGGCATCGTTCAATGAAAGTTCTACCATAGTTTAGTAGAAAGTAGAGTCATAATAAAAGTTTTTAATTAGAATTTATTGAAACTCAAGTCAAAGCGAGTTCCAGAATGTTATAGTAAAATGTAAAAATTGATTTAAATTAAAACAGTCTACATCGACTAAGAAAACAAAAAGTTTTTCAATCACTTTGCTACAATTAAATTATTTTTTTTTTTCAAATTTCAAATCAACCTATCGGCGTTCACTGCTGAACGAAGGTCTCCCCCAAGAAGCACCAACCATCCCGGTTTTGGGCAATTCGCATCCATCCACTGCCAATCACCTTTGTCAACCAAAGAAACGCCCAGCATCGCACGCTCCATCGCACGCTGAGCTACTTTAAAATTGTGGACCAGTCCAACGGTGAGTGTCCACATCTCGGCTCCGTATGTCATAACGGGTAGAACGCATTGGTCAAATACTTTAGTCTTTAATGATTGTGAAATTGGTGTCTCGAAAATATAACGAATTCTCTTTCAAATATAATGTGGGCAGCTTAAAATCAGTCGACAATTTCGATCCCATGAAATATGACTTAAAAATCTATAATATCACCTGGTTAACATGCATTTTATTGTTTCTCTTTGGATTCATCGTTCTCTATGTTCTCGTCTTTTACAATGGAAAGATTCACTGATATTTCAATTCACTGAATTCAACTCTTGGGGTCACTTAAATCTATTATGACAGGGCTGAATTTCAATTTCTTCCACGGAGTGTCTGATATCAAACCTCCATAAGCCAGGCACTAGGTGATATGAACAGTCTGTGGTTGAATTTTTTAGGGCTCCACCTATCCGTCACAATTGCCAAAGATATTTGTATGACATTTATAAATGGCGTCTAAACGTACTCTCCAAGACAGAATGGGCCTCAATATGTCAAGAATAGTCACCCATGATAGATTACCCTAGCTAAGATTACTTATAATTGCAATATATTAACCTACGCGGTTAACACTGAACCACGAGTCCCATTAACATAAAATGATAATTTCAAAGTCAAAAATATCGCTTATATCTCTAATATAAGATCATCCATATATCCAATATATCTGATATAAAAAATCGAACATTGATACAGATAAAAACAAAGATATATGGCTGACCTGTATAAGTAACGTGTAATAAAAACACCGCTGTAATAAATTTGTCTGTGTTTGATTTACCTACATAGGTATTCCTAAATTGGATACCTATAAAATGAATGATTAACGTAGCACGGGATTGCTTTTAAATGTAAATCAAGAAAGAAAGTGTACTAAATGAAACTAACGTGCGTGTTAATATTACCATGTCGATCTTTTTTTTGATACAATGTATTGTGATTCTATTAATTTTTAATATGTTAATCTGAGTTCATTAGTTAGTCAAGTAAAAATACACAGACTATTATTACGTGTATCGTTAGTTACAGGACCTCTGTAGAAAGAAATTAGTTAATGAAACTAATATTATCGTATGTATTAATCATACATAGATATTTTTAGTCATTTATTCATATAAAATTAAATGATTGTACAACATTGTGTGTCTGTTGGGGAGGTTATATAAGAAGTTTTTATTTTAAATTGTTTAACCTACATTATAGTGTCTTTACATAATACATAAGTTTTATGTAAAGCTAATAAAACAAAAGTGAAATATATGTATTGACTACACCGCGCAAATTAACCTCATCGATAATAGTGTCACTTTTGCCTGTGAACCCGTGAACACCAGCATACTTTTATCCAAGGGCAAGAAAAAGTGCTATTACAATCACATACATGAAAAATTAAGTAATAACTTAATTTTTCATGATTGTAATTCCTCAATAGAGGAATTCTATGTAACGAAAATATTGTGTTATCTTTTCCTTGAAGTACTTGAAGTACTTGAAAAATTGAACGTATATTAAGATTCTTTCGTATAATTTAATGTTTACGAACATCCAGTTCAACTTTTACGGTACTGACTGCTTTCTTACGTAAGAATGTAAGTATAAAAACTCAAGAATCTCACAGAAGTTTGTACTTAACATAAACTAAACAGAAACTGTCTATCATAAACAAAATATTTATTGACGGGCCTTACTTTTATCTCAATTGTGTTTACTCGTTATTTTATACAACTAAAATAAAAGTAAATCCCACGTCTATTCGAGAATATCTTTGTATATTTTTTTTAATTTAAATTAAGGTAAACTTTAGTTAACGTGGTAACAAAATTTTAAAACACGCTACCAGAATCCGTGTAATATATCTATGTGCGTATGTGTATAAACTCATATCCTTAAAATAGTGAGTGTTATATATAGATATTTGTGGTTATGACACCCAGGCGTACTATATTTCGGTTTAAACATCTTTTTTTTACTTCAGCTTATGTCACATTGAGCAAGCCTATTATGGGTGATGACAACGATACGATGCCGACAAAGCAACGTAACAATATTATTTAAATAACGTACGAGTATATATAGTATTGACCTAATTTCTTTCAATTTATTAAAATCTAGTGAATACTTTTTACATTCTAAATTATCATAATTCTTTTTTTTAAACTGAAAAGATGAATTTTACACGTAAAATTACAAATTAGTGTTACATAAGTGAAGATATAATATAAAATGTCACATGTTATAATCTCACCGGCACCGCTCTTCTATAATATTCACTTCTTTGTGGCACCGCCATCTGCGACGAATTACGTTCTTTGTGGATACCCTGCCCGGCTGCCATTGTGTTTGGAGCATCGAGCAAATATCTTTTCAGAATGTGCGAAAATCGGTTTCTGAACATAAGTATCATCGTATAAGTGAATGTTTACCCGACATTCGAAACGGAGAATCAGTGTTCTACGTGAGAGATCTTTTACCGGTAAAAGAACGTTTACATCCACACATTGGAGTGATTTTTATAGTGTGGTATCACGGTTTTGATTACCTTTCTAGTTAAAACCTAAACAATTGATCTTGAAACCTAAAGCCACTTACACGAACTCAGCAGCTCAGCAGTAATGGAGCGGCAGCGGCAGCGATGCATTCCAATGCACAAAATTTATAAGAAACTGACCTGGAAAACAGCAGCGCGGGAAGCTGGTAGTGAGCGTCACACGAGTGCTGCACATCAGTCTAGCAGTATCAGCTAAAGATGGAATAAATTGTGATTAATATTTTTTAATTTTGTAAATTTAAATTCAATTTATTTTTACCATTAAAACTGTTAATCTATTATAGACGGTCAGTATAGGCCAAGAAGGTTGTAACTGCAATCAAGGACTTGATCTTGTTCAAAACAAATATCAGTTTAGTGTTCGATGTGATGGTAACCAAGGTTAATGTAGTGACAAGTAATCATAAAATTAAAATGGACAAACATGTGGACAAATGGAAAAACAAAAAGAATGTAGTTCTATGTCACAAAACTATCCTAAGTCAAGTTAAAATACTTTTCACATTGTTTATGTATTGATATTAAGGCAAGTAACGCTATAGTTGACATAAAAAGTTGAATATTGTAATTTATAAATAGTGTTACCCTTAACATATATCTTTTTACCAAATTAGTAGGCGACATAATAATTAATTAAATAATTTACACCCGTTTTCTGTTTCAAAATGATTTGTCAATAAGTTTGACTTAAAACTCAATCCAGCCCTCATACGATAATTCATTTCAATAAACTAATTAATGTCATTTATACATAAGTAAATATAAAATTGTATCATGAAAGTAAATTACTCAGTCAAACTTACAAAAAAAGAGTTTAGAAACGATGAACAACGGTGCTTGATTTTATTTTTTATATAAACTGTTCAAACGAGAATTGTCCAGTTATTTCTTCAGTCATGCTTATTCCATTTAATTATTAATACACTATTTAAAATTTTAATATTTTTTTTTTTACATTATATTATAGAATTTATAAACTCCTTTTTCTCTGTTTTTATGGATAAATTTTCATACGTAGTCAACATTAATCCGTAATCGTAATGTTAATGCTTTGTCTTTGTCTGATCATAGCGACGGTGTTGTTCTTTGGACGCTTGTGAATTTGTCACATGTTATAGAGTGTAAAAACAAACTAAAATAAATACGTAAGAACAGTTGAATTTAAGTAGCAATAATATAGCATTTAGAGAAAACCTATGAGGTTTTTAAACAGTGCTCACTGTTAGTCTTTATCGCTGAATTACTAATATCAGTGGCAATTTATTTTTATCCCTTTCAAAGTAGCGTAGTCTGCACACCATATAGTCTTACCGTGAGCAGTATATATTCCCGTTATGATGCTTAGGGTAGTAATGGAATGTAAAAAATTTTGGTACAAATTAGAATATTAAGTAATTTAGTAGGTAGTAAATATTTGGACCAAAACTTCCTTTCTAAGGAGATATTTAAATTCAGCATTAGACTAGCAAAGGCTGTTGATGATGATGATGACCTAGGAATGATTCAACTATAAATTTTTAGAATAGTAATAATATAAATGATAAGTAATAACTTCAAAGAAACGACTGTCATTTCTATAAACTTTAAGTTGAATTGATAATGACAATCTCCCAGAAAAGTTAAAAGTTTCAGTAGGACAGGTAGATACCTTAAAATATATTAAAGTTTAACTGCTTTAGTTCGGAGTTATCTGAAGGTAATATTGCGTGACAAAATACAAGTTCACACTAATCAGATCTAGAGTTCCGAGTCGACGGCCACTGGACGGCTATCACCCTTCACTGCCACTACTAAACTACTAGCCTATCAGCTTTTACACTCTGTCGGTTCCCTCGTGTCAATTTGAATAAAGTACGAATAAAAAGTGTAGTGTAAGGACACCCTAATCGGTTCCCGATTTTATCAAAACTACGAGCCAAGCGTGTAGGCACTTTTTACGCATCAATAGACCGGAAGTAAGAGTCAAGAGTGAATAAAACAGAATAATCAGAAAACGGGTCTAAATAGTTCATACATATTTTATACATAAACTGTGTATAATTTAGCAATAAAATACAAACAAATCATTTAACATCAGGCATATTTTTATCTATGCCTTATATCTGACTTTAAGTAGCTATACTCGTATGTAAATGTAGGTTTATATAAGTGTAAAGTAAATACATATGTATAAGTATTATACAAGCGTTACGTAAGATGTATGGATCCATCTCGTTACTGTACAATACATTTAAAAGCTTAGTAAAATAATTTAAAGAAAAATTGTTAAGACATTTCTACAGAAACAAAGTACTAAATAATGGATAGTTTGGATATCGAAAAATTATCGGCAAATAAAATGTAATATAGACGCTTATAAAATATGTTGTAAACAGAATAAACTCAAGCAAAAGTAACCGGAATTTTTTTTTATATTTACGTCTAGAATTTGACACAGTTAATCACATTTTGCTACTAAAATGTAATCATTATGAGGTAACGCTCTTGAACTCCTTACATACATCATATTTAACTAAAATTAAAACGTTTGTCGAGATTAAATCTGCATCTCATATGGCATTGGTATTGAGTACGGATAATAGTAGGATCTGCGACGAGATCTATAAATCTAAAAAGACACAGGTACGGATTGGCCTTTCCCAGAGTTCATTACTAGGCCCAGTTTTCTATATAACTTCATTATATACAGTATAACATGTAAACATAACTAGTAACGGATATGCTCTATTGGTAGTTTTTGTTGATGGCACTAATACAGTAGTATTGGCCAGTGATATAAACAGCCTTAATGTGATTGTAAATAAAACCTTGGCCACCTTTTACAACTGGTTCACTATAAATAGCCTTAATGTAAATATTAGCAAAACAAACGTAATTCTTCTTCGCTGGTCCTCTAAAAAAACAGATGAATTAGGTAGTACGATAAATGGTGAAAATACATGCTTAACCTCAGTAGTAGAATTTTTAGGAGTTTATATCGATGATAAACTAAACTGGAAAGAAGAATGAATGTGTTTTGAAAATACTATTATTTGGGCCTGCTATGTACTCAGGAGTTTCAGGAACGAAGTTAGTATCGATCACTCCAGAATAATATACTTTGCTTTAGTTGAGTTCAAATTAAGGTACAGTATCCTGTTTTGATTTCAGTATTCATAACGCTTTAGTCTCTAGTAGATTTATCTAAATATTCTCATGAGTACGAAAACTTTAACGAAAGACAGGCAAGGGAGAGCACTAGAAAAAAGTATTCAAATATTCAATACTTTTCACATCTCAATATCGTAAAGCAGAGTACATGATACACATTCATTAAAATATTTAATAAATTACCATTAGAACCTAAAAAAAACATAAACATTTTTTTAAATTCTAACTGAAAAGGTTCTTTTTCTTTCATACATTATTTGCATGAAACTAACCGTTTACGCAGCGCACGCAATCAAAGCTCTCAAAAGGAAGACTTTCCCCCGCCATTGCAACTGGGCTAATAGGCTTGATAAGCCTTATAGCCTTCGTTGATAACTGGGCTATCTGATACTGAAAATATTTTTCAAATCAGATTTACTGAGATTATCGCGTTCAACCAAACAAACTGACAAACAAACAAACTCTTCAGCTGTTTAATGTTAATACAAGTAGAGACTAAAACACTCTTTTGTTGATGTCCCTGCTCCGTTGTTATTAACTTTATAGTCATCGTACCATACATACCAATTGATAATGCAATGGGAGATGATGATGATGATGATGATATAAAAAACTAAATAAATGACAAATTATTCATATTATAAAAAATAATAATACAATGAAATTTAATAATTTCTTTTTTATCTATTACAGAAGTCTAAAGTATGTAATATCTACATTAAACATCTAACTTCTTGATTGAATATGTTTTCTTGGCTAAAAATTACTACAAAGTTACATCCATTTATGAAGGAGATCTTTTGTATAAAGTCCACCCTTTCAGCTATGCTGTACGCAATTTGATGTAAAACTTTTCCTAATAATTAAAATAAATGTTCTAGTTTCTATTACAGTAGCGACCACAATAGTTTCTTGGGCTGTAAGATTACGTTTCAATAATTAATCATTTAATTACAAACTTGAGAGATGTTCCCTAAACTTCTGAAACTAAATTTTATTAGCCTTTCCACCGTCTCAATGGACTCGTCCTACTTCTTAAATAATGTTAAAAATGTTATAAACTTGTTGTATGGCAGAAATTTGAAACAATATCGCAACTTTCTTATAACAGGTTTTACACAGTTTTATTTTTGCACAAAAGTTTTTATTCGTTTATATTAAAATGGATTCCGCTGTCACATCTCATTTTCTTTGATGAGTGAAAATTCCCTAACGTCTCAGTAACTGTGACATTTTCATTAAAGTGTTGTCTTCTATCCAGCTGACAGGAAATCATAAGCCATTGTTGTATTAATACCATCCAGTCTATCTCGAAGACATTAAAAGGTTGAAGGAGGTCGGGTTTTGAAACCCGTGCCACTGACTTGTTAGAACTTTGCTAAGGAGACGAACCGGCGAATATTTGATGTTGTTGAGTCGATACTTATTAAAACTGATAGCAATTATTATTTTTATCTGAAGTTTGTTAGAAATTTAATTTCCTGTATTGTTATTAGGTTAATGAGTTTCAAAGATAGCCTTATGTTAAGCTTAAATTAATTCTTTGTAGGTGGAAACTTTATCGGCTTTAGGCATAGTAAGGAGCTGCGTTTAAGACTTTAAAACACGCAAAGTTAAATTAAGTTTACGGCTTTAGCCTCAATCGTCCTAACGAGTGTTACTACCACTCTTTAATTGTCCCTTGCCACCTTTGCAGTAAAGTAACGAAATCCATACAATACCTTTGAATATCAGCTATTTATTGATGTTTGTTTTTGAATACATAAGTTACGGTTTTAATTTTTACAAACTTATCAATTTTGTAGTAAATAAAATGCAATACTTAAGATTCTCAGTTTGGTTTGGCTTATATTTTAATATTTTCTCATAATACTGCAAAGGTACAAACAAGAACTGATTCAGCTTGTTCTCAAGCGCAAGACCCTATAGCGTGATAAAAAGATATTAAATACCTTTGATTTGCCTAACGTACATTACTGAGCTCATTAGCCTATGATTATAGCCGAGCCAAGTGTAAACGTGATCAAAGTGTCCGGTACTTCAGTCAGCTAATCAGGACCCATTAATCGCTTTTACTTACTTTCACTACTTACCTAATTTACAAAAATCTCATGTCACTTGAGTGCTTGTTATCTAACTCCTTCGAAAGGCTTGACTAACTTTTATATATGATATTTTTTAAAAAAAATCAAATTTAATAATAATAATAATGGCAGGCAGTCCTCCTTGACACGGCCCGTATTGTGTGGAGGTTCCTGTCTTTGGAGCCCTAACCACCGGTGTCTTGGTCTCTGTACTAAACTGACCTCTGTCGGTGGTCTACTACTATTTTTTATATTTTTAAATGAGTATTTTCTACTTTTTATATATTTAAAAATGTAATAAATAAGTGTATATAATGAAATAAAGAAAATAATAATGTTTATTGATCAATTTACATATCAAAGAAAAATTAACAATTTACCAATTATAAACCTTATATCTTGTATGGATGTTATTTTTTTCTTTGCCGCTTACTATATCATTTATTTTCAGCTTTTTATAGTCTATAGCTGGGCATAGACCTCTCTTTGGAAAGATGAATTTAGATATAGGGTTCATTTCAAGTTTTCCTTTATTTTATTCCTGCGTAGTTTGCGCGTTAGTTGGCACTTACGAGACATACGGTGATAGGGATGATGATACTCTCTATTCTTAATCTGTAAGGTATCAAACGCAAGGCAAGGTATCAAACAAGGCAATAAAAAGTGTTAAGAAACATTAGCATATTACAATCGTTTTTAACCCATAACCATTTTGCTTGTCTTATAAGTTTATGTCTTTCCTTTATCTTGATTATATCTTGTTTAGATTACCATGAAACGCCATCCTACATCACATCACACTACACCTTACCACACCATACCACATCACACCATGTCGCTCTATTGTAACTTTATTTTTGTTTGGTTTGAATTTGAGTGAAATAATAGTGCAAGAAGACAGTGTTGTATTTGTTTCACCCACTTTAACCAGTCTAATAGTTTGAAAGAGTATTGGTAAGTATATTAATCTTAATGTTATTTACAAATTTAATATACCAATTAGAAATTGGATGTTAATTTCATCACATTTTATCTTTATTATTAAATCCTTAGTTATATTCATTACATATTGTATATTTATTTATAAAGGATAACTCTTGCAATAATCATCACTCTTCGTATCCCGGGCAACTTAAAAATCTTCAAACAGCGGGAACAAGAAACATGTAAACTCGTGGTTATTTAACATATACACATACATATTTATTTATACGTTGTATTCACAAAATTTCTATATATTTAATTTCTTTTTCTAATCAACTATTGACTAATAGTTTCACATTTACACTATCCTCACTAAACTAGTAGATTCCTCAGTTAAAATCATTGCTTTTTATTTTGCTGCAGACAGGCAAAATAGCCATCATTTCTGATACAGTCACTGCAACACGCTGCATTTCTTGTAAAGAAGCCTTCCGTTAAGTCTGCCACTAGTCAAATAGAGAACCGTACGTAAAATAAAATAATTCCTAATATTAGAGATAAAATTTAAAGGTAGAGTCTAATCTGTATACTGTGGCATAATTTATCGAGGGAGAAAGTTGATAGTGTTCCTCGGGGATTTAGGACAACGCGTAACACGCGTCACTAAGTCTCCTGCTCCGAAATGTTCGTGTAAACGATGTCATTCTATAGTGGTATCTAACATAATACACTTTTAACATACTTGCTCGTAGAAGTAGATATTGAGGTTGGTAGCATAGTTGATGATTTTTATGAGTACTAATAAATGGGTGATCTTTAACTTTTGATTTTTTTTTCAGTGGGGTAGTCTTTGAAAAGATTAACAATAATCCTAAGTAATAATATACTTGTAATTGTGCATGTAAGTTTATGTGCGTGTTCGTTACTTTTTCACATGAGAACCACTAAGCTCATGTTAAAAATTCTTTCCTTGGTGAAAAAAATCATTGTTAACTACCTCGGTGGCGAAGCGGTAGCGAATTTGACTGTTATGCTTGAGGTCTCAGGCTCGATTTCCAGGTCGAACCAAACATTTGTATGATCTGCAAATGTTTGCTTCGGAGTTTGATTGTTTTGTATATATTACGTACGTATTTACAAAAAAAAGTGTAAAATGATTCTATCAATCAGTCTAGTTATCATAGTACAAGCTCTGCTTAGTTTGAAACTAGATGAAGTTGTGTCAGATGTCCGAAATAGTTATTTATTTATTTACTTTTAGTGTGTAATTAATGTTACTTTTCACAGCGCTAACCGTCATACACGCGGGTGGAACCGCGGGAACAGCTAATATAACATTATATTCTTTCTCATACGTATTTATTTTAATTTGATACTAGTAGCAAAGAAACTCTTTCTACAATTACAGCAAACTTCAAAGTGATTGATCTTCATGCTGTAAGAAGGAAGTTTATAGAACTTTTACGACCGAGGAACAATCTACACATCCATCTAACCCACTAATAAAACTGTCCAAAATCTTTTACAGGCAGGTTTAGCAAAGCAGTGAGGCTCACGTTAAACATACGATTACACTTCAGAATGTACTTCGTGACAGAGTTTCAAACAACAACAAACCTTACAGGAAGCGTTGCAAACTGTCAGAGATGAAACAGTAAAATGATATGTTTGTGAAATATATTTTAAGAAAACTCATTTTTAATTTAAGGGTACTTCAGAATTTTAAAGATGAGAAATAAAAGAAAAACGTTGTGTAACAAATTGTTTTTTATTTTAACAAAAAAATGCCCGTAAAATTACTAATTATAGTACACATTAACAACGAAAGCATACGTGTTCTAGATCAATATATACAATGGGAGTCGTGATATATAGCAGTTCAGGATATGTACTGATAATAGTTTGCTCCAAATTAATGCTATACAAAACTTTTGCATTATAAATATGTACGCAATCGAACAACTTATAGTTCAGTACAGCAGTGGATTATTATCTCAAAGATTCCTACATATTGATATGAAAACTTGGTTCCAAAAATTAATAATCTTTAAAAGCATTTAATTTAACTATAGTACATTTTAATTTAATAAAGATATTTAACCCGCCAATGTTTACTATAACTTCAACATTTCCGTACATATTATAAATTTTTGATATTTAGAAATAATCTTACAAAAAAGATATTTCGACTAATATTATACTTTATATACATCAGTAGGTAATATATCTAAGAAGGCGATTCTAAATTTTATTTACAATATAACGTTGAACTCTAAACATAGATAAACCAAATAAAAAACTTTAATACGATTAGTCTTTACTGCAAAAATATAAATTCTTTACCTAATGATAACACGTTTGTTTTGAAAAACATCAACAAAAATATTTATACACTATTTATACATAGCAATGACCGAGATATGTTTCGAAGACTTAATTATTTTTTTTACTATTAAACATTCAAAATGTTCACTAGGTACTTCAGTTGTACATTATCAAACAAATGAACATCGTCCAATAAATAAATTATTGAGTTACAAACAGTCAAAGTAATCGTTTAATTACATGTGTGAAGTTTGTTGAAGGAATATTCCACATACGCAAGAAATTACCGGAAGTCGTGCCTGCATCTAAATCACGTTTTGTTAATAAAAGAGTTGAGATAATTTATCACGTTTCTGATTGCATTAGGGATCTGAAGAAGAGGGCGACGGAAAGTGTTAACAGCATTACACTTTGCGCAGAAGTCTCGCTTGAACTCCTCACTGAAACAAACAAGCTCTGTTATTTGAGTTAAATGACGACGCTCCCTCAAAGGAACTAATAAAAAGTTGGACGTCACCATGATGTACCAATATTTAACAGTACAGTGTGTGTAAAACGTATTTATCGGTTTAACGATCTTTATTTCTCATTAAGACAATTGTCACTTACATGAGAACAATATTAAACAAATAATATAAAATTAATATCACGGTGCGGGTAGAACAAAAATAAAGTTGCTACCGTGGTAAGGAGCGAGTTCTCTGTATTCCTGTGATAAGGTGGTAGTCCAAGTGTAAAGATGTTGCTTAAAATGTTTTATTATTAAATATATAAATAAATCATTTATTTTAAATGTTTTCATAGTATTCGCTTCTATTACATCCGCTGGAAGTTTGTTGTAAATTTGTGCTTCCCCAAAAGTCAAGTTACGTTTTCCATAGTTAGTTCTTATGTTAGGCAATACGAGGCGATTGGCGCGTATATTTTATTTATTTTACCTTTCATTATGAAACTAATTTGTGAATGTATGAGTTTATGATTTATTTCATAAATTAGTATACATGTGTCGTATGTAAAAAGTTGTTTTACGTTTAGTGCTCGTAGTTTAGTGTCTTTGTAAATAGTTTTAGTTAGTGTAAGAAAGTCATAATTATGTTTTTATTTTGTAGAATTTGAATTAGCCTTAAGTTTGTATCAGATACATTTCTCCATAACTCTATGAGCTACAGTAAATGAGGCTTAACAGGGGCATTGTAGATTAGAGGTCGATTTTTTTTCCGGAATACATTTTACTATTCTGTGTAATGAGCCCACAAGTGAGGACAGTTTATTCGTGATGTGTTGTATATGGGAGTTCCATGTTAAGTTGCTGTCCAGTATCAATCCTAGATAATTTTTTTTGTTTACTAATTTGCAACACTTCCCCGTTCACTCTAAGTTGAGGATAATCGGACTGTTTTTTTTATTTTTGGCTTAAAATATTATCTATGATGTTTTAAAACTATTGACTGTAAGAAGATCGTGCTGAAACCATTTTTGGAGTATGTTAAGGTCAGATTGAGCACGACATACTGAATATTGATACACCGCCACCGATGACCCCAGGTTTAAGGTTTTAATAATGAACATAAGTTTTTTATTCGAAACTGCTAGGCTTGATTGTCTGATTTTATTCATGTTTCCGCTAATAGTATGATATGGATACACTTTTTGAAGGAATGCAATATGTACAAAAGTTCATCAAGCTTGCCTGTGCTGCATATTCTTCTTACATTGGCGTAGAAAAAATTAAGACTTGATTTATTAGTAACTATATTTTGGTAATTATTGAGTTATTGTTATTTCCTTGTTTATTGTTGTTTGGATTTAAAATTACTAATATTTTGGATTATTGATTGGAACTATTTCTGGTCATCCTTTCACATATCTTATAATTATATCCTTTTCACCATTGGCATTGGTTCGTTACAAAATAAAAGTTTTACTGTATGTGAAGAATCGAAACAAATTTTAAGTTTATTTATGGCTTTGTCTTTATTACATCGTATTTTTAAGTTTAGTCGGATAGTGATGCACTTATAACTAACACACGGGTCGTAGTCAATTTTCGACGTTCTTGGTGCTTCTCGCGACTGCCGAGGTATCTCGTGTGATGGAACTCGTTTCTTAGGTGATGAGGCAGTAGCTGCACGGTAAAATTTCTTTTGTCGATAGAGCCTCAAGTTGCTGCTCATCACGGGGGGATGGAATCTCTCTCTCTTTTTCTTAGTTTTTGGTGACAGTAGATCACTGGCCTCCGTCATCCCTACACCTGAAGCTGTGTTTGAGAAAGATAAAGTGTCAGGTACTGTAGCAACTTGTCCTGGACTGAGCTTAGACGTTATACAGCGTGACTATGTATTGGTGCTCAGCTTGAGCCGAGTCGCCAGTTCCCTGCACAGTTTACGGGGGGTAATCGTGCGAATCCCCTTTTTGGATCTGATAAAGATTTTTAGAGAGGCTTGGAGCCTGCCCGACGAAGTTTCTTAATCTCCTTTTGTAGGGAGATAGTTTAGGAGCAAGTACCTCATTCTCTGGCTTTAATCTCCCTACTACATGCGTCAGGGTCGATGTGTTAGGTGTCATAAGGAGTTGTGACAACAAGTGACAGTCATCATTGCCTCTTTTTCGAGGCAACTCCTTTGACGCGTCTATCTTCCTACATTCTTAGAAAGTCCTTCTTGACCGCTGAAAATGACTTCTAGAATGTAAGGTCTACGCCGGTGATGGCTAACGCCTTTCATTCCGCCATCACTTCTCTTTGTAGAGGAGTGGACAGACTTCCTATCCCTTTTCCTATTCCTTAACCACTTGCTGTGATTGATTTCCATTGTTTGTAAATAGTTTTAATGTAAGAGTTTACAAATAAATGTTACTATTACTACTATATTTGTTAGATAGTCAAAAAGCCTTTAAAATGAAAGATAGCGTAACAAACTTTGAAGTAAAATGTTGCCAGAGGAATGTTGAATAGTTTTAGGAATGAGTGGATAGTACCAAAAAACTTTCAAGATGATTCACATGAACTATTTAGTTAATTGGAAATTAAATTTAAAAAAAAAAATGATTTCATTGTTTACCTAAAAAGTATAATAACCAAGAAATGGTTTTGATATAAATTGAAATGAATGGTATTCATTAATTCATAAGATTATTACATAAATCACATATAAAATCTCATTCTTTCTCAAATCTCAGTTTTAAAGACTAGATGGTAATAAAATCTTCTGATATTTATCCAGTAAATATAACTAAGTTTGTTTTGTTAAAACTTTAACTACTTGTCTATTCCAATCATCATCATCTCAGCCAAAATACATCCACTTCTGGACATAAGCCTCCCCCAAGGTTCTCCACAACAGCTGGCAGCGTGCCGCCCGCATCCAGCAGCTTCCCGCGACCTTTACCAGGTCGTCGGACCACCTTATGGGGGGCCTACCAACGCTGCGTTTCCCAGTACGCGGTCGCTACTCCAGATCTTTATGGCCCATTGGCCATCGTTTCTGCGTGTAAAGTGGCCCGCCTACTGCCACTTAAGTTTAGCAATTTTACTGGCAATATCGGTGATTTTGGTTTGTCTGCGGATCTCCTTATTCCTAATTCGATCACGTAAAGAAACTCTGAGCATTGCCCTCTCCATTGCTCTTTGGACGACTTTGAGCCTTCTTATTAAACCCATAGTGAATGACCATGTCTCTGCGCCGTAAGTCATCACTGGCAACACACACTGGTCAAAGACTTTTGTCTTGAGACACTGCGGTATTTGGGACTAGAAAACGTTACGTAGTTTCCCAAACGCTGCCCAACCTAGCTGCATTCGATGATTGACCTCTTTATCGAAGTTGGACCTACCTAACTGGATAGTTTGTCCTAGATACACGTAGTCATCAACCACTTCGAGGGTAGATTCTCCAATTTTCACTGGAGTGGGTGTGACATGGGCATTCAATATAATTTTTGTCTTATTTATATTTATTTTTAAACCCACTTGTTTAGAGACTCTACTGAGGTCAATTCCAATATATTTATTCTAATAAATAGACTCATGTTTCTCAATTACCCAAAATACATTTGTAACTAACAAGTGGCGTGGCAAAGTTATAATTTGCAAATTTAGGAGCAGTTTAATATAAAATTGTTCACCTAAAAATAATTTCATAGTCATTAAGTTGCAGTGATCTGATTGAGGATGAAGGATGAAATAATTTAGTTGTGTAATTCTGAAACATTATAAGTCTGCAACAACATAATATTTAAATGTTTTACAGTATTTTGAAACCTCAAAAGTTAATGCACGGTGTGTAGCACACCTAACCGCAAGTCCAAAAATTGTTAACTCTTTTGTACGAGATTATTATTGACATCCTTAAAGTTAAAACCTACAGGATTCTTCTTATCACTGGCGTACTACTCTTATAAGTTATAATAATGTTACTAACATATCATAACCTTCGTGAAAATATTATAAATTATTGTGGTCATTAAAGTATATGAATATAACCTAATCACGCTACAAGGAGTATGTTAGCCCAGAATAATTGTTTGTGTAACTCGTTTGTGGAACCGACATAATCCACAGTAATATTTATGTTTATTTCATCTCGTAAGATGAAATAGCCGTAATTACTATGTTGATATTATATAAGTGAAATGCTTGTTTCACTATTTTATTTTATTAACTAAGTTTAATCAGCGCAGAATTTTAAGTTTTCGTACGCTTTATGTACACAAACTAATCTAACATTATAATATACTTAAATAAAGTTTACGTCGTTTTAGAGACTAACTTTATTATGAGTGAGTGAGTTTAACCGACAAAAGATGATTTCTCCTTATGAAATGGACAACTGGATCAACAATGTATAACGCTATAAAAATATTTTCATTTAATTACTGAAAGTAACATCATTCTGCTATAAAAATATTGTGGAGTTTATCAAGTAAAAATAACACACATCGTATTAAACATACGAGGGTAAGTTTTTAAGTTCGCGGAATGACAGTGAAAAAGGCGGGTAAACGCGCTCTTTTGATGCCTACCGTATTCAGTGACTCATAATTAGTCTGCATAGTAAAATTTGTTGTGATTGGATCATTAGTTATTAAACTATCGTTGACCAAGTATTTTAATCGGGAACGAAGTGAAAAAAATGGAGAAAATTGAATTCCGTGCGGTGATAAAGTTCCTTACTAAGCAAGGAAAGTCTGTTCAAACCATACTCAATGAGATGTCATCGGTTTACGGGGATTCTTGCCCAGGAAAAACAATGGTCTACAAGTGGCATAGTTTATTTAAACAAGGCAGGGAATCACTTGAAGACGACCCAAGGCCGGGGCGCTCCGTTGAGGTGACTACGCCAGAAGTTATTGCAAAAGTAGAAAAAATTGTATTGGAAGATGCTCGACTAAAAAAGAAACAACTCGCAGAAATGGTTGGAGTATCGGATACAACAATTTTTAAAATTTTACACGATCATCTTGGCATGACTAAGGTTAGCGCACGGTGGGTGCCGAGAATGCTCACGCCATTGCAAAAACAACAGCGCGTGGAATGTTCACGTGCGTTTTTGGACCTCTGCAATGAAGACAAGGATGGCGTATTGAATCAAATTGTTACTGGGGATGAAACTTGGGTTCATCATTATGAACCCGAGTCCAAACAAGACTCCATGCAGTGGCACAAAAAGGGCACAGCACCACCCAAGAAATTTAAGGTTTCACAGTCGGCTGGGAAACTCATGGCAACGATTTTTTGGGACTCAGAAGGAATATTATTGATAGATTATAAAGATAAAGGCATTTCTATAACGGGAGAATACTACGCTTCAATCTTAGAACAGTTAAAAGAAGCCATCAAAGAAAAAAGACGGGGAAAATTAACGAAAGGTGTCCTGCTATTGCATGACAATGCTCCCGTTCACAAGAGCCGAGTCGCACTGGCTGCCCTGCATAAGGTGGGCTTCGATATTTTGAATCACCCACCCTACAGTCCAGATTTGGCTCCGAGTGATTATTATCTCTTTCCAAAAATGAAAAAAGAATTACGTGGTAAGAAATTTTCAACTGATGAGGAGGTTAAGGAGGCGGTTTCGGCGTATTTTTCAGACAAAGATAAAACTTTTTTTTACGAGGGAATAAAAAAACTAATTGAAAGATCTGAAAAATGTATTCGTGTTGCAGGGGAATATATAGAAAAAGAAAAATAATTTTGTGTTTTTATTATTACTCAATACCCTCCATTCCGCGAACTTAAAAACGCCCCCTCGTAGTTAAGGCATAACTGAGTTTTATGTTAAAATTAAAGATCACAGTTTATGTTTCCTAGTAAAACATTGAAAATGTGAAGGCAAAGGAATGTTGGAATTCCAATTAACAAAATCCTATACTGCTTTATACGTGAGGAGGGATCTTTTGTTATTCTGATAAACTCTTTTTCCACTTTCATCACGCCTCAAACATTCCAGTAGGACACGATATGATCGTGTCCTAATGTACTATTAGTAGATTAACGGATTTAGCTACTTAAGGAGTATGTATTAATTAAAACATGTAATAAATTATCAGCCAGTGTGATTTACAAATGAAAAAACCGGTAACCATCGAATAAAATAGATAACTAGATTGGATTTGTCCATTATGTACAGTAGTAGACACATAACTAATATTAACTTCTATGATACCTAGATATTGTGATTTATTGATTCGTAGGTTGAGATTTATTAAAATACACCTAGATCGGTACCTATTATCGTTGAGTGATATTTTGTGCGTCTTATTTAATAAAGGGAAAAGATCACAAGGAACCAGAATTATTTATTCAATTACCAGGGTCTACCAGGAATATACGAAAGGGAGTTAAAAATCGCTCTAGTAATGATAAAAAATGTACTAGCTCTTTATTTCTTAAATGAAATCCGGTAAATAGCGTCTACTTTAATTGTGTCACAATTGTGCTTGAGGTACGAGACATACTTATTTGCTAGAGTTTTAGAATTCGTTGTCTTACTAAGGTTATTTATATATACTCTTATAATATAACAATTAATAGTATGAGATGTTATATGCTATCATAATTTACTATATTCTCAACTTGCGATGCCGAAATGGGTCAAAAAACTTGTCAGTTACGAATCCTTTAAGTCAATTTAAACTATAAAATGATCGATTTAGCAACTAAAACTTCTTAGTTGAGCCTTGTTGTTTTCGAGGAATAACTAATTTTTACTTAGTATTGAAAGTAGTGTAGATCTCTAAACTTTAATTTGAACTCTAATTTGAAAATACTATAACAATTGCTACTTCAAAAAGTACTTATGTCATTAAGTTACCTAAGAGCATTGCTTCCTTGCTATCCGCCAGCTGGCTGTTGCCCACCACAGCCTCGCTGCCTTCCCGCCAGGCTGGCGCTACTCTAGCTGTACAGCGAACCTGCATCGTTCTACCAAAAGGTACCCGGAGGCCTAAGGCTGTTGAAAGAAGACCGTGCGCATGTTGAGTAGGTGGATAGTCTACCAGGAGAAGAGGATCCGTGACCTGTAAAAAACGACTTAAATCAATAAACAATGTACTTTATATACATTTGTAAAGGGTTGCACAATATAGTATGCATTATACATATACTTTATTTTAAATTAAAATGACTTTATTAAACAAATTTCTACAATAGTAAGAAATAACTTCTATTGCTAAATTCATTTAATGTTTAAAAGTTGAGTGAGAAAGCAGGCACTGTGTGTTATTTTCTACGTTTTCTAATATATTACGATTTCTGTCGGCTCGGGTCCCGCCCAGTCAATTCTCTGGTCTCACCCAACCTTCAATCACACATCACATGGATACAAGCTCATGATAAAAGCAGGCGACAGCTTTAGTATTTTACTTTGTAAATCTGAATTATTCTTCAATGTAATTATTCGTTGCGCGTGCTAATTATATTTTTCAATTTCCGATGGTTGCATAACAAAATTTTGCATAAAAGTTTGGAAGAAAATACAATTGATAATGAAAGTGTTATATGGGTATGTTGGTTTCATATTCTTTAATTTTTTTCTCAGTTTTGTATTTTTGCATGAGCTTGAAAATTTTTTTTATGAATGAAACATATGTAAATAAAATTTATAGTCACAAGTCATGGCAGAGACTACATGATTTTTATCTCTATAATATTGCCTTGTAATTCCTATGAAGTAACCGTTCTGTTAAAATATATCTTATCGACATAGTTGCTAGTTTCCAGTTTTAGAAATTAAATTCTAAAGCCTAACATTCTTACAATGTGACATATTCGCGGGTCGCTTAGAATATGACTGTATGCTACTAACATAAACCCAATGTCATTTTTAAACCTACACTTCAAATAACCTTTAGCTCTATCCAAAAGTCATCAAGAAAATGTTGAAGCTACAGGTACATGTACGTGTACATACACATACAACTGAATATATGTCAGATATACTCCAAACACAATGGTGGTACCCTGGTAAACACGATTACCAGTGATGATATAGCGTCTGAAATGGTGAATAACAGATTAGAACAGTATCGTTTTATAGTAACAAATTAAAATAATCATAATCTACCCAATATATGTATAGCAGCGAAACACCCATTATGGTAAATTTCAAATATTTTTGGTAGTTCATTAATGTTATCTCTTTCTGTACATGCATCGTATTACAGTGCCCTTATGGTGTTGTTTTAAGTTATATTAAGTTGTACTCATTATAATATATTTCGATACATAATGCCAAAAATACCAGCACTGTGTTTAAAGTAACGTGCCCGAATTCAACTTTTACATGAACAAGTTAAAAAATCCAGTACTGTGAATTATTTATTGTGAGCGATGCAGCTTGCTAGTGAACGATTCATTACTATTGATTCATATATTATAACAATAGACCAATATGAGTGAAAATCTCTTATAATATTTTCAAAACAAAAGAAATCACCGTAGGGGTGCTCCATACTTTTGCCCTAGGTCGTATACATGTCCAGTTAATTTTGTATACAAATAATTAAACACAACAATACTGTCTACTTACTACCTTTGAAGTTGCAGAAATGAAAATTATAAAGGTAAGAAATTCTATGAATGAGCAGGGAAATGGATCCACTAATAAAGTAAATTTATTTCTATTCATCCTTCGATGAATTCCAAAGAATAAGCTCCGGTCAATTGATTTACCGAAACGGGTTAGCGTACGAGTATAATTGGTAATCTATAAAATCGGTTTTAATTAGACGTTATGGACTGACAAGAGATAAAAGAGGGTCAAACAACGATCCCTATTGTCAAATGACAATTAGGCAATAGTAATGAAACGGAACTGAAAAAAAATGTGGTTTTAAGATTGGCGTTGAGATTTACAAGTAGTAAAATAATCTATTTTTTTTTCTAAAATAGATAAACTATTCTAATCGTAGGTACTTAATCAAATTGAATGGATTTCAGATCAAAGGATTTATTTATATAGATTTAAGTAACCTTGTCGAATCTCGACAGATTTAATCAGAGTAATATCTACTATAACATGTGAGGCCTTATTTTTACATAAAATGTAATTTTAATATATGTAGATGAATTGTTTAATAGAGACAATATCAAGATTTCTTTCCTTTTTTATGATATGGGAGCAAATAAGTCCACTATGTTCTACTGAGTGACATCACTCAGCTGAATCAAACAGTTTTTTCTTATGTTTTCCCGTATCTTAAATTGATAGTATGCAAAACTCTGAACATTAATAATTAAAGAAATTATTTTACTACTATAGACACACTTTTCTATAGTAGTAAAATAATTTCTTGAATAAAATATAGTTGAATGAAAATCTACATATAATATATAAAAATTACTATTCAAAAATAATGTTTAAGTCAGTTAACAATACATAACTAATACAAATGAGAAATAGAAAAATTTCTCAGACGGGATATTTCTATGTTACATCAGCGACCTCAATGTTTTTATTTAACCATACCTATTTAAATAACACTACCACCCAATACTGAAGATTCACAGTATTCACGTCAGCGATATAATCGTTGGGATACCCTCAAAATTGTAGCGTAGAGAAGGGAACTCTACTTCAAAGTGTACATGACCCTAAGATTTTGAACATTCAATGCTATAAATGTTCATAAATTTCCTGCTTACTAACCATTGTGAACAGGGACTTTGTAAACGGATTTATCTAATAAAGTACTGCCGATTCAGTGTTGAATTTCCAACAATCTAATCCCTCAGATTGGTATATATCCTATAAAGTGAATTTCAGGCGGCTTAATATTGATTAAAAATTTATAGACAATGGTCGGGAAAGTGCAAGACTAAAAGTAGGCTTTGAATATTTTACGTTAGCATATTTCAAGTTCCTTGAACATTTGTTGATTCCACAAAAATAACAATTTATTCAATTTCCTAAAAATAAAAGTGATTTTAGCAAAATCAGAAATTATGTAAAATTAAAAAATGAACCCAATCCGGCACTTTAATAAGCCTTTCCAAGGATTAGAAGTCCAAATTAAAAAAAAAACCTTTGATAAAAGAAAAGGTAAAATTACCAAAACTCGTTTAAAGGGTCAAATTTCAGAATGAAGCTCAGCGTTGAACTAATAATTATGTTAATAACGACTTCGGGCCTGTAATAAAATCTATTACGCGCTATTATATATTTCAGTCAAAATTAAAACAACTTAATTAACTTACAGAATAAATTATAGATGTTCTATATAATTTCATTATTAAACGTTTAATTCTATCATAAAATAGATAAAAACCTGCCTCGTAAAGTCAATAAATAAATTGCTTTATACCTTATTTCATAACGTGGACAGATTTTATTGGTGCTTACAGGGCGTTCGTTAAAATTTTATGTTTTATTTCACATTTTAGTAATAAATAGGTCATTAAATACGCATATATAAACTGGTATCAGATTACCCATTGGTTTGGTTTTATGATTCATATTTATTGGGTGGAAATCCATCTATGTAAAGAGAACTCATTAGGTCACCATTTTTTTCGAGTATGTGGAGTGTTAGATTATTTGATCAGCTTAACTTGATCGTGACGTCACTGATTCACACATATACACAGATTTTCAAAATTGGCAAATGCTAATTTATTCATACTACTATTAATGTTTTGTATAACGAGACATAAACTTTAGCTACAATTCGATTAGTTGCGAAACTGACTTTCGCGACAAATTTATACTATAATTCAGGTTTTTATTGGTCTATTCTATCCGTTTGGCTGTTTTCTAATAGTCCTTGTCATTAGTTTGAATGAATTTGTTTACGTTTATTTATAAATATTTTGTTAAAATTGAATTGGGCTCGTCTAAGTAGCGACAGTTCTTGCGTACAAGTGTACGTACACGTGGGACTGTACTTCATGAGCATCTAGTCGACTACACAGGCACAACTTCCAGAACTCCCCTCCCTTCTAACGAAGCACAGTCACTACTGCTGAAGAAATGATCAGAAGTCACATTATCACAGATAAATAAAATATATTTAAATACATTCTTATAATGACACGATATAATTGATTTGTTTCAATACACAATTCAATTATGTCGTATTGTTTCTTGAAGTTTCTGTCAGTAATAAAATCTGATATTCCGTATTTTATGATAATAGGAATCTAGATACTGAAAGTAGCTACATTAATATGTATGTAACCGAGTTATTACATATCAAAATGTTTTGTTTCACAATATTTATTCTATTATTCTAAGATTTCTCACAATATAAACCTTTATTTACAAAAAATCATCTTTCAGTGTTTACATACAAAATGTTAATAGTACCTTTTCTCCATCAATGTCCCAACTGAGGACCGCCGCGGGGTATGACCGACCCGACGTACAGTTGAGGAATAAGGAATCCCCTCTTCTGTTTTCTTGTTCATTGCCTGTTATTCTTGGTCCTTCCCGGGGTAAGTCTGTCGAACAAATTCATTTAATGTATTCTTTTCATAGTTATCACTTGTAGTTGTACGAGTATGTATTGCATTTATATTATAAGGTGATTGTTTTAAAGATATGTAGTTAAAACTTCTTTTAAGCTGAAATGTATAATGGTTCAGATACCTAGAATAAAGTGGCTCAATAAAACATTTCATTGTGGGATATGTGATGATCGATAATGTTGTGTTGGCAAAAAAAAAAGCTTCGCTCCCGAATGAATAATCCACTATATAGTTTACAATACTATTGATTTTAATTTTAAGTCAACAAGACATCTGTTATTATAAGTCAAACATTTTCTTTTAACACAACAAATTTTGAATCAATTTTGAGTATCTCGTATGGAGAAGGTTGCCATATAAGTTTCTTTTGATTATTTCTAAAGTACCTAATCAGTGATGTTAGCTACAGATACACTGTTCATTCATTTGTTTTCTTTTTGGGTAGTTCGATATTACTAAATTATTGACGTAATTGATTCTTATACACACATAGTTTTTGTTGTACAGAGGGATTTATTCACAATAACCCCGTACAACTCGTTCGAAACGTTGGAAAATAGAAGCTACCGTAACCTTCTAAATAATTTTATCGCGAATAAGCCACACAACAAAATATATGTGTATACATTAGGGTGTCCCTTATATGACAAAAAAAAATTTTTTTTCGAATTTCTAAATGCATACCCTCTATAATTTTTACTAATGCTATAAGATACTTAAATATAAAATTTTATCAATCTAGCATAATTGCAACCAGTGCCGACCGAGCTTCAAAGTTTAGTAAAAAACGTGTTTTGTCCTAAAATTTCAGTCTGCTATAATTTCACTATAAATGCAATGAATTAAGTGAATAAAATTAAATAATAAATTAGATGAACATTAATCTTTAATTAAAAACATAAAGAAATAAGAATCATTCAGGGTAACTTCTTTTTAGAGTAGTTTTTTTACAGTCTGGATACAATTTTAGATGTTCCTGGACACAGCGCAGCAAGAACTGTTTTTGTTCTTCTTCAGCCGTGATAAGTCCGTTAAAATCTTGCATTAATTTAACAGCCCTTTCAGCAGTATCATTTACAACTCTCAAATAACTTATTCTTCTTTTAGCCTCCAGAAAAGCAGCATTGTTATTCCAAGAAGATACATCTTCCTTTAGAAAACTGTCGTCGATCTGCAGTCGTGATAAAAATTGTTTGCTCTTTTCCGATACAAAATCATCCAGTGCTTTGTCTAAAAAAAAAGAATAATAAGTTAAATAACAAATAAAAATCAACAACAATTTTGAAAATAAATAAATAAGTATTGGACATTGAAATTGAAATCCAACAAAAAGTCAATTTAACTTACCAAACAACTTTTGAGTCAGTTCTTCCTTCGACGGGTCATAGCGTTTGCTAAAATCCGAGATTTTGTCCCTGTTGAAGTTGGCAATCATCTTCTTCTTAGTTTGGTTGTCAACTTCATCATCAAATAGTGATAGAATGACTGTCTCTTCACATAAATACCACAAGTGATGGCTGAACTTGCTTATAGAAGCTTTAGAAATTGTTGCGTCAACTTTTTCATACTCTTTTAACATCTTCAAGAAGCGCAAATCTTGATTAGGTGCTTTGGTCGCTACTGTACATTCGAGCCAAGGTTTAACATACAATATTACGAGAAATAAGCAAACATCTTGTAGAGCCTTTTTGTCCTTCGCAGTTGCTCTACATTGTGACTGAAGTAAACATATTTTTAAAGAATAGATCGCTCTCGCCATCCAGCGTGCCTGATGTATAGCTCCGGGGGGCCTTAGTTTTAATTTTTCCTCTGTGTCTCCTCCTAAAAATATTACGCACAGTTCGACCAATTCGCGGTAATCATCTCTTACAAAACCTTTATCTAATTCTGCCTTATAAAATAGTAACAACGCTTGAATGTCTGTCTCGGCAACCCGTGCTTTTACGAAATTAAGAGATGGTTCAATTTTAGTACAATCAATGTTTTTCCAATTTTCTTGGAACTTTTTGAACATCGGAATATCTGAGCTACTAGTAATTTGCTTAATCTTGGTTTCAAAGACAGCTTTTAGGACCAATTCATAAACATGATGACGACAGGCGAAAAGCAACAATTCTCTTCCTAAAGTTTGCTCCAAAATAGCACAAGCTCCATTGAAACGGCCCATATTGGAAGCTGTTGTGTCGCAGCACATTATTTGCACTTTATCATAAAGGTTCCAGTCAAAGAGAGCTGCTGATACAGCCTTCGCTTGATGTTTTCCAGAAGAACTTTCTAGTTTCGGCACTGCAATAAGCTGCTCTCTATCGTCAAATGAAGCTATAACTGGCAAGCGTTCTTCTTTTGAACTCCGTACATCCAACCCCGGTAATAGTTTTCGATCCCAATGGACTGTGACTATGGCGGGTACATTGTTTTGGAAGTTAGATTTTATTGCTTCTGCCCTTGATTTTCTAGTTTCAGTACGAATTCGCTGAATCGAGGATTTGTTAATACAGAAATCATCGCTGCTCAGACCAAGCGCTTCTACCACCGCATTAAGAATGTAAACGGTATCTCTAATGCTTAACTGGCATCGATCTAAAGCTGCAACTAGTTTAGGTGTTATAAGATTCTTTCTACCTCTTTTTGAACTTTGTTCATGGCAGGGAACGTCCGGCAAGCTGAGTTCAGAATTCAAGATCTGTTCTTCGTCTGAATCTTCTACACTGTCTAAGTTATTTGTGGTGGAAGTAGATGCAACAGCTAGTGATTCTCTTTGTCTTACAATCCTTTCCTCTTCTTCCAATCGTCGTTGTCTAGATCTTTGTTCTTTTTCCGCCAATTTTTTATCTACACCACCTAAGCATCCCGGTCGACCTGGCTCTCTCTGTTTCATTAAAAATAATTTATCTTCCTCTATTTTCATTCTCTCAAAAGCATCCGCATGTGCAATATCAAACAAATTATCAAGATTAATTATAAAATTGTTCTCACGACTCTTAAACGTAATCTGAGTTTTCTTACAATTTTTTTGCAACTCTCTCCAAACATGATATAAATCAATAAGTTTCTTCACGCAGTTAGGAAATGCCCTTGTTGGAATTCTTGCTTTTTCCCAATATATGATGCACTCCCTAATCACAAGATTTGCACTTTCACTAACAGTCAATTTAACCTCACGAATATTGTAAAATAGGACTGAGAGAACTTGTCGATTAGATGGTAATTTTGCACCATTTATTTGGTAGCTAGTCAATCCGATAAGAAAAATATTTTGTTTATCACTCCGTAATTCCACCGACATGTTTACGCACTAAACAATGAAGCACTAATAGTCTCAAAAATCACGTACGAAACGGCAAATAAAACATGTCGTAACAGGTCACTGGGCAGTACTTAAGCAACTTGTATCGACAAGTTTAAATAGCAAGTCGGCACGGGTTATCGTTTATATATCGAACTAATATTTTTTTCTAGACAATATAGGGTTATTACGAAACTTTTAAGAAGGTATGCGTAAAAAAATATCGAACTTGAAATTTAAGGGACACCCTAGTATACATATGTAAAAGTCGCAAAAGTCTAAAAACACAAATGTTATACTGCATTTTGCCTACTTTGAGATTAGCAAACGTTGTCACCTCACGTTTCTGATTACGGTTCTATTTCAGTATATTATTAGTAAGAACAAAAAAATATTTACATATAACTTCCATTCTGCCCTCGCCAGCAGCTGATGCAAAACTTGGAGCCTCAGCTGAGACCTCGCATCTGTATAGTCCACTTGACTTGAGTGTCACCTGATGGAGAGTCACTCTTCTATCATCAGACTTTTGTAACTGTGAACAAAAATAATATCTATTATGTATTATTATACTACATATTAAGATTACATGGATGTAACTTTTGGATGGATGGATGGATGCATGGATTTTACTGAATGCATATTAACTTTATTAAAAGCAATTAAATCTAAATCAAACCACTTTCATCTAAAAGATTGTTTCATTTAGTCAAATCTAAATCATCTTTTCCATCAAAATTGTTGCATTAACGAATTAGTTCGCTAAAAATGCCACTTATTGCAGTTGTGAATTGTTTAAACAAAACTTTCTAATAGATTAATTTATTCTCTTAAATTGTTTTACAGATAAAGTAAGACAGTAAATTATCATTACACAAAAGAGAATGTAACGTGTATAATGTGTATATATATATATATATATACCTAGTCTTGCCATAAATATTGTAATAAAGAAAAAAGAAAATTGTTAACTGCAAATAACATTTATTACTTTTACAGTGTGTCAGTTTAATACATAAATATAAAACAATTAAAAATATAAAAAGCTTATTCGAAGTGGTCTCCATTGGCTGCAATACAGTCCTTTAAACGATGAGGCCAGTTATCAATAGAAGCACGCACTCTTTCCATGGGAAAATTCTTCACTGCCAATCGTATAGATTGTTTTAGGGACTCCAAATTATCATGGCGTTTAGAGCAAGCTGTACTCTCTAAAACTGACCACAAATCATAATCCAGCGGATTAAGATCGGGACTAGACGACGGCCAGTCTTCAGCTCTGATGAAGTCCGAAACGTTCGATTCCAACCAAGACTGCGTGGACCGAGCTTTATGACCCGGCGCCGAGTCTTGCTGGAAGGACCATACTTGGTTATTGAACATGGTGATGTTAAGGGGCTTAACTACCTTCTCAAGAATGGTATCTTGATACACTTGTGCCGATGTTTTGATACCTTTTTCACAAAAATATGGCTCAGTCACTCCTTCATAGCTAACACCCCACCAAACCATCACTGAAGTCGGATAATGTCCACGTTGCACTCTGTCGACTAATTGGGAAGCTTCCTTAGAGCTTTGAGCATAAATACGGTCATTTTGTTTGTTAAAATGTTGCTCAATTGTAAAAATTTTCTCATCCGTAAACAAAATTTTTCTGTGACCTCCCTTTGCGTACCGCTTCAGTAGTTGTTTCGATTTTACCACCCTATTCTTCTTTAAATTATCAGTTAAGAAATGGCCAGTGCGTCTCTTATAGGCTGCAAGTCCTAAGTCATCTTTTAAAATACGCGACATGGTTCTAGGTGCTATCTTCATTTCCCGAGATAAAATCTTTTGCTTTCGGACAGGATTTCTTCGAATTCTTTCCCTTACTGCTTTGACCACCTTTTTCGTACGAACACTACGTGGACGGCCAGATCTTTTTCTGTCACAAACAGAGGAGGTCTCATTGTACCTATTAATAGCCCGGTACACAAACATTTTACTAATACCAAGTGTATGGAGAGTTTTAAAAATTGCATTTGGCTCCATACCTACTTTGTGTAATGCTATCACAGCGATTCGGTTCTCTTTATCACCCCACACCATTTTAATATCGCAAAATATTTTACAATGTATTGGCGCCAAAATGAGAAAACACAATGAACAATCGTATAAAAATGACAGATTCGAAATTCAAATGTAATATTTTTTTATAATTAAGTGTAACAGTATTTATGGCCAGACTAAGTATATATATATATATTCGCCATCATTTGTTCTATGTCTAGATATATATTACATCTAGACATAGAACAAATGATGGCCATCACACAATCTTTGTCCCAGTGGGTATTAAATCCACGATCTTTCTGTTAGCACTCAGGTACCACTAGATCGATAGGCCAGTCCAAAATAATCTAATAATTAATAAAGTAATACTACAAAGAGTATAAACTATCTTAGTTTATGACATCAAACACTATAGAGGTAGACAAATAACAAAACAACTAGTTTTTGTGTTTGAAACTACATAGATATCCAACGAACCAGTGATGAAGCGTCATTGGATATCTACGTTTGCGATTGGAGCTTCATTACGAAAGAACAAATAGAATTGTATAAATGTTTGTTTTCAAAATAAGTACATACATACATACATACATACATAAACAGGTTGAGACAATAACCCTAAGAGTTGGGCGGCATTCACTCACGACTGAACCATTTATACGCTACCTTGGAGTTATGATAGATTTGCGTCTTAATTTCAAGAAACATGTGGAATGTGCTGCAGCAAAACAACTGCAGTAGTTGCTAACCTAGCTCAGTTAATGCCGAACGTCAGAAGACCCAAAAGAAAAGGAGACTTACACAGAAATGGAGATGGACCTACCGGCTTATACCCGAAGTTGGAAAGTGGATAAACTATAAACACGGACACACCACCTATTACCTTACGCAAATGCTCTCAGGACACGAATGCTTCCGGGAATACCTCCATCGGTTCAAGCATGATGATTCCTCAGAATACCCCATCTGCAAGGGCATTAATGAAAATGTGGAGCACGTATTCTTCGTATGCCCTCGATTCCAGGCAGCACGAGGGAGGTGGAAAACTTCACTATAATGTAGAATCCAACCTGAAAATTTAACTTCGGTAATGCTGAAGACAAAAGAGAAATGGGATGCAACTAACACCTATGCAGCAGAAGTGCTAAGAGAACTACGCACCCAAGAGAGAGCTGGATCGACTGGTAGCCCAGCAGGGAGTAAGAAGGCATAGAAAAAGAGGTGGTTTTTTAGTCGGTATAGGTCGCTACCAAGACCGAGCCCGACATACGGGGTGTATTACACCTAAGCTCTATGATACGTAATAGTAGTGTTTACGTACATACATACATACATACATACATACATACATACAAACATACATACATACATAAATACACGCCTGTTTGACCGGAAAAGTAGGCAGATGCATATTAAACACCCACTATTCGCCAGTGTTTTGGTCCCATGTAATCAGTGGTGAGTCTATTGTCGCTAATCGGGATGTTTATTTACCAGAGCTTCGTCCGGTGTAAGTGAGGTTGACTTAGGGCCCTAAGTTCTTGGGGTGCTGGGCTAGAAAACCTCCACGTGGTGCACCCTGGTAACGTCGGCGATGGTATTGTTCATCACTGCCAACGGCTAATATTCTAGCACAAAGAGGAAGCCATTTTCTTCGGCAATTCGGCCGAGACTTGGTCCAACAGAGCGGGCGTGTCGATCGGATCTTCTGTTGGTTCTTCGCTCTTCGGAGCATTGAGGAGGAAAACCTCGGTAAAAAATCACTATGGTGGGACCCTTTCATGGGTCGGCGTTTCTCCACTGTCAATGGTGGAGAAAGGAGAACGGGCTCGGTGTGTACTCACACTGGCGCCGAGCAGGCATTGGAAGATTTAATCTTCCTGCCACCGTTGTCACATCGTAATCCCGAAAGGAGTGTCGTGGTTATGTATCGTGACACCAATCGGGGGCGAGGGTCTTGGCTTAGCCGCCCGGACTGCGAGGAAGAAAACTTCTTTAAAAATTACCCCGAATCCCGTGTTATGGTGCGTGACCAGGGGATGCATGGCTGATAGGTAGTTCAGTTGTAAGCGCACTCCCAGCCGAGGCGACCCCTCGGTTGGGCATAAATTTACGCTTGCCCGGGTATTGGGGGATCTCTGCCCGGGTCGACCTTTAGTTCTCCCCCTCTCGTGGGTCTAATATGGAATCTGATCAAATCAAAACTAAAAACGTAAATGTAGAAGGAGAGAAAGAGAAGAAGAAGGAGAAAAGCGGAGTGGACGACTTCTCGTCCAATTTAAAGGACGCATCGGTTGGGTCACCTATGTCGATGAGGCTCCCAGAAGTCATTATGACTGCTGGGAGCGGCAGAACATCGGAACGACTGCGTTCCAGATCTACGTGTTCGTCGGATGGCAGGGGAGGTGAGCTGATGGAAACGGAGCTGTGCAACTCCCGAAAACGCGGGCGCTCCAGGGACGAAGAGAGCGACACGTCCCAGGAGATGTTGCCTCCTAAAGTCGTCAGCAGCCGTAGAGGAAGGTCGCGATTTTCGGTCTCGATCCCGTCAGGCTCCGTCTTCTGTAAGGCGGAAGCCTATAGGCGGGTTAGGGCGGACGGCGAAGCACTTGCAGAGGAGGAGATCGCAGATCTCTTGCTTAAGATCAAGGAGCCGATGGTAGGGGATTCTGTTCCCCAAACGCCATCGTCCATGCAAGAGAGAGCGCAAGCAGCGGTGGCTATCATCCACAAGGTAGCCACCAAGTCGAGTAACCTTAAGGGTGCTTTTGTAAAGGCTCTTAAGGATTCCTCCTCTGCGGTTGCGGGAGTCGTTGAGACCCTTATTGGGGACGTGGCTCGTCTCCAAGCGGCCAACGACCATCTTACAGGGCAGGTGGCTGAGCTGAGCGCGCAGTTTGCCCAATTTCAGGCTCATCGCCCTGAGCGAGAAGGCCCGTCTCCGTCGCTTGCCCCTGCCAATCTCAGTACCATCGCTGATGCCCACCTGCGCCAAATCACAGACGCAGTGTGGCGCATGATGGATGGACGTCTCGCTGGCCTGGAGGCGAGACTACCTCCAGCCCCTGTCGTCCGGCCGCCGCTCGCGGCACATAGACCAAAGGCGCTGACGTCGCTTCCCGTTATGGGAGGTCGTGTGTCCTATGCGGCGGCGGCGTCGGTGTCTGCTGCTCCTGCGGCATCGGTGTCTGCTGTACCTGCGGCGTCGACGTCTGCTGTTCCTGCGGCCGCTTCGAGGACACGACAGGCGGCTAAAGCAGTAGCAAAGATGGGTGCTAAGAGGTCAGGGCCCAAAACGGCGGCCAAGTCTAGAGTGGAATTCCCTCCACTCCCCACTCCAGCCACTGCACCTGGCACCTTTACATCTACTCCCTCCACATCTGCCCCTTCCACGGATGCTTGGCAGGTAGTTGGGGGGGGCTAAGAAGTCCCGAAAGCAGGGTAAAAAGGCTGCCCAAAATGTAGCTTCTACCCCGCAGTCGCCATCGGTGGCAGTGGCCACCACAAAGAAGCCGCGCACACTGCAAGCGCCCAAAACCGAGGCAGTGGTGGTCACCATGTCACCGGGGGCGGCTGATGGTGGGCTGTCCTATGCGGCTATCTTCAAAAAGGCCCGGGACAGTCTCGCACACGACTTCGAGACGGTGGGAGTTAGAATGCGCCTCGCCCAGACGGGAGCTCGAGTCCTCGAGTTCCCCGGGGCTGAAGGTGCAAAGACGGCGGACTCTTTCGCCGAGAAGCTGCGGGGAATTTTTACAGCCACTGATGGTGTTAAGATCGCCAGGCCTACTAAGTGCGTTGAACTGCGTATCTCGGGCCTGGACGATTCCGTAACGGCCGAGGATGTCCGCGCTGCAGTTATAGAGAGGACAGGCTGCAACATGGAAAACATCAGGGTAGGCACCATCCGCCCCGGTCCAGGAGGGCTTGGCGCAGTGTGGGTCAGCTGTCCCGTACCGTCGGCCAAAATTTTGGCCGACGCCGGTAAGCTACTCATCGGTTTCGTGAGCGCTAGGATCACAGTCCTGGCGGCGAGACCGATGAGATGCTACAAATGTCTGGCATCGGGACACACACGCGCCAAGTGCGTAAGTTGTTTTGACTGCAGCGGACTATGCTTCCGCTGCGGTCGACCGGGGCACAAGGCGACAGTGTGTTCTGCCGCCCCTCACTACCCATTGTGTGCGGCGGGTAACAAGCCCGCCAATCACTAGATGGGGCAGGTGGGGTGCAAACATCCCCGCAATTCTCGACAAGTGTCAGGGGCTAGCTAATCGACCCAGGTTGCCTCCGATATTGTCCGCACGTCAGCATCGTCGCCCATGGAGGAGGTTGTAGAGACGGTTCAGTAATGGACCAAGTCTCCAACCTCCTTGTCCAGACGAACCTGAACCACTGTGCCGCGGCACAGGACCTCTTTCTGCAAACCATGGCACAGTGGTCGATCGGCGTTGCCGTAGCCGCGGAGCCTTATTATGTTCCTCCCCGTCCAAATTGGTTGGGTGACCAGGACGGCTCTGTGGCAGTCGTCGGCTCCACGGCGGCTCATTCCCCGCCCTTGTCGCTAAGAGACAAGGGCACTGGATATGTTGCTGCTGAGTGGGGGGGGATCACCGTATACGGTGTATACTTCTCCCCCAACCGGAGTTTGAGCGACTTCGAGGTTTTCCTTAATAGCTTGGAAAGCTCGAAGTCCATTGCGCGGGGTTCCCCCAGGACGGACGCCAGGGGCGAGGCCGTAGAGGAGTGGGCGGCCTCGGTGGGCCTCTGTTTACTGAACAGGGGCTCCACCAACACGTGCGTGCGACGGCAGGGAGGGTCGATAGTGGACCTTTCGTTCGCTACCCCTGCCGTCGCCGCACGAGTAAGGAACTGGTGTGTCCTGGAAGAGGTTGAGACGCTCTCGGATCACCTCTATATTCGATTTGAGCTCTCCCGGACCCAGGACCCCAGTAGGGGTCACGCGGCGCGGCGTTCTTCTCGCTTTCTGCGGTGGGCTGTAGCCAAACTGAATAGGGACCTACTAGAGGAGGCAGCCATTATTCACTCGTGGCTGTCTCCGCAGGCTCCGACCGAGGAGGTCGACATGGGGGCTGGTCGTTGCCGCGATGCGATTACGCAGATCTGCGATGCGGCCATGCCCCGCATCCGAGGTTGTCAGCCTCCACGGAAGGAGGTTTACTGGTGGTCCCAGGAGTTGGCGGACCTCCGCGCGGCCTGTACTCGTGCCCGGAGGTCCTACACCCATAGTCGGCGGCGACACCGCGTAGACGGTGAGGAGGACCAGCTTCATGAGGAGTACCGAGAGGCGCGGCAAACTCTGAAGCTGGCCATTAGCCGCGCCAAAGAAGTGAAGAGGAAGGAGATGCTGGAGGGTCTCGGTCGTGACCTCTGGGGTCGCCCTTATCGTGTGGTGCGACAAAAGCTCCGCTCGTCGGGCCCCCCCCTTACAGAGACACTCCAGCCCAGCTTCCTGCGGGAAGTGGTCGAGGGTCTTTTCCCGCAGCGGGCGGAGCACACACCCCCGTCGATGGCCTTCATGGTCGAAGACGACGGGGGACGGAACGAGGATAGGGGCGGTCGTTCTACGGATTCGCTCTAAAAACACCGCCCCTGGGCCAGATGGGATACCTGCCCGAGTGTTGGCGCGAACCCTCGACCACATGTCGGATCACCTCGGGGAAGTCCTAAACGCCAGCTTGGCGTCCGGGCGCTTTCCTGAGAGCTGGAACAGCGGGAAGCTGGTCCTACTACGGAAGCCGAGACGGCCGGCCGATTCGGTCGCGGCTTATAGGCCCATCGTGTTGCTGGACGAGGCGGGTAAATTGTTTGAGAGGATACTCTCTGCCCGCATCGTCCGGCACCTCTGCGAGGTGGGCCCCGATCTGTCAGACACTCAATACGGGTTTCGAGCCGGGCGTTCGACAGTCGATGCTGTGTTGCGCCTGAGGGCCGTGACCGAAGAGACGGTGAGCTGTGGCGGCGTGCTGTTGGCGGTGTCGTTGGACATCGCCAACGCATTTAATAGTCTGCCATTTAGCTGCATCAGGGAAGCACTCCACTACCACGGGGTGCCAGAGTACCTGAGGCGGCTTGTGGCAGACTATCTTGAGGAGCGTACCGTCATGTACGAGGACCGAGATGGTATTCTGAGGCGGCGGCCCATGTCGTGCGGTGTTCCACAGGGGTCTGTCCTCGGACCACTCCTGTGGAATATGAGATACGGCTGGGCCCTTCGAGGTCGTCTTCACCCCGGGCTGGGCGGACGGAGACCCTTTTGTTTCATGGGCCCCGTCGTGGTCCACCCCCCGGTGCCTCTATCGTTGTCAATTCGGTCCTCGTACCGATTAAGGCCCAGATGAAGTATCTGGGCCTGATCCTAGACGGCAGGTGGCCCTTCGACGAGCACTTCCGACAGCTTACTCCGAAGCTGGTAGGCGCTGCTTCTGCCCTTGGGCGACTTTTGCCCAATTTGGGTGGAGCCAGCGTCGCAACGAGACGGCTATACACGGAGGTTGTCCGGTCAATGGCGCTGTATGGTGCACTGGTGTGGGCGGTGGCTCTGACCGCCCAGAATAGGGCTCATCTCTGGCGCCCTCAGAGGATATTGGCGGTTAGAGCCATACGCGGTTACCGCACCGTATCGACGGAGGCGGCGTGCGCCTTGGCCGGAACTCCCCCGTGGGATTTGGAGGCGGAAGTGCTCGCCGAAGTTTATCGGCGGACGGCTGACTTCCGGGCGGGTAGCGGCATACGGCCCCCGCCCGAAGAGATACACGAGTGGCGAGAGGCCGCTCGTCTAGCCACGATGGCTCGTTGGTCGTCCCGGCTGGAGACTCCACGTGCTGGCTTTGCCGCCGTGGAGGCTCTCCAGCCGGTCATCGCCGAGTGGGCAGGGCGACAGCACGGGACCCTCTCCTTCCGACTGACGCAGGTCCTTTCCGGGCACGGTTGCTTCGGGAAGTATCTGCACTCGGTCGCCAGGAGGGAATTGAGTCCCGCCTGTCACCACTGCGACTGCAGTGAGGACTCGGCTCAGCACACGCTAGCGGTTTGTTCCGCTTGGGCGGCGCAGCGTGGGGTCCTCACTGCAGTTATTGGAGGTGATCTCTCGCTACCGGCCGTCATACGCTCCATGACCGGTAGCGACAGTTGTTTTACCGCGGTCGCAACCTTCTGCGAAGACGTAATTTCGCGGAAGGAGGCGGCGGAGAAGGCCCGGGAGGACGATATCCACTCGGACCCAATTCGCCGCCGGCGAGCCGGGCGGCGGAGGCGCGCATACCAGCGCCTCATGCCGCCTTGAGTATGGCCGCGGGTGGACGGGACGGGTTTTCCCCTCCATCCGCTATAGTGGCCAGCCGCGAGGAGGTGATGTGCACGTGTGCCGTACGTCACCTAAATAGAGAGTTTATCCGCAGATGGTGCCAGCTTTAGCGGGCAGGCGCTAGGAGGGATCTGGATGTCGTAACAGCAGCGGTTCCCGGATCCCTCCTATCTCAGGCGCAGAGTGGCACACCGTGTGGTTTTAGTCGGTCCGATTCCGACACACCACCCCGCCGTAAACCCCGGTGGGATGACGGCTCGAGGGGGTTTCCACACGATAAAAAAAAATAAAAAAAAAGGGCCCTAAGTTCTTGGTGGGAACCTTATGTAAATTATTAAATGAACAAATAAATCTCAACTAATTCATATAGAAAAATGAATGCTACTTTGGTTTTTTTTTGTGTGTAACGGGTGAGTAACTTTCCGTTGTAAATCACCAGAATGAGGATGATTATTATCATGAAAGTTGGATTGTCTAGAATACATGAAAATATTAATTTGACTATTTTCTTGTAATTTCATTTGCACGAATATTGAGAACCATTCACTTTCTTAAATTACATTTTATTGCCGTGTTAATAAATATACATAAGTAGAATATGTATGCGTATTCATAATTAGCATACTATTTCACATTGAGGCAACAGCACGAAATTATTATGTTCATGTAAAAATTAATTTTCATTTAGATTACAACAAAATATCTATTAACTTAAGGAATTTACAATGGTTCATATGTTTTACCATTTATGAGCACTTCATTTAGTTTTATCCAAGTGGGTTTTTTTTATCATGATATGTGTGCTGCTACTGAAATAAAGGCCAGATAGCTGATATTTTTACAGATATTCTACTTCAAAAATAATTAGTGTCTGCCAGTCGACCAAACCGTTTTCATTTCGTCTGCAATATGAGCTTGTAACTTGTGCTTGCTCGCTTGAAATTCAAAGATTGTTAAAAAACATATAAAAACGGCAAGATATTTTCTCACATACTCTTTTGAATTAAAGTGTAAATCCATATCCGCAAAATGAGAGCATAAAACCGCAATGCAAACCGCGGTTAATAAATTCATATTGGTGATTTATGAGAGTCATAAAAATATTGGAGTAATATCTCTGTCTGGTGATAAATTAAGAATACACAGTCTCATCATCCCCATTTATTCCGTGGGTGTTGAAAGAGTTGACTAAGAAAGCATGCTATGCAGAAAAATATCACCACGAAGAGAAGATAAATTTGAAAGAAACTCTATACCAACTTGTTTGATCAGCGTAGCATAGTAGGCCAAATATCCTACCTAAGAAAGGTCTACGTTCAGCAGAGGATAATGAAAGCTTGTTTATAATGATAATTGATGAACATTTAGAGTTATTTAGAAAATAACTCCTCTTCCGATATATTTGAATACTATACAATATACATGAAGTCCTTAAACATTTTAACATTAAATTAAAAAGGTTCTTAGAAAATTAATAAGTCTGGTTTTCTTATAAACGACTTCTCTTAATTTAAATTCTGTATATAATTTATTTTACTTTATTTTACTAGTAAAATTAATATCTCTAAGTTTCTTTGCTGTCTAAAAGTCGTATCTGCCTTCAAATTACGCGCATCTGTTAATTATTTTGTAGTTTCTGGCATTCATTGTGTAAAAACAAAGACAGGATGGACCACGAATTAGTCGTCATTTGTTATCAAAATTGTATAAAAAACTATTTGATACATTCAAATAAAGTCTAAATGATCACCGATTTGACATTTTCACTCTTCTAAGCGAACACCGTGAACAGAGCAGTGAACTATGTTTAGCATAACCATTTGTGCTCTTTAGATTTTTATTTTTGTTTCTTACTCTTTTTAAATTTTACTTTGATTCGTTTGTATAATTTATGGTGACGGGTAATTCTTACCTATTAGTATTTTAGTGATTATGTTTTACCTTTCGTTTTGTGATAGTCTTATTTTGTAAGCTGGCGGGTGGTGTAGAAATACGCATCAGTTTCGAGCAGGGTATTTATAAATTGGGCTTATAAACATATAATTATATTATATCTGTATAAAATATTATTATTATTTATTTATTCGTGTAATATTTCTTACATCATATTGAAATTTAAAAATTTTATTTAATGTGTACTCGTTTGTAATGATGATGGATGATAATGATTTTTATTTTTCTGCAAATGACTCCACTGGAGATGAGAGCTTCAATTCCCTACCTGACACCTTGGGTGAACAATTACGTCTGTCATTTAATAATCAGTCACGATCGTTATTAAATGTGTGTCATATTAACGCTCAAAGTGTCCCCAGTCACTTTAGTGAATTTACTGAAACTTTCTCTGACAATAATGTGCATGCCATCCTGATTTCGGAAACTTGGTTAAAGCCGCATCTTGTTTCCACCTCTTATTCACTAACTGGTTTCGTACTCATTCGAAACGACCGGCCTGAGCCGAGAAGGGGTGGTGGGGTTGCCATCTACCTACGTGGGTGTTTACCCTACAAAATCCTCGCCACTTCCTCTTCCGATCTTTCTTCCACTGCTGAATATCTTTTTCTTGAAGTCTGTGTCAAGGGATCTAACGTCTTACTAGGGGTCGTTTATTGTCCCCCCGCTGTTAATTACTTCTCCAGTCTGGAAACAGTTCTGGAATCTTTAGGGTCAGAATATACACACCACATCATTATGGGCGATTTTAATACTGATCTCCTAGCATCTTGTTCGCTCCGTACTCGTAATCTGCTCCATATCATCCAATCCACTAGCCTCCATGTCCTCCCTCTTCAACCAACTCACCACAACATGGAGCACCAGGATACTTGGCTTGACCTAATGCTGACCTCTGCTCCAAACCTAGTCTATTCCCATGGTCAACATTCTGCTCCTGGATTTTCCCATCACGACTTAATTTTCCTCTCTTATATCTTAAAACCTCCTAAATCCCCTCCCAAAATTCTGCATATTCGTAATTTCAGACGAATGGACCTCGAAAGACTGTGTACAGATGCTTCTGCTTTAGACTGGACCAACTTGGCAACAGCTACAGACATAAATGATAAGGTCAGTATTTTTAATGACACAGTTCTGAAATTGTACGATAGACACGCACCTGTGAGGGGAGTAAAGTTGAAGCGCCCCCCTGCACCATGGATGACTGCGGCAATTCGAACAGCTATGAAACGCAGGGACCGTTTTTACAACAGATATAGGAGGAATCGCTGTGAGGAGAATTGGGATCTTTTTAAGACCGCTAGGAATCGGTGTAATCAGGTGATACGTAACGCCAAACGCCGCCACATTATTCAAAACTTAGAAATCTCTTCAACTTCCAATATGTGGAAGTTCCTTGGAACGCTGGGCATTGGAAAGCAGCAACGTCCTGAAGTTAAGACGACAATTGGTTTAGATGACATCAACGTTCACTTTTCAACCACACCTCAGATGGATCATCAAATCAAAAGCCAAACCTTGAGCTACATATCCAGTTTAACCCATCCTAACATCAATGCCTTTGATTTTTCTCCGGTATCTTCTGAGGACATCAAAAAGATTATCCTGTCCATTCGTTCCAATGCTGTAGGATGTGACGGCGTTAGCCGTTACATGATCGTTACTATCCTGGATCACATTCTGCCAGCAATATCTCACATCGTTAACTTTTCACTTGACTCTGCAACCTATCCCTCACTCTGGCGTAAGGCCTTCATTATCCCTCTACCTAAGAGACCTGACCCCTCGCTCCCGGAACACTTCCGACCCATTTCTATACTTCCCTTTCTTTCTAAAGTTCTTGAAGCCTGTGTTCATAAACAACTCTCGCACTTTGTTTATAAACATAATCTCCTTAGTCCGCTACAATCTGGCTTTAGACCCGGTCATAGCACAACCACTGCTCTCCTCAAAGTGACTGGCGATATTAGGGAAGGTATGGAGGACACCAAAGTCACAGTGCTGGCTTTGGTAGATTTCTCGAGTGCTTTCGATACCGTTTGTCATGAAGTCCTACTGGCCATCCTCTCCTATCTTATGATCTCCTCAGAAGTTCTGGAATGGTTCTCTTCCTATCTTCAGGGACGTCAACAGTGTGTTCACATTGATGACTTATCGTCGAGTTGGTGTGAGCTTCTCACCGGTGTCCCTCAAGGCGGTATATTATCTCCCTTATTATTTTCAATTTTTATTAATCTCGTAACCCAACACCTTCAGTGTGCGTATCACCTGTACGCTGATGACCTACAGATTTATACAATGGCTAGAGTTGAAAATATATCAGATGCCATCAAGACAATCAACAAGGACTTAGAATCCATAAGAAGTTGGTCTACGAAATTTGGTTTGTCGGTAAATCCAACTAAGTGTCAAGTGATTGTCGTGGGGAGCAAACAAATGCACAGTAGGTTAGGCGTGGCGACTATCCCACCTGTTGTTTATGACAACCTGACTATTCCTCTGAGTACAGTAGTAAAGAACCTGGGCCTATATATCGACTCGACACTTGATTGGCGTGCACAAGTTGCACACGTGAGCCAGAAAGTTACCTCGTGCCTCCGCGCTTTGTATCGTCTGAAAAATTTTCTCCCTATTAAAACCAAGGCTACACTTATGCAGTCCCTAATTATTCCCCTGATCGATTACGGTGATGTGTGCTATTTTGACCTGAATGCAGACCTCCTCAATAAACTAGATCGCCTTCTCAATAACTGCATTCGATTCGTTTACAATCTTCGCAAGTATGATCATGTGTCTGCTTTACGTTCCCAGCTACAATGGCTCCCAATTCGACAACGCCGTTGTTTACGTGCACTCACTTCTCTTTTTTCTTTCCTCAACTCTCCATCGCTACCTGAATACCTTGTTCCTCACTTTCGTCTCTTATGTTCCACCCATGATCGAAATCTTCGGTCAAAAAACAACATGCTTCTTCTATGCCCCCCTCACACCTCCAACTTTATCAATTCATCCTTCTTGGTGCAGTCAGTTCTTCTGTGGAATGCACTTCCCGCCGGTATCAGGATGGCCTCAAATCGCCACACATTTAAGGCAAAAGTACGTGATCTACTTCGTAACAATTTGGTGGAATCGTCGTAACGATAGTACCCGAGTAAGCATTTATATGGAATATTGCATTAATTTTGTATACATGTATTATATGTTTATGTATTATATATGTATTGTTTATGTAAAATATTGTATTGTTAGTAACGTATGTCATGTCAACTTTTTTAGTTTATCTCTGCACCTACCGCATCGTGTTTCTACATCAGCTGAAGGTTGACTGGGAGAGAATGCCCCATGGCATTAAGTCCGCCTTTGTACAACATGTGCATTAAGTATAAATAAATAAATAAATAAACACCGACATTTTTGAATACTCGTTGACAAGGAGACCGCGAGATCGTTTATTAATGTAGACACGATTTTTCAAATAACCTCATTAAAAGAAGTCTACTGGGAATCTGCTGGGGATACATCTGAACTTCTGGGTAGCCATGGGATGTTGCTTCATCTGGAAAGCAGATTTTCTAGAAACATGTCTTTGAACACAGTCACAGGATGTATGACAAGTGGCTCCGTCTTATTGAAACCATATGTTACGATTGTAGCCAGCAAATATCAGTAGCATCAGTCCCAAAAACTCCCGTAATATTTTCACATATTCAGCAGAATTAACAGTAACTGAACGGCTACGAAAATCTTCGAAAAAGTAGGATCCAATGGTAGAATGAAGTGGCCTCTTGTGTTTAACTTTGGAATTTTTACTACTCCAATACCTGCAATCTTGTTTGTTTACATGTCCGTCGACATTTAAATTACTGAATCTTTCCTACATTGTTTCGGTATACGACTTGCGTAAATTTAAATCACATAGGTTTTAGCTCCTGCACTATCTGGATCTTATATGGATGTAATTTTAAAATTTAATTTCAAACTACGGCGTAGTGATGTGCGGGGAAACCCTAATACAGCCTCACGTTTGCGCGTCGATAAATATAAGTTACGTAAAACAGAAGCGGTAACTTGCTGCACGTTTTCTTCGGTCCGAGAAATCCGTTGCTTCACATTTATCGTAGATGCCGTCTTATCAAACTTCTTCACCCATTTCTTTATTAAAGAAGCACTTGGACACAAATTAAGTCGTCTGAATCTTATTCCACGCGAAATAAGCGTCTTACAGTAATAAACGAACTGTTGTTTAAATAAAATTGTTTCAAACAGTAAGCGCGTTGCGGCCGCGTGAAGTGTTCTATTGCAACAAAATTTCCGTGAAACGAGCTAGTGGTCAGACCCCTCCCCGCGACCTGCGCGGCATTTGTTTGATCGGGATGTTAGATTCAAATTTTAATGCATTCTTGGCCCATTTAATTATACAGATATAATTTAAGTAAATGTTAATTATTAAACATTTCAGTTTATTTGTAAAATAAAAATAAATACCACAAATTTACGATAGTATATTTCTATTGCCTTTTTGAATAATATAAAAACTTAGCTGGAGCTGCTTCATTGTAAAAGTAGATCTGATTATGATTTATTTTAAACGAAACTAATTAATTGTAATCTGGGGAATTTTATGAGTGAAAAATAAAAGGCTTACTAAGTTACTCACATCTTCTAATATCATCAAAGAAAAGCAATAATGTGCGAACATTCAGGAATGATCCTTTCTATAAAATAAACAAATGTTCATTTGAAAACGATTTAATTATTTGAGATTCTAATATTTATTTTGAAACCTACAGGTTTTGTCTATGTATTTTTTTTTTGTTATATTTAAATTAACTGTTCAAAACTTGGTGGAAACATATATTTATGATATAATTCCTATTTTATATTTAATGAAGGTTTTATCAAAGCTCATTTATATGCCACATTCTCTACTTTCAAGATCAAGTGTTGGAGGTCTTTATGGCTGTTACCTGTATGAACGTGCAATGTTGCCAGATAAAATACTTAGACTTTGATGTAATCATTTGCCGTAGATTTTATTAAAATATTTACTGAAAACGTTTTAAAAATATAACTTAATTTAATCTGACTTACATTTCATGATATTCAAAACATCATTTTCAAATTAAATCAAAAGTAATCATGTTATGGAGCTTCGTTTAGGTGTATCTGTGATCTGACTCATTAACATTAATTTAAACATTCTATTAAGAAAAAAGAAGAAGTTGTAAGGGCGTTGTAATCATTTTAGTAAAATAGTATGTAAGCATCATAAAATTTTCATAAAAATAATAAAAGTAAAGTAATATTGTAACAGGTTTAGGTTTTTACAGACAAAGTAACACGTACGGTGAATTTACCAAATTCTGGTACAGGTAAACACGTCTCGTTGACTTCGCAAAAGTGAACATCTGTTTCCACCAAGCTTTGAACAGTTAATTTAAATATAAAATTAAAAAAAATACTTATTCAGAAAAAAAAATTAAGTTTCGAAGTAAATATGAGAAACTTGTTTACTTGTTTTGTTTACTTGTTTTTAAAAAGACAACACCCGCACTAGGAATAAATCCTGTGTCGCGGGGGACTTTACAAACATACAAGAAACGGACACAAAGAACACCCAGACTCAGAACAACAATTTGTGGATCACACAAAGTGTTGTCCCATGTAGGATTTGAACCCACAACACTCAGCGAAGTGGAGAGCGGCGTGGTAACCGCTTAAACCACTAGGCCAATCGTGCAGTCAGAACCAGAAACTCAAAACAAGTAATTCGTTTTGAAATGAACATTTGAAGTGTGTTAATTTTATTGGTGTAAGTGGGCTCGAGATTACGGCGCAGGACAGATTTATTGTTTGCCAGGCAGCCTCTAGCTATGTACTTACATATCGGAATGTTCTGAATTAAGTTTTAAGGCTGTTAATTCTGTCTTGAATTAACTCTACCTAAAATTGTTCTCCGGAAATTGGAATAACAGGCCGGCTTTCAAAGTAGTAGGTACGAACATGTTGGGTGTAATTTAGTGATCTTAATCTTTATAATTTCATTAATAAAGTTGTATTTGTGTTTTCTAAGATTTAATCAAGTTTACGAATTATTTGATTGTTTTATTTTCAAATTAATCATTACTAGATGTTCCGACACTACAACTTTCATTTGATGATATTAGAATTTTTAAGTAAGTAAGTAAGTCTTTTATTTTCCATTAATAAAAGTCTCTAGTTCACAATATAGTTTTAATTGATATCAAGTTTATTAGTATGTAATGGATGACAATTATATGTTCTAGTAAATTATATTATTATAATGTAATTAAAATTGTTGTAGACAAGAACATGTAAACTAGTTTTACCTAAACCTAATCAAAATTTAAAATTAAAATCGAATTTAATGGGTTTGTCCGTTTCTGAGACCAATAAGCACTAAAAGCTCTTTTATTTTTCAGTCTACTTTATGTAGTTATGTACTTCAAAAGAGATATTCTGACCTTAGTCTGTATGTCTTAAACGAGTACTGATTTTTATTCATCATTTAACATAATACAGGTTTTATAAAACTTCGTTTGTTAACCCACTCTCTACTTTCAATATCACGAGAGCAAGTATTGCAGACTTCGTGGCTGTTAGCCATTAAAAAAATGGTTTCACCGAATTTGAGATAAATAAGAAATAGACCAATTAAGTTGCTAGCTAAGTCGCCCTGTCTGTCTCCTCTTTTGATTTGCAACACATCTCTTCTTGTTTTTAATTTAATGCTTGCTTTTATTTTGGAATATATTTCTATAAATTCTATACTGTAAGTACTTTAACCCAAGTGTTGTAACCTTTAATTTAGTGGTTGTTAGGAAGCATTGAAAATTACTTAATTAATCTTCTCAAGTTATAGTCAGATATTCACCTCTATATATTCAATATTTTGATCATTTTTCCTTTTCAGCTTTAATTTAGGTGTGTGGTTTATTTTACTCTAACGCTGCGAAATGTCACGAGTTTACTCGTTAATTAGTAGAAAGCTTTTAGTTATAATGCAGTCTTTATTAAATTTACTTTAAATAATGTAGAGAGTACTAGACTGTCAACGAGGATAATATATTATGTGATAATAATATCCAGTGCTATTTGAAACCAAATAATATAAAATTTGTCAAAGTTTTTGGTGTTAAAACAGTTTAAATTCAAGAACAATGTTAACCATCACGCGAATAGTCAACCGATATAGCTTGCACAAAAAAACATGTTTAATATTATAAATTCTTTCTAACATCACAGAAAGCTAAGTAAAGGAAAAGGGAGAAAAGTTAATAGTTTGGGCAGAAGTGAGAAATTCCAGTGAAGTATCTTCTGTTATTTTATCGAAATTTGACGAAGCAGTGAAATGTTAATTAGGCTAGTGTAAGTATGTTTTTATTAGGCTCCTACCTAAGTAACTCTAGTCTGCCTGACGTAAACCATGGATAGAATTCAAGAGCGGTGGTCACCATAGTCTTTACGAATGCAGATAAAGTAGTGTTGTGACCCACGCTACGGTGGCCTAATGAAATGTTTGTTGACAGTTTTAGCATACGAATTATGAATAGAATTGCCTACTGACTTTAAAAATTTCAAGGTTTTAGCTAAATCTCTTTTTTCAACTGAGCTGTGGATTTGTTGACATTGAGGATTCTATTCCTACTTACCTTGCTGCAATGCAGATGGATTAAATGTTTTTGTGAGCTGACTTAAAAAAAAATAATTTCTTGTTAAATATGTAGATTAAGTCGTCCGTAGCCTATACTGTGATAGTTAGTTTCAAGAAAAGATTTTAGTAGAATCCAGCAGTTAGATGGTTTAACCGATACTTAATGACAAGTAAGTTCACAAATCTATATTGAATGTAAGAAAAACTAAAAGAAATATGTAGAACAAAAAACGGGTGACTGGTTTGGTTAACTTTCCAAAAAAAAAAGTAATTGACGGTTTTCGGATTTTCTCCTTTACTTGTGCTACATAATGTTATAGTAGCTATGTTATAGTGAGAATATGAGACCGCCGTTTAATGTGTGCATCACAGGATTGATTGGTATAGCGAACCCTAAGTGTGGTTTATGTCTAGCAGTAGCTGTCTCTCTCTCTCAGTAGCTTAACTACATGAAAATTGATCTAAAGTAATTGAATCGTAATATTTCAAGTTACTACTAGTACGAATTCTATATTACAGGTCAAATATCTCAACTAATATAATATGAATGACAGTATAAAAAAGACATTTCATATCGGTAATTTTATTCTAGGTCAACTTCCTCAATTGTGTCATTTAGTGTAACTGTGGAACATGTAACTAAGTGAATTTAATATTAAGTGTGTGCGTGCGCGCCGTGCGTTATATATGAACCCGCTGCTACACAAACATAAGCATAATATCAGACGCCAGAAAATGACTACCGTATCGACCGTACCACGAGTGTAATCAAGTACATTCGGACCCCCGCTCTCTTTTGCCTCTTTTCAACGACTACGTTATTAGCTTATTTAGTGCAGAATAATGTTATTATTTATAATGTTAATGCTGTTATGTTAGTATTCGTAGTGTTACGTACCTAACGTTTACATTCATTTTTTGATCATGACTTCGAACAGAGGCAAAAATATTGCAGTGTCTTTGGGTAATTTACAATAAGACTTCGACTTAGGTCCACACAAAATAAATACACAAATATACTGATTTTATCATTTTAAGTAACAAAATCATATGGGTAATGTACCACAAGCGGCTAGCACGAATAATTCGGCGTGTGCTAAACGTGTCGACTCCGTTTGTCGTTTTAAGTTAGGTGGTAAACATGACTTTGATCTTGTCAGACCGTATTTCAGTTTCAAAGTTTTACTTTTTACCTATTATTTTTTTAGATCATATGGTGAATAGTTTCGTAGGGTAGTCTACATTTTTTTTACTTTTTTTTTATTTTAAAACGTCACCTTCTGCATCCTAATACGCGCTCTTAAATATTCTGTGCCGCGGAGTGCTTCACAAATACACATGAAATTGTCACAAAGAACACCCAGACTCAGAATAATAATTTGTGGATTATTGTACTATATGTGTGCGATCACAAAGTATTGTCCCATGTAAAGTTCGAACCCACAACATTCAGCACAATAGAAAATAGCGTGGCGACCGCTTAAACCACTACGCCATACGTATAATACATTTTGATTATTGTGAATCAGTATTTTTCATATAATGGATATTATTTAATTTTTATTTTAATTTCATTAAATGTCTAGTGTTGACGTATTGTAGTCAGAATATTGTGTCTTATATAGAAATTATAGAAGAAAACGGCAAGTGACGGATTAACTGATTGTTTTATATGCATAATACGCAATTACTTCGTCAGTTATGAATCGAATTTGATGTTTTTTTTTACTTGATAAATTACAATTAATGAATAATTAGTATAAGAAGGAGTTGTAATGTGATGTTTTGTACAAATAAAGTCTTATGTCTTGTTTTTTTCTTCACAACACTTACGCGAAATTTAAATGTACTGACAGTACTGGTCTAGTTTTAAAGTTACATCGGAATCAGTCCAGATATTTTTGTCTCATATTAAAAAAAACAAATAATTCCTCTATAATAACATTTGGTATTGGATTTTTTTTAAATAGAAACCTGCCAAAGTGACGCTATTCCGCCTGATGGAAAGCATGAATAGAATCCAAGAGCGCTGGTTGTCGTACTCACTGCAGACAGTGCAGTATGGCGACCTACGCTATGGTGGCCTAGTAAGATGCTTTTTCACGCCCCGCTTAAAGGACCTGGGATCATAGTGGGAGAGAAACACGTGCGCTGGGAATGAATTCCAGGCTTTAACTGATTTGCACAGGAAGGAAGAAACCAAACCGTTTAGTTCGGGAGCGTATGTTTACCACTCTGAAACGGTGACTTTCAAGGCCAGCACAAGTTGTCCTGTAGAGGAACGGAGAGGATGGGATCAGTTAGAAGAGTTCGTCAGAACACTCTTCATGATAAAGGCGATAGAGGACTACCATAGAGGCGTCATCTCTTCGCATCTGCAGAGACTCAAGGGATTCAGTGACTTTCAGGTTATTGATAATCCGGACTGCTCGCCGCTGTCACCGATCTAAAGCGTCCAGCAAATAATGCGCGGATCCATCGTAAAGATCAGAACAGTACTCTACCCAGGAACGTACTTATAAAGAAAAAACAGATGCCCAGGTGCAAAGAACCGTCTCACTCTGTTCAGTATATCCAGCTTCCGCGAGGCCGCCTTAGTAATGCTTTCAATATATTCTCGCGGATTGAGGTCCCGGCTAATATTCATACCCAGAATACTGAGATTGTCCTGCAGTGGCAATTGAGTGTTGTGAAAAGTGAAGAGGGGAAGGAATGGAGTCTTTTTGGCAGAGCGCGTACACGCCTACGTTTTCTTGGCGTTGAATTCGACCAGGTTCTCATGACCCCATTGAGAAATGCGGTACAGGACCCGGCCGAGCTCAGAGACAAGCTTTTCTCGCTTTTCCTCAACGTCCACTAATTTGGCTATAGGGTGACCAGAGTAACGTCCATACACTGTGCTGTCGTCTGCAAAGCAACGTATATTGCCAAGGGTCAACATGCCATTGATATGCAGAAGAAACAGTGTGGCTGACAGGACGGAACCTTGAGGTACACCAGCATTAACCTGCTGAAAATTGAAGATGGCGCCGTCACAGAGGACTCTAATGCGGCGCTCGTGCAGAAATACGGCCACCCAGCTGCAGAGTTTGGGGGCCGGCCGAACGACGGAAGTTTGGAGAGGAGCAAACGGTGCCAGACCCTATCGAAAGCATTGGCCATATCGAGGCTGATAGCCAAAGACTCCCCATGTCTATCTACAGCCTCACCCGAAAAGTGTGTGAAGCACGCTAGAAGATCACCCGTGGATCGGTTCGGTTTGATGCTGTATTGCTGATCATTTAACAACAAGTGATCCTCCAGGTGACGGATTAGTTGTTTATAAATGACACGTTCGAATACCTTGCAGATAATGGAAGTGATGGCTATAGGTCGGTGATTGACCGGGTTGGAGCAGTCGTCTTATTTGTGAATGTGTTGGACATTCGCCTCTCTCCAGATCTCTGGAACAATCCCCGAGGAGTACGACAGGTGGTATAGGTGCATCAATGCTGGAGACAACTCTGGAGCACAGTTCTTAAGAACCACCGTCGGAATACCGTCTAGTCCATTGGCTTTCCGGACGTCAAATGACCGTAGCTCCGCACGGACTACCAATATCCCGCATTGTAACGTCGCAAGTCGGAATGGCGGGCGGGTGCAAGCCACGGTCCTCGATTCAGGAGTTGGCCGCAAAAAGGTCAGCTAGCAGGTTCGCTTTCTCTTGCGGTCGATGGGCGAGCGATTCGTCGGGATACTTCAGCGGTGGTAGCGAGGATTGGCAATGATTGGACTGTACGGCTTTGGCCAATTGCCAGAACTTACGGCTACCGGTAGGGTGTGCGATGAGTTCTTGGCCAGTCCGTGCAATGCGCTGGGTATCCGCTCTAATGTAAGCCCTCTTGCATTCCCTGGTGGCTTTGTTGTATGCTGCTTTTAGGCAATCTACATCTGGATAGTCTTGAGCGCGGGCCCTGGCCCATGCGCGTTAAGCCGCTTGCTTGTAAGCAACAGCATAAGTGCACTCACGAATGAACCAGGGGCGGACTTTCGTGCTGGTGACCTCACTGTAGGGAATATGATATTCCATAGCGACAGTGATCTTGCCAGCAACGGCAGATGCACTTTGCGACAGATCCCTTGTCGACATTGAGGATTCTATTCTATTCTCCCCATGTCTTTGAAGCAGCGTTGTGCCCAGGGGATAAATGCAAAATAATCTCGGATTCCATTCCAGTCCGTTGACGAGTAGTGTTATAACCGTCGTCTCGCCGCCACAGGTCGTGGCGGGGCAACAAGAGGCACCGTGATGGAAACCAGGCAGTGATCGGAGGATCCCAGAGGGGCGAGAACTGATACTGTGTACTGCGCTGGGTGACTCGTCAGCAGTAGGTCTAGCAAAGAGGGTGCTTGACCTGTTATGTCTGGTATCCTGGCGGGCTGGAGTACCAGCTGGATGGGGTCATGCATGAGAGCGAATGCATGAGCAGTTTGACCCGCGTGGTCAGTTCTGGAAGACCCCAACCAGGACTCATGGTGGGCGTTAAAGTCTCCGAAAAACACCAGCTCAGCGGTCGGAAACTGCTCCTTTGCCTTATCTGCTGCCTGACTGATATGATCGAAGATGCGAGTTGTCTCAGAGTCTCCAGAATGGGATCGATAGACGTACGCGTAGATTGGGCTTGTAGATCCGAAATCTACTTGGAACCAGAGAATAGAGAAGGATAGGTCCTCAAGGCAGCGCAGACGGCGGTAACAAACATCCGCCCTGACAAAAAGACAAACTCCAGCCTTTGCGAGAAAACACTCCTCAAGTATGTAGCCGGGATAGTGGAGATAAGCCGTGTCATCAAAGTAGCGTATTGGTGTCTCCGTCAAGAATAGCATAGCCAGCCGTACCGTCTTAAGGTACTGATGGACGGCGCTGGGGTTTACATGGAGTCCATGAATATTTGTGAACTCCACCTCAAGAAGCGAGTTAGTGGGAGAGGAGGAGAGTGTCGCTGTTGTACCTGTTTTCGCTTTTGTTTGCGCTGCCATGATTTTATTTTAGGAAAGAGGAAACGGGGATATAAAAAAGGCATAATAGTCGTCACGGCAGTGTAGTCTGAGACTCGGAATACTGTGGTTTCATATTACGGTGAAGCAAGATGATGACCGAGCCGTCGGACGGAAGGGCCCCCGTACCCTCCCGGAAGTGGTTACCGGGCCCCACAGTCCGCTCACCAACCGCCAAGACGAACCACTCCACAGATTATGCGCGACCTGACGGAGCAGCCTCCCAGGGTGGTTAGCCTTGGTTGGGCCCCTCTCTATGCCGTGGCACCACTGTTTCTACGGGTCTTCCTGGTCGATAATTCGATCTACGGCACCCTCACAGTGACCCCACGAGTACTCCACTGCTCACACACATACTACGACAACTACCACCCCTGCATCATTGGGCCTCCGATCTCGCACTCACCAACGAAAGACGACTGCACGAATGCTGTCGCTTTAGGTTGATCTTCTGTGCGAGGGTAGTACCACCCTGGTCAAGCGGGCCCGTTCGTGCTGAGATCAGCGTGGCTTTACTACTCTAAAAATTGGATTTAGTAAAACATCACATTATTTAATATAAATAAAAACCTAGTGCTAATCATAATACGTAGTGACAACCCTAACGGCCATAGCTAGAGGTCTGAGATAAATTATTATTATTTGTATACTGCGCTGTTTTTTCGCTGATTTCGTGGGTAACTCAAATTACATTACAGTTTAAACAAACCAGTAAAAATTTACAATCAGTTAAATATTATGCTATACCCCTGAAATTGCTATAATGATATTTAATTGACTATACACAATATTCTGTTTTACCGTAAAACTTTTACATGAAAATGAACAAATTATGAAGAGCAATAAAGGATATTAAATCGTTGCTAAATCTGTTTCAAGTAATTTTGTTAAGCAAGTTTCCACTAGCTTAGACGATAGTATTTCTCAATGCTGCATGTGTATTGTGTGGCTTCGGCTCATTTCTATCCCGATCTTTTGTCAATGTTCGCCGGCGTATTCTATTGTACTCCTCCAATAGATAGCGGGACTACATAACCTCTTTAAAGAATGAGATTCAAAGAAAACCTTTCAAATCATACTATAATTTGCCTGATAGCGTTTCATAACATTTCTACAATTCTTATTGTGTACTATTTTAGGACGTATTCACTTTGCTTACCCAATACAAATGTAGGAATTAACATTACATACAAAAAAAGTAGGTAATATTAATTCCTACATTTTAATATTCATTTTTTAACACTTGAAACTGTGTAAATTAGACTTTAACATTTCAGTAAGTAATTTTACTTATACTATATCAATGGTCAGTCAATTTTTTGCCAGTCAATATTGCCATGTATTATATGTATCACTTATACGTTGATGTGTAAGTATTTACATTAACAAATTAAGATAAATAACGAGATAATAAGTTATTATTTTTTAATATACGTTACATGTACAGATCGACGACTTGAGAAAAGTGGCTTATAATATAATATAATATAAGCCACTTTTCTCGCTATAGCGGACAGATGTGCATTGTCCAAAACGAGGATGGTTGGCGATTTTTGGGTTAGGCCTTCATTCAGTAGTAGATGGCAAGAGTCTGAAGATAAATTATATAATATAAGCACACAGTAATTCGATTGTTTACACAGTTAGTTTATCATACTAACAACCAGAAAATTAAAATTTTTACTTAAAAAAACTTTAAAGATTGGTGGTAGTATACTGTTAACACATGCTTCTTCAAGAAATTTATTAGCTTCAACTAACAGTAAAATAACATTAACTTGGTTTCGACTTACTATAAACGGAATTCTTAAGATTAAACATTTTAGTTTAGACGACGCGGTTTACCTCGTCACAATAATGCGGTATTGGTTACAGAGCTTTAATTTTGAAAACCAAACTTGAAACAACTACAAATGTTTGAGACAAAGTTTAAATTACGGTGTTTTAAGTTTATAGTGTGATGAAATATACATGTGACTCGTATATACGTATTCTCAGGTATATCAAAGACGATTTTTAAGCAAATTAATATAGAAATGAGAAAATATACTTAAGCATGCCGTGTTTCGGTGTGTATAGGGAAACTAGACCTGAGTGATTAAACGGTCTCTCAGAAAATTGGTGTTAAGCAAATGATTCTTTGCATTTTAAGGTGTAGGTGAGGTTACTAGAAAAAATCTTTAATTCTCTCGGACATGTATCTCCTTAACATGTGAACCACTTATTCGTTTGCCACCCATATCATGAAAATAAAGGTAAATGTTTCTCTTTACTGTCAACTAAATTTAATAGTCAGACAAGATCTGGTTTTAAAATGTGTAATGAGATTAGTAAAATTATTTGGAAACACTTGAGGTAAATTCATTTAACTTTAAATGTTTGTTCTTTCAATCAATATTTTATTTAAATTTTTCAACATTTTATATTACTTTAGATTCTGATTATATAGGTGGACTACGAGTTAGTTAACATTTGAAAAATTTGTATAAAGAAATCCGTTTGATATATTATGAAAATTGTTTATTTAAATTTTTGGAATACTCGTCGGCAAAGAAACCGGGAGATCGCCGACATCTCTTCTCTGATTTTTCTTTTAGATGACGTGGTGTATTTGCTTGTTACGATTGTAGCCAGCAAATTCTAGTTGCATCGGTCCAAGAACTCTCGTAACATGTTTGCGCGAGATGTTAGATTCAAATGTTAATCAATTTTTGGCCCACCCTTACTATATTAAAAATACACATATATTATTATACACATTGTGGGTAGACATAATAACGGAATACCGTCTAGAATACTATATGATTAAATTAGGGTATTTTTTATGAGAAGGTACCTAAGTAAGTACTTCACATACGAAAAAAAAACACACGAAGAATGTCAGCATCAGAACTTTTTGAGGATCTCACATATTTCGTCTTTACGTATTTTTACTTATGCAATATGATTCCATTCAATAATAACAATAATAACCAAATATTCGAAGTCCCGCTAAGCACACCTATAAAACTACTGTCGATACTTTTATCCATCGCCGTCATTAACAGCATGTACTTCTTAAAGTCTTATTACTTCGTATCTACTTACATCAACTTTGATCCCTTCTAATTTGTACGCATGTTTCGGTGGGTCGAACTTCGGCATGTAGCGGTAAAACTCTTCGTTGTCTCTGTACCATTTTACCGAGTATAGTATATCTTCGCCCAGCTCGTAGTCGCATTCGAACTGGGCTGGCTGCCCTCTCACCCTGTATGTGGGCACTGACACCCGAATGATCTTCAGTAGTAAAGATTCTGTAACAAGAAGGTAATCATAAATAAAGAATGATATATATTTCTATTGGGACTTAACTGTAAGTTGCACTCGTATAAATCAACGGGGTGCATTTCTGAAATTTTGGAATGATTAGGGAATACTTTTAAATATTAAATTAATTATCAATAAAAAAGTACTATCATTAGTGAGGTAAAATACAATATTTATTTATTATGCTATAGTATATAAACGTAAGAGCAAGTGCCCTGCGCCGCCTATACGAAACAGTAGGCGCAGGCATACATTTTCGCCGCGTGGTAGAAAGTGAGGGGGATACTTTCTCTCCTACGCCGCGCCGGTTGATGGTCTACTTTCCCCCCGTGTTACATATTTACAATCAGGCCACGTGTCCTGATACATGTTTAACATTTTTATCCATCACAAAAAGTACACAATGCCGCTAAAGAAGTTTTCACTTTAAAATTATTTATCTATTATTTACATAGTCTATGGATTTACTAAAAAATACAGTACAAAATAAAACCACTCTAGCCAGGTCAATCTACGATCGCATTTTCGGTGGAGCCCCCTGATGGAAATCGTGCTAGGTTGTCCACCAGATCCAGGTTTATCCTGAGGAGATGCTGGACGAGACGCCATGCAATCACTCTTGTAAAATAATTTGCATAGCTTATTAAGCGGCACTATAGGGAGATAGAGGGATAGTGTATACGCCGGGCGCCTCTCCTTTCAGATGAGAACCAAGTTCTTCGTTTTCCTCTATTTCGGAAACTGGCTCTCCTTGAGGTACCCACTGAAAAATCCGCTCCATTAAGCTCAAAAAGCTATCGAAGCTCAAATTCTTGTCTACAAACGAAACCTACAAGTATCTAAGTTTCTCACGATCCTTGGGAATGCCAGAATCTGACATGAAACAAACGTTGCAAGAACGCTTTTATAACCACTTGTAAAAAAGAACTTAAAAGTCTTTTATCAAGGGATCATAAGGTGGGAGTCTATAATGGTTGGTTGATGCCAAATTCGATGAAAATCCGTTGACGCACATAGACGGACTCAGACCGAATTTGATGCCCTTGACAAGAGATTCCAGAATGCACTACCCGCGTTTGTCGGTTGAGAGATTGTACATCTCAAAATACTCTACACAATCACGACATACACACTAGAGATACACAATACACTCTGAGATATTATTTTCTACACATGGACGTGGGAGTGCATCGCAATGTAGTTATAGCGGATACCGTTTTCATATCACTCGCTCTGGTTAAAAATAATTGGTGCAAACCTGTAGTACTTACTAATAATTATCATAGAGAAATATGGACGACAACGAACTCCATGATCAGTTTTATCGGGCTTTAAATTAATCTGATATATACTGCAAAGCATATACTTCTTGGCTACAGTAGTGTGATCTTTTCGGAGAAATTGAAGGCTTTATTTATGCGATTATGGACAAAGTTACAATATCAATAACTACTGGAAAAATAGTGCAGTTGACATCTATCATTGCCACCATCTTTCAGGAGTAATCAGGGATATTATTGCTGTTTATTCTCGCCTCCTAACAGTGAGTATTTGTGCAGTCAGAATTAAGTAACCAGGATCGTACACCAACAACTTACTCTTAAACACCAATTTATCATTTTAATCCAGTCCAGTCTGGCCCAGTTGTCGAGAATGGTCGTACTGCGTTATATTGGGATCGATCTATTATCACAGACAGGACAGTTGTTGCTAATAAAACTGATATTGTGGTGATAGATCGATTAGAATGCCACCTATATAATTGTTCTCATGATGAAAATCTCGTGGAAGTTGATTAATAAAAATAAGTAAATTTTTGAATCTATCTCCCGAAATGTCGATATATGGACTGCGGATTTGATGGTCATTGTTCTCATAACCGTATCTGCTCACGGATTGATAGCCAAGAGCCTCGATTAACACCTTAAAAGGCTTATGTTAGAGGGCTGGATCAAAGTTCTGATGCAGAAGGCAGGAGTGCCAATTATTCCGGTCTTGGGCAATTCACATCCGTCTTGTGCCAGCCATCTTCGTCAAGTCGTTGGTGCATCACACCACGGGGCGCCCTACACTACATTTGCCTAATCGTGGTCCCCACTCTAGTAAACTTCGGCTCCAGCGACCATCGGTTCGTCTGGATGTATGACCGACCCACTTCCACTTGAGCATATTGATTCTCGGTGCGATGTCAGTTGACTCTGGCTTGGAAAGTCGATGACAATTTTTCTGGCCCGACTCGGGAATCGAACACGAGACCTCTAAATCAGCAGTTACATATATACTCTAACTTCTAAATCTACGAGGCGGTCGACAGAATTAAAGTTGGCGCTTGCCAAGTAATTTAATTCCAAAAAACAAAATATACATACCTACCTGCTTTTTATTCCCTCATACTTTTCGAGGTCGTAGGCCCTCAATTAAACAATGAAAAGTATTAAACATTTAAAAGATCTTGACTTATTTAACAGAGTTGAAGAAAGTGCTTCTGTTTGAATAATTTAAATCAATGTACTACATTAGTTATTGGTCACTGAACTGAGTACTTTCAATCGATTAATAGTTAACGCATTGATTTATTAATCGAATATAGTTGACACATATGACATTGCTACCTTAGACAAAGGTAAAATGACCTACATATATTATATGAAAACTGTTTTCTTCAGTTTTTTCTGTATTAAAGGTTACCTTTCTCTTCAGAGTCGTAGCTTGATTTTTTACAAGTTCTTTTAATTAAATTTTATTTAAATAAATTACGTAAAAATTTGATATATTTTATATTGAACCAAAAAGCTCTTAAATATTATTATTTCAGTATAGATGGTGATCACGTCTCAAAAGTAAGTTGAATATACATACGCGAACGCGGCTTGTAGTTAACATCAAAGAGATCCGGTGACTTGCAGATTATGTTGATATTGTGGTGATATTATGCACCGTTCTAAAGTCGAGACTGTTACAAGTAATATAATATATTTTATAGTATTTTTTGCTGTGCTAAAGAATATTCAAGTCGTTGTTGTGTAGTAAATCTAGTCTTGATGTCAAAATTAATTTTGTGAAATTGGTTTAACAAAAGTAAAAATTTATACATTATAAATCCAGTGAGAAAAAGCTGATAGCATTATCGGAATAAATTTTGAAGGGTTTTGAGTGAGTGAGGAACAACAAAATATGAATGATTTGACAAGTAAAGTTATTCGAAGCACTGATAGTAAATGTTAGATTAAATTAACCATGAGAACGTCCTCCTATCAGTAATGTGGAGACTATTTCGGCAGATTTGTATGAAGGTTGACCAGTATATTAGAAGTGATGAAGAGAAGAGAAAATAAGGTTTCAAAATCCTTTGAATTTAAAAAAGATAGATAGTTAAATAAAGTAAATTAGAATACAAATATTGGTGCAGTCCAGGTATGATTCTAATTTTAACTTTTTATATTCGTTGAAGTTTATCTAATATATTTTTTTTTGAAAATTTGCACTGTAAAGAATTAGAAGAAGTCATTTTTCGTTTTGAAAATTTTAAAGCACATATCAATAAGAGTATAATTAACTTTTCATTTTTATAAAGCAACCAGTATTTTTACTATGAAAAGTATGTAGTAGTGAAAACTTAGGAGAGGGCTCAATTAGAAATATTCTATGGAAACTTGAATTAATAATACTTAGATATACTCGTCAATTATAGGTTTCTTACTCTTTTTTGAGAGTTTATATAACAACAGAAGTGGCCCTGAAAGATGTACTGACCAGATAGGTAAGAAAGTGAACCGATGATCATGTCTGATAGAGTCAAAACATCGCAAGTTGTACATTACGATCATGGTAAACTGTGTCTTATCATCTCTTTCTACCTTTATTAGGAATGAAGCGAGTATATGTACGAGTACGTGTGTTTATCTCTGCTCTATAACGAATACTCCAATAATTTTTAGATACACAATAAAAGAACCATAAAGAAAATGTATTAAAAGAGTAATCTATGCAAAAGGAAAACATCAAAGAGTAACTGAATACACATTGGCTATTAGATATAGGAAGCTTAATTGAAAAAATACACACACAGTTCGTTCTACATGATTAGAGTGCTTCATGAAAGTCTGTAAAAAAAACAACCGGAAGCTCGATTTATAGAATGCAAGTTTTTTCCGCATACCATCTAAACTGTGGTAGTGATTCTTGGTAACGAGTAAATGATTTAGTGCATATAATGAAATCTTAATTAAATATGTTTTATTTTTAACAATTTCCAATGATTTTACTCTAACAGAACTTAGTATTCATTTGATAATATCTTAACCGTGTCGGCGTAATGTAACATAACAATAAGTCAGTACTTAAGGATAGTCTTAAGTGTGCTATTTTAAGCTTAAACAATGGCCACTTCATTTTTATTTTCACTGCTTTTCCAAAGTCAAAATGTAAAATAGTTAGGTATTTTTGTATGTACAAGCAAATTATTTTCTTTTTTTCTACCACGTACCCATAGATACAGAATATAGAGCTGTTTAAACGTAAATAGTTAAAGTATAAGCGGTATAGTATTTGATCTATAGCAGCAGTATAAAGCGAGGATGACGTTTTCTTAAAAAAATATTGCCACCCTCTGTCTCTAGAGAGTATCCTGATTATGTGCTTTCAGAGTACCCCACCACGTGAACGCTGCCCCCAAGGAAATAATTGATGAAATTTTAATGTTTCCCTAATGACCCAGTGCGAGATAAAGTTAAAAGCTCTAACATATCTAGACTGACTATGAGCTGCACTTTTTCCAAAATATTATCGACCTACATATGTGTTCAAGTGAACTTCCAATGTTGTACTTTCTCAAAAAATAACAGTAAAAAAATATAACATCATTATGATCCTTTCAAGATGAGAAGAGAAATTATGCTAGATCTATTCAGTAGGTAACAACACCTCATTCCTTATATTATGACTTAATAAACTGTATTTACAAAGTTTTTGAAAGTCAAAGTTTTGATACAAGTTTGTGTAAACTGGTAATCTGTCTTATTAGTGAAGTTTTAAAATAATTAGTAATAAAATTAAAAAAAATTACAACAGTATACTTGTAAGATATGTAAAAAATAATAAATAAATGTTTCGAACATTTGACACACAACCTCATCTAGTTTCTAACTAAGCGGAGCTTGTGCTATGATAACTAAACTGACTGATAAAATACTTAGACACATTTTTTTTTGTAAATATGTATATTGTATGTACATATTAAACATAGAAGACTCCCAAACTTCGAAACAAAAATTTGCAGAGCATACAAACATATGGTCCGACCTGTGAATCGAACCCAGGACCTCAAGCACAGTAGTCGTATTCATTACCGCTGCATCACCGAGGCAGTTAATTAAAATAGTATTTATTATTGACATACATACATAAATATTGAATTTTCAGAAAATTTTTAACAAAAGATTCAGATTCAGATTAACAAAAATTGACAGTGCTTCGCTTATTACTAAAGATATAATACTAATATTGTTACAATATTACTAAAACATCCTAAAACTCTTTATTGATCGAAGTCACAAGCTTACATACATAAAATATAGATATCACGAGTTTATTACCTTGTATCTTGCTTGAAACTAGTTATCCGTCTGTAATGGCAGCTTGCCAGTTCATTGCTACGAGCGAAATGGTTATCGCTACATATATGCTATTAAGCTGTGCGTTATAGGATTTACAAGACATCTTACATTTATCTAGGCTTATAAAAATGCCAAATTTTAGTCAGTTATGTAGTTTCATTATACTAAAAAATCGACTTTTTATGGGAAGGGCTCCAGTTTCCCTATTTGGACGCAAGAACGCATTTAGCTAGATAAACTAATCCTGTCCCTTTCAGAAGCATAAAAGTGTCTTGAGGCGTTCACTTGCTTCTAGAAGTGATTTTGTATAATGACACTACCTCGATGAGTGGCTATTCCACTCCATTCCAGGATTACGTTTTTTTTTTCAATTTTATTATCATACCATTGTAACAAAAATTTTAATCAAAACCTAAGAAATACTGTTTTAATTTGAGTTTCATATTTTTCTTCGACATACTTCATAAATCTGAGAGCAGGTTATTAATAAGTCGAGGGACTATATAAGAGGTAGTCCACTCGCCGTACGTATTGTTGGCTCTTTTTGTGTGAAACCGATTTTCAGAAACTGCGCAGATAATTTCTCTTAAAGATTCATTAAAAAATTGTTCTTTTAAAAATGACTAGGATGCCTATTACCCCTGTTTTGAGATGCCCTCGGCAAAGAGGACTGACTATCGCATTAATGATGAATATTTATTAGTTCAGGGCAAGGTATTCCGGTATAATTCTTATATGTAACTATTTGAATGTCTGACCTGCCACTATTTTTCCGGGTATTGAAGGCATCATTTGTAAAATGAATTTATTACTATGCAACAAAGTATAATAGGCAAAATGTAAATATTGAAAGTGCTTCTGCCTATCCGTTTCCAAGTGCATAATGATTTTGAATTTTTTTTAATTTTAAATCGTTTAACTGCAACATATTTTAATTTTATGGTGCTTCTCAGTTACTTATGAGTCTTATAGAGGAATCACCATCTTACTTTTCTTTTGTTAAACAAACAGGCTTCCTGGTAATTGCCAAAATTAAACGTTAATTGGTTCTCAGGATTTATACCCAAAGGTCTATGATATAAAAAGTGATCCTTGTTACAAGTTATTTCAATTCATGAATCATGTCATTCATTTTCATAATGTTTATGAATCTACATAACAACAGTTTTCACTATTCAATATTTTATTGCTTCTATGACGTAAATACTATACAACAATTATATAGTATAACAATGGTGGTACCGCGGTCGCAACCTTCTGCGAAGACGTCATTTCGCAGAAGGAGGTGGCGGAGCGGAGTTTACCAGCGCCTCAGCGCTGAGGTGCCGCCCTGAGTGTGGCCGCGAGCGAATGTGACGGGTTTTCCCCTGCCCTCTTCTTGATCCCTTCTATTACAGGTGCAGAGAGCCACGCCGTGTGGTTTTAGTTGGTCCAATTCCACACCACCAACACACACACAACAACACACCACCCCACCGCAAACCCAGGTGGGGTGACGGTCCGTGAGGGTTGCCATACGTTAAAAAAAAGTAATAATTGTAAACACTGTCGGACACATCACAGAAGAGAGAGAGAAAGAGGGAGTTGGGAATTATTTTTATTATATTATAATATTATATATATATATATATATATATATATATATAATATTATAATAATATTATTATAATATTATATATTATAATATATTTTAATATATATATATTATATTGTTTTTTTAATTTTAAATAATTATTTAATTTACTATCTTCATATAGAACCAGACCATTGCTATTCTCTATTATAAAGATAATTGTTATAGAATGTATTAAGTAACTGCACTGGATTTATATTGAATTTGACTATATTATTATTTATTCATTAGTTAAAAGTTTTTAATAAAAGTTATAATTAAATCTACTCTTATAATTTATTTATTTATTATACTTGATTTTCGTTGGGATTGTTTAGTGCAAATTCGATTAATTTATTTTGTCTTTTGCTATAAAGTGATGAAAAAGACATTTTTGATATTTTCGAACAAATATACAGATTTTCAGTATATAAATTCATGGTAGTTAGAATTTTGAAGTTCAGAAAATGGGGTTTGCAGGAGTCCGTTTCTTCTATAATCATTTATCTTTACATCACATCAACAACCTTTAATGGGGCAACTGCTGGACATAGGTCTGTTCTTTGAAAGAAGATTGGAGCCTATCGTTTGGCCTCGCTGACCAAACGGCTTGGTATCATCAGAGATTACTGTCAATATCATACTGTGCTCGAAGCATAGTCACAGAGGGAGTATTTTCTTAGTGTGAACTTCTTGTAGAATTTTTAATACTAATAAAAATAAGAAGCGTCGTTTTAAGAAAAAATAACAAGTCTGGTTCAAAATCCACGCACTATAAACATAGACTATATATATACGTAAATTAAATATCGTAGAAGGAATAAGCGGGTTATTAGGCTAGGTAATATAAAAATAATTATATTGAGAACAAAGAGAGCCGAAGTAAAAGGTGCTAAGAGTCTGTAGGTACTGTTTTTAGATTACATAATTTTTCTAATCCTCATACAGCCAGGTTCTTAGCAGTGTTACTATGTATATGAAATATTCTCAATTCATAACGTTTCTAACGCTACTTATTACATAACTACGTTAAGATTTTCCTCAGCAGAAATAAAATTATCGGTACAGCGAAGGTTTTGTGGTCTATTTCTTTAGCCAATGTAGTTGACTCTAGGGATGTGAAAATAAAGGGGTAGCTAAGTTCTAGCAATGTTATGCGTGCTCTAAATAGCAAAGAAGAGAGTAACATAAATAAAGCTGTTTGTTATTAAAAGCTTTTATAAAATAAGATTATTTGTTTTTGATTAACATGAAATAAATATTGACCACTAAGTAAATATTGTTCTGAAACCTACAAGTGAATTAACAATTACATAAATCGGAGTGATATCGACAAAGAACCGACACTAAGCAATTTTTTTGATGCCTTTTCTGTTTTACCGCGGAATAAAGTTACGAGATCGACAACCCAAATTCCTTTTCGTATTTAGTAAATCCGAATCCTACGGATATTATAAATGCGAATGTTAGTTTGTTTGTTACGGTTTCACGCGAAATTAATCAACCGATCATCATGAAATTTTATACATATGTTTTTGGAGGTGATAGAGGTAAAAAAAAAATATTTAAAATAATCTTAATGAAATTTTATTAAAATTTTAATGTGGCAGACCAAATACCACGGTAGCGAAGCCACGGGCAATAGCTAGTTAATTTTATAAATAAAAACTTGAGTTTATGTGTTACCTACACTTTCACGCCTGAATCACTAAAGAGATTTTTTTTTAACAATACATACTACATTATACGCGAGTACATTTACCATGCTAACCGACTTCAAGCGGAGTCACGGTCGAAAGCTAGTAAGCATAATAATATAAATCCCAATGCATCGTGAGGCGTTCAAGAGACTATTATACAACGTTAGTTTAAAAGTAGTCACTCCAAGGTTTTAGATAATCAAAATTGCATCAGAATCAATCAGTGTAACCTCATTTCCGATTATCACTTGGATCTCCTTACTGAAAATAAAATACAATGTTTTATAAAGAGATAACACACAGTCCACACTTCAACCCCAGCCAAACGTACTGTGATGGATTATAATGCAATTAGTTTCGACTTGACCTAATTAATATGATACAGTTGAAGTAGTAGCCAAGATAGGTTTCACAAGCAAAGAAAATTCTTACCCGAGTAACTAATTACGAATCGATTCCGCACATACTATGTACTTTTAGGCATATTTTAGTTTTTATAACCGCCAAAGCTAAGTAGTCCTTTAATGTTTAATATACATATTTCGTACGTACTACGCCATCTAGTTTCAAACTAAGCAGAGCTTGTACTATAATATATATAAATACATACATACAATATATAGAAAACACCCAAGCTCCGTAACAAATATTTGCAGATCATACAAACATTTGGTCTGACCCGGGCATCGAACCCGACACCTCAAGCACAGCAGTCGCATTTACTACTGCTGTGCCACCGGGGCAGTTTAGCTTTGAAACATTCGAAAATATGGTCCTACATTATTCAACACAATACAAATGGTACATATATTTTCCAGCCAAAGTGTTTTATATAACATACGTTTTCAACTTTTCACGCTGTTCTGTCGATATGATTGACAGTTGCATATAAAATCCGTCTCAAAGTGTCACAGGCACTGGATATAGCATTAAATCTATCCTAAAGTTAGATAAGTATGAAGTTTCATAGAAATATCGACCATTATCAATGAATTTATTTTAATATTAATGAGAAGACGATTCACTCATTCAGTTTAGACGTAGTTTTGAAGAGAAAATTTATATCTGTTCATTAGTACTTGGGTTAAGGTTTTAAAGTCAATTTTCAAGTAAAAATGTCTTTTACATGTATAAACAATATGATTTTCAATTCGGAATTAATCGCAGTTTTACTTTTTAAGCATTCTCCTCACATCTTGCTTACTGACGACACGTCGACATGGTAGGAGCAAAAAATAAAATAAAACTACAGCTAACAGTGCATTCTAAATGAATAAATAAATAAATATTTCATACATTTGACACCCCACACCATCTAGCTCCAAATTCAACTAAGCTTGTAGTATGGGTACCAGACGACTGATATAAGTACATATACATTTTTATTTGTAAAAACGTACATATTATACAAAGAAAACATCCAAACTCCGAAATAAATATTTGTAGGTCGTATAAAAATTTGGTTCGACCCGGTAATTGAACCAGCAGCACAACAGTCGTCTTCACTACCGCTGCCCCTTGTATTGTTATTAATTTTCATAAAATGGTTAAATTAAAAAGTTATTTTTTGATAGTTAAAAGATTTTCTCCGGTATTGTCCAACCTTAACAATTCCTACTATATGAAATTGTGAAGAGTGTTAGCAAGGAATAATATGTTGAACGAGCAGATGGACGGCTCACTTGTTACTTAACTGTCTAACTTTGCCATTCACTCTTTTTATGTCATACGTGCTGCTAACTTGGACACACGTCTTAACAATGGTTCCCCGGTTAAATATGTATAACTGCTCTGAGTAATTGTGTGAAAATGTGATTAATTAAATATTTTAAACAATTTAACTGAAATATTCTATATTCTGACACAGTTGTACTATAAAAATATTCTGCTATCCCGTAAATATTCGAAACAGTCAATAAAAATGTCTTAACATATTTCAAGTGTTAATATAAGCTCTTCGCAAATTTTTTTTGCAAGTGTTAATAGCATGTGCTATTTGTAGATTTCAATCAACGATTTACATTTCTGACCATAGGTTTTTTTAACCGACTGAATGAAACAATACGTTAACTTCAGTTTCTTTTCTTCATTCTTTAGTACACACCGTTTCTTTTTTTATTAAATTTAGATTAGATTCGTTTCAATAGTTGTAAAATAATAATTTTTTAAGATTCTCATCCATTAAGTTTTCAATTCATTAGATTTTTTTGAACATTTTGTTCCAAAACCAAACAGGCTGACAACCCTACAAACCACTTACTGTTAGACAAAGTAATTCCAATAAAGGGAACGCAATCGTAAAAATAAATCAAGTCGTTTAAAGACCTTCAGTTATACAATAAGTTATTCAAAAATATAGATTTACCAGGGATTATTTTAAGACTTGAAATTCAAATTTACTTCACAATTGCTTTTATTTCTTAATTTTGCAACCAATCATTTATTTTGAGGAAGAATGGCAGAATTACATTTTTATGTCGAAATATTACAATTCTATAATATATAATTATTGTAACCCTGCCATCCAATTTATGTCTAAACCTGTATTTTGCAGTTTAGAGTTCTGTTAGAATTATTTTTAAATATTATCATCAATCATGTACTAGATACAAGGCAAGGTATAGGTGATACAAATTTTTAATAATAAAATCTATATTTGACTTAGATATAAATGTACGAGTATGTAACGTGAAATATGTATGTGTTTGTTTTGTGACACGCGGGGTTTAAGTTTGTGGGTATTTATAAACGTAAGCTATGTTTATGTTTCAATTTAAATTAATTGAAAGATTTCCGGTGTCGTCATAGTCTTGGTCTAGAAATCATTTTGTTAGTTAGTTTTTAAATACTCACTTGTTTGGAGTTGTAAAATTATACTCTATTGTAAATTTTGTATAAGGAGATATGTAACTATTGTGAACAAATAGTGGTTATGGAGGGATATGGCATGAATTTCTTTTAGATTTATCTGATAGGCACTTGCAGAAGAATGCATATAGTTGCACGTTGCTTGAAAGTTGTCCCATAATGAAAGTTTTTTAAATTTAATATAGTTCTTTGGTCGGGATTCCAAAATGTTTCAAGTGTAGTACTTTAAACACTACTTTTTATACTTTTTGAATTTTCATCAAGTAGAACTTGTTAGCATATTTCCATACTGGTAGGTTGAGATGGAAACACAGAGACTGGAATACACCACAAGAACTGTTGCCGTGTCTGCAGAATATCGGAGGATTTTAAAAGCATGTATTAGGCGACGCATGTATTAGAAGCATGTATTGGTGAGCATATAGTTTCGGTCACTATAAATACCTAACATTTTATATAGTATTTTTTTTAAATATAAAGCCTGCCAAAGTGACTCTACTCTTTTGATGGGGTTAAAAGTGGGCAGTTACAGATTTCAGATTAATTACAGTATTTGTATACCTAATATTTTATAAGTTGGTGATATCTAAAGGCAATTAATTGGTTTCCAGTTCAATATTACACTCAGTAATGCAGCTTGTTAATGTAAACAGCACTTGTATTTTTATACAAAGAAACATAAATGTTATTCGGGCTAACTCAATATCTTGAACTGTGTGACCGTCAGCATGTTTAGAAATAACAGTAAAGTAAAGTCTTTATTACTAGAACAAACAGAGAACACCCAGGTCGCACCTTGCCCTAACTTACTTAAGGAAGTTCGCTTTCAACTTACTCGGAAGTGTTTCTGCTCACCTCTGGTTTATAAATTACCTGTCGTTCACCTTTAAATTACTAACAATTTGAGTTGTTCGTATTTGTAGTTTGAATTTGTTTAGTAGTTCTCGATCACAATGACGTCAGTGTATAAATTTAACTTTTAAATGAACTTTCACAAATTAGCGACATTTATAGTGCATATTTTATTTTTTAGATTTGGATGTTATTTATTTAAAATATTGTTTTATTAAACTTGTTTAAAAAATGCTGTTTAATTAAACTAATCTGAATTCTAAAGGGTATTAAAACATGTGTAAGTCACTTTATAATATTATTATTGATTGTACAGAGTATGGAGTCTCCCAAATCTCCCTCCTCCAAAATTAAAGAGCTGGTTTTGGATTCCAGTACTCCACTCTCTCAGTGAAAATTTCATAAGAGGGCCAATTCCTGCCTTTGGTTCGAGACTCTATCACAGTAAATTTTGTATGCTCCATTTTTTTGTAAATTAATACTATCGCTTTAAGAATGGCTCGTGACAGAAAAATGTCAGAGCGAGAGAATTTATGAATATTCTCAGAATAGAAGAAAGCGAGACGATAATGGCTGTTGGGGAACGAATCCACAACACTCTGCACAAGCCAGTGAGTATTGTAATAGAAATAAGAGTAAAGTGTAGTATTTATTACCAGAACAAACGAAGAACACCCATGTCGCACTTTGAACTTGTTTAGTTAAGGCAGTTCACCATTAACTTACTCTGAACTGTTTCTACTTACATCTCATTTATAAATGTTTATCGATTTCTTCTAAACTATTAACAAATTGAGTTGTTTAATACATTATTTTCTTTTAGGATTTTCTATTAATTACACTGAAATCGGCGTAATTATTGACAAGAACGTAAGTTACCATCAAACAACATTTTTTAAATTAAATTTATAGATTGTTTGAGCGGCTACCTTGCAATAGAGTTTATTGCTGTAAATAAAAATAGAAGTTTCTGCAAAACTCTGTCTTCAATCTGTATAAAAACAAAGCTTTTTTTTGCTCATTTCAGACAAAGGGATCATAACTCGTTCCTTGATATTTTAACCTTCTTCCTGTCAAATTTGATTTTCAAACTTCTTATAATTTTTCCAACAAACGTTATCCGTAAATTTTAACTTTTGAACTTTTTATTTTGCGTAAATAGAAGCGTGTTATTGATAAATTATGTACTCTAGATCATAGTTTGATTGAGAATATTCTCATGGTTTCGAAAATCACTATCAAACTATGGGAGACCCATGCTTCGGTACTACTACGCTGGCTCGACTAAAGTGATTTCACGGATCCACAGAAAACCAGCGATAAGTATTTTTTACACGTTTCAAAGATTAAAAAACAATTCAAAGAAATAATTTAAAAAATATCCATCGCTAACTTCTTCCGCTTTTAAAATAAAACGAAAAATTAACGATATGAGTATGGATTTAAAGGAAAAATCAGAATAACTGTCACTTATAAGTAAGATACTTCGAATTTCTACGAGTTTTAAGTTTAATTAAAGAGCTTTAAGATTTATTTTGGATGTTAAAATCGAATATGGGCAGATTAATAATACTTGTGATTATCTTAGTAATGAAACAGATATTCGTTTTATAAATTCGTCTATTTCGTTTTAGTTCCTACGATGTGGGTTAACTGCACCTTACAACAATCATTTAAGAGCAAGAAAAGCGAGACCTTGTTAAACCTTAACAAACTTATACTGTTTAATCTTTGGAACTATAGTCTTAACGTTGGTGACACGAAGACTTCACCGAGGGAACTTTATTGTTTAAAGTCAGTTAATTAGTGACCAGTATAATTGTAACTGTCTTTCGTTTGCTTTCTAACCCTACTTTAGTATTGCTTTAAAAGCGCTTTAGCTGTTGTAAAGGTGTAAAAATTATTCTTTTGGTACGATTTTGACAAGATACCGGATGATGTTCATTCATAAGATGGACTGGTGGTGGCTTCTTCGATCGAGGTATCTCCTGCATTTCTCTTTCAAAATTTACGGTATTTTTAAACTTTTACCTGCTCACTAATCTGTTTTCTCTGTATCTATATATTTTCCATACCTCGATTTATCTCCTCTGAAGATACAAAAAGACTTGACATTAGACAGGTTTTCGACCGCAAAGAGAACCAGCCAAAATCCTTTGCAATGTTATACTTTACGTCCAACTCAAACAAAATTTGGAATAGGGCAAGAAGATTATTATGAGGGTTAACTATTTTTTACTCCTATTCAAGAACCATTTTGAACATATTAACAAATACAAACGTTTAAAATCATTATGACTACTGTTTATAGTCGCTAGTTGCTATATGTAGTCATTCGTTTTTTCTGGTTTTGCCATTAGTATCATTTATTGATATGGCTACAGACTATAATTCTATTAAATCTGCAATATACATTTTCACTTGAACAAATTAAACTTTCAAGAGTAGTTCAATTAATTTGATGTGGGTTAAGTGCTTTCCACCTATAAATCGATGACAGTGCAACTTTCTTTTCTTTTTTTATAAGTATAGGAAGAGTCAAGAATTCATTAATACATATTTGAATCTAGGATCCCGCGCACACATGTTACGGGAGGTCTTGGGAGCGATGCTACTGGAGTTTACTGGCTACAATCGTAACACATGGTTTCAACAAGATGAAGCCACTTATCACACATCCAAAGAGTCACTGCCGGTGGTCAACTACATGTTTCCGGGAAAGCTGATTTCCAGACGAGGCGACATTATGAAATTCAGAAGTTCAGATCTTTTCACATCAGATTTCTTTTTTTGGGATTATTTGAAGAATTGTGTCTACATCAATAAACCAAATACAACACGTAAAAGAAAAAATCAGCGATCTCACGGGCTCTTTGACGACGACGAATATTTGAAAATTTCAAACAAACGTCGAAATAGTGGTGATTTAGACGATGAAACTTATATAAAATAAACTCCAACTGATTATCTTTGTTGAAAATAAGCAATTTTTATAACATATGAAATGATTTTTATGATTTTTCCAAATGTTAACTGATTCGTGGCACACGCTATGCAATATTGTACACATAACGAAAAAATAATTGTAATTAGTATCCAGTGTCCGATTCTCGAAATAATCTATGCCGTAGCGTTATTTTAAATAGTTGAAGATGGATAAAAAAAAGTTAGTTTGTCTTACATCATAGGTATATCCAACGAAATAATTTCTGCATTTGCTAAATTATGATGCATATCTTTTACATTAAGACCCGTATTCTAAAGTGTAAAATAGATGAAGATCGTCACTCCCGAGCTAAAACAAAAAGGTTTTCTCTCGGCTCTTATTTTTCCTCTAATTAAGTTCGTCGCCGGTTCTAAGACAACTTAACTTTCAAGGGAAAGACGGAGCGTCATAAGTTTTTGTGGTTTATCGTTAAACACTCTGACTTTACCGCAGTTTCAGCTGTTTAAAAGTTGTCTCGTGAAAGGAACACAAAATGATTCGTAATTCACAATGTAAACAGATGCTTTGAACTTCAGTGCTAAAATACTCGAGTGAATTAGGACTATATAGAAGTCTAATTTTAAAATATGGGCTTGGAACAACACAACTCCTTTGAACTGATATATTAATTGATAGATTGATGAATAAGCTTGTTAAACATATCATTGACTAATTATTGTCATGTTATATTTATATAAATGTTGTTAAAAAATTGTGACAAACATACAAATTACAGTAGGTGGTGGAATGTAAATGGGAATTGAATTCAGCGCGAACGGGCCGGCTTGACTGGAATAGTAGTATCCTCTAACAGAAGACCAACCTGAAACGATAGCTTCCGTTATGTCATGTTTCGTTGGAGAGCACGAAACCGCAGGCCTATTAGTGCAGGGGTGACAGTTATCGTGGTAAGTATGTGAGCCTTACACAGCTACGATGACTGTCATGCTTTTTATGTCCCTAACCGGATCGTGAAAAAGCATCTCATTAGGCTGCCATGGTATGAGTCACTATACAGCATTGCAAAGGGTATACTGACCACAACTTTTGGATTCTGTTCATGCTTTCCATCAAGCAGTATACAATGAATTTGGCTGGCTCTTAAAATAAATTAAAACAATATACTATTACTACATATCTATATTAGTCACTATCTGCGAATGGCTGGAAAGAGATGTGTTATAAATCATTTTATCTTAAAATAATTATGTATAAGGCATAGAGGGATACACAAATAAGCGGGTTACAGTATGATAAATGACTATTGCCGTCAATGTACACCTACAACTGAGAGTCGTAAATTTGATACCGGCCTTTTAGTCCCACCCTCCAAAACGCGGGGCTTGGCGGTGCTTTTATTTCATGAGGACTGTTTAAAAACTTAGTTTAATTTTAGAAAGCTATCACATAAAGTATTTATAATTCAGTTTCGGCTGCACGGTTGGCCCAGTGGTTTAAGCGGTCGCCACGTCGCTCTCTACTACGCTTAGTGTTGTGGGTTCAAATCACACACGGGACGACACTTTGTGTGATCCATAAACTGTTGTTTTGAGTCTGAGTGTTCTCTGTGACCGTTTCTTGTATGTTCGTAAAGTCCCCCGCGACAGAAAATTTATGTCTAGTGCGTGTGTTGTCTTTTAAAAAAATTAAAAAAAACTTACGTCTGATGATTTACGACTGCATATATAACTTCTTAATCAAGAAATAGATTATCTAAAGAAAATGAATACCATCTTGCACAAAAAAAAATATTAGAAATTATTTACTATGAGTGATTTCATGTAATCGTATTTATACTTCAGAATAATGGTGATATACCTTCAAGTCTCAAGTAACAAGTCACTTACTGTAGATCTCAGATATTTATAACGGTATAACTACTATTAACAAGCTGAATAATAATAGTACTATACGTCATATAAACGTTACTCGTTTGCTGTAGCTCTTTAGTTAACACTTAGCGTGTTAACCCTACTCAAGTAATAAGGTTGCTACTTAGAATTTTAATTGATTTCTAATGTTAAACCGCTAGTAGCACGTAAGCTAGAACCCTGACAACTTTAAAATTATTATGCAGTACCATGCCGATCGTCTATCCGTCCCGATCGTCTATCCATCAGTCCCGACACTCTTGGCCATGACAATTAATAGTTTTAAATTTTAAAGGATCTAAATGATGTCATCTAATGTGATCACCTTATGTTCTCTTTCATGAAAGAGTTTCTAAAGTTATCTAATATCATTTTCTATTCTATTTTTTATTTAAATATTTTTTCTTCTCTTTATACCGTTGTTATTTACCGTAGTTTCCTTATTCATGGCTTTTACGATACCCACAGAATGAATAGGATTAGTGAATACATGTCAATATAATCATTTGCTGACCGTAAAGCATTAAAAAGTTTAATCAAAAGGATACTAGTACGTCTTTTTTTTTTTAACGTTTGGATACCCCCTCGGGCCGTCACCCCACCGGCAGGGTGGTGTGTCGGAATCGGACCGACTAAAACCACACGGTGTGCCACTCTTCGCCTGACATGGGAGGGATCCGGGAACAGTTGTTATTACGACATCCAGATCCCTCCTAGCGCCTGCCCGCTACTGCGGGCACTGGACGTCGCCTCCTCGCGGCTGGCCACTATAGCGGATGGAGGGGAAAATCCGTCCCGTCCACCTGTGGCGGCAAGGCGGCATGAGGTGCTGGTATCCGCGCCTCCGCCGCCCGGTTCGCCGGCGGCGAATCGAGCCCGAGTGGAGGTCGTCCTCCCAGGCCCTCTCCGCTGCCTCCTTCCGCGAAATTACCTCTTCGCAGAAGGTTGCGACCGCGGTAAAACAAGTGTCGCTACCGACCATAGAGCGTATGACGGCCGATAGCGAGAGATCTCCTCCAATAACTGCACTGAAGTCTCCACGCTGCGCCGCCCAAGCGGTACAAACCACCAGCGTGTGCTGAGCCGAGTCCTCACTGCAGTGCCAGTGTTGACAGGCGGGACTCAATTCCCTCCTGGTGACTGAGTGCAGATACTTCCCGAAGCAATCGTGCCCGGAAAGGATCTGCGTCAGTCGGAAGGAAAGGGTCCCATGCTGTCGCCCTGCCCACTCGGCGATGACCGGTTGGAGAGCCTCCACGGCGGCAAATCCACCACATGGAGCCTCCAGCTGTGACGACCAACGAGGCATCGTGGCTCGACAAGCGACCTCTTGCCACTCGCGTTTCTCTTCGGGTGGGGGCCGTATGCTGCTACCCGCCCGGAAGTCAGCCGTTCGCCGATAAACTTCGGGGAGCACTTCCGCCTCCAAATCCCACGGAGGAGTTCCGGCCAAGGCGCACGCCACCTCTGTCGACACGGTGCGGAAACCGCGTATGGCTCTAACCGCCAATATCTTCTGAGGGTGCCAGAGGCGACCCCTATTCTAGGCGGCGCCAACACTGGTGCACCTTACAGTGCCATTGACCGGACAACCCCCGTGTATAGGTCTCTCTCGTCTCGTCGCGACGCTGGCTCCACCCAAATTGGGTTAAAGTCGTCCAAGCCCAAAAGCAGCGCCGACCAGCTTTGGAGAAAGCTATTGGAATTGCTCGTCGAAGAGCCACCTGCCTACCTGACCGAATTGACTACGATGGAGGTGCCAGAGGGCAGACCACGACAGGGCCCATAGAACAAAAGGGCCTGGCCACCCGTAAACCCAGCGCCTCAATACCGCACCCGTGGTGGCCAGGCGTACCGCCTCTTGAAAGTTCATCACCCGGGTTGTGACTAATGTGTCATCTGCGTAACAAATTACGCCGAGCCCGGGGGGAAGACGACCTCGAAGGGCTCAGACGTATTTCATATTCCACAGGAGTGGTCCGAGGACAGACCCCTGTGGAACACCGCACGACATGGGCCGCTGCCTCAGAACACCGTCTCGGTCTTCGTACATGACGGTACGCTCCTCAAGATAGTCTGCAGTAAGCCGCCTTAGGTATACTAGTACTTCTAAATTAACCAAATAGTTCAGCTTTTAGTATCGTAGGCTTAAACAATGTAGACACAAATTATACAAGCCTTTACTAAATTACTTAATAAATGGAACAATTTAGAGATGGCTGTTAACTGTTCTATTCATTTGGTAAAACGCTTGAAAACAATAACCTTCAATTCTTAGAAACTGCTAGATATTAAAGATTAAAATACCTTTTAACCATTTAACCTTTTATTATCCCTAAATAATTAGATGTTTTCACGAAACTTATCTACTGTTCAACGACTTTACAATGGACTAAACTACAGACTTGAGATTTTATGAAAATATTATATTAAGGTAAATATGAACATTAAAACAATTTCAGTGAATATAAATCAAAGACTCAGTAGGTAATTTTTCATGTATTTTTTTTACAAAATAAACTAAAAAAATTTGAATTTATAAATTTCATAAAGAACTAATGTAATTACAAAAAATGTTTGACGTATTTATAAGAATTCACATACACGAAAGAATTTTATATTTTAGTGTTTATGTATATTAGCATTAATTAATTAACGTTGGAAACGGTTCTCTTTTTAGTATTTAGATATTTTGGTGATTTAATTGAATTACAAAATAATATGTGTTTTCTAATATTCATACTTATTTAAACATCCATATCTTTTCATCCCATGGGTGTCGTAAAAGCCGGCTAAGGAAACAAATTATACTCCTCGTCGACCAAATCGGATGATGCTGGTCGGTGAGAAGGGCTGGGTCGCAATGAAGCTGTAATGCTACAGAAAGAGATCACTCAATGGGATCGGTAGAGGGCCAATCCTGAGCATAGAGGACGTCGGCGGTGATATAACCCGTCGACGGGGCCACTAGCTGCTCGTGGGGATCTTTAGTGGCAGATCAATTGCAGCAATCGGCGACAAGATGGTGGCCAGGTCGTAAAAAAGCAATCAGGACCCAACATATAATGAGTGAGTTGATAGGCAGGTGGAACCTCTGCGGTTTCCCCGAGGATAAGGCCTAATTGGACGTAGCGTTGATCCGTGGGGGACCTGAAATAACATGGTCCGAGTTTTCCTTAGAGCAGGTAGCCTGAAACCGGCCGTCGTCGGGGTGGTTTTTAGAGGAAGTACCACTTACTCCTGGTAACTGTGTCCTCGAGGAGCTAGAGATCCGAAGGGATTTTCCATACTATTTAAAAAAGATAGTCAACTACGCAGAACAATATCACTGCAAAGAGAAGGAAAACTTGAAACAAATCCATCTGGCCAACTTGGTATAGTTGGCCAAAACTTCCTTTCTAAGGAGATGCTCATGTCCTTAGACACGGACTGTTGATTGACGATTAAAGTAATGTAAGTGAATGATTCAATAAGTTCGAATGGCTATACAAAGCCATTTCCATAATTAACAAATCAAACTTTCTCTTTTATTATATAAATATAGACGATACAAGAGCCACCCACACTCTGATCTGTCTAATGATAAATTGAATATGTATTATCCCCACTTTAAAGCAGTGATAACAATTTAAAGGGCAGGCTCGACCTCTATCATATTACGTCCGAACAGAAACATATTACGAGCTTAGAACTTTCAAAGCCATCCCAATAGGGGATTCCGTGCTTTCAACGAAGTGAAATTGATTTCTCGAATTTAAAACAAATTGGCCATAAGGGAGTTATCCCTACACATATACAAGGTTAATCGAAGTCTAACTTATTCATTGTTTATTTAAAATAAACGTTGCGTGTGATATTATACTAATAAATGTATTTTTCACTTATTTCTTTGTGCTATCTGAAATATAATGGTAAAGTAATGATATACGCGTTAAAGAATCATAATGTGCACAATATCTTTGTAAAAACATAAGTATTAAGGTATAGAGGTTACATGCTACGCACACAGTTATATACCTGAAACGTCGTTGGTGATATCGTTGTGTACAAACCCAATTCTATAATATGCAAAATAACTAGTTATAGTTTTTATTGTGACCGAATGAAAATAAACAGTTACTATTATTTGTTTAAATATTTGAACAAATTCAAAATAAAATTATATTCTGGTTTACCGCCGAAAAAAGTTAGTTTCATAATCAATCTTAGACTGATAGGTAAATTAAATAAATATGTAAGAGTACTTCTTTGATTTACTTTAAGATTGAACAATGATAATATCAACTTACTATACAGATGATGTGAAATAAGATCTCTTATCTCTGTCCCTCTATTTGTCCGAGTCAAATTAACTACAGAAAATTCAAATAAATTGTGATACAAGGCTTAGGTTTACAATGTATTTAGAATTTTTACAAAAATTTTACATTTGATAACAATTATTATCGAGTACGCTAGAAAAAATCCAACTGGGACTTCACAGATATGAGCTGCTCAAAGCAGTAGAGTTTAATGAATACAATGTGTAAAAGATTATTAGGAAGAATTATTTCTCTTAAAAAACTCTTTATAAAACGATGACGACACGATTTTATTATATGGGAAAATTGATGATGTAATATGATCGTTATATCGTGAATTTTAGTATGTTTTAGGCTAAGGTACTGAAATATCTGCAATAATGCTCCAATACTAAAAGAATGAACTTAGTGTGCCAAGTAAATTCATTTACAGAAGAATTCTGAATCCAATTAATTAGGACGGACAACGCATTGGCTTAGTAGCCACAGAAAAAAATGTTTGACCGTATTTGAGAAACCAATTACGGCTAGTAACTTGGATACGAAATAATCTTCGACTTTTGCGATCAACACTTGTACGTAATTATACGACTTCATCATCATAAACGTCTATATTGCTTATTATTGCTTTTACTAGAAAAGTCAATTTCACGAATAAAACAATGGAATAAATGTATAAAATACCTATATACCTACTGTTAGACCAAAGACACATTACCTATTGCTATTAAGGAGACATCCTTAATAGCAATAGGTAAATTTATCTAGTGGATCACTGTAACTTTGACCAGGTGTTTGTTCAATTTAGCACCGGCGGCCGCCCCGCTTTCGCAAGAATAGTGGAACATATAACGTCCATGCCTTGGCAAGCATGTTAAATCATCGGTACCGGTTGTCATGAACGTTTATGACAATGTTTACTGAGAAGACAGTGCTTTGAAATACATAAACAACTAGTTCAACTTTCAAATTCAGTGCGTTAAGTTCAGGATTACGGAGGCCCGATGCCAGTCGCTCTATGGAAAGTCTGACATTCAGGTAAAACTGGTTGAATTAGTTGCCAACCCCAAATAATCTTGAGAATAATAAAGACTAAAAGAAAAAAGAAGTGGAGTATATAATGCATTCGTCTTGTTTTCCGTTGTATGATCACATTAGCTTCTTGCGGCTCTTATGTGCATTAAATATAAGTGAAAGCTGACAAAAAGCCAAGAGTCCTGTTTCTACTAGAAACAATTGTAGTAGAAACAGGATACTTGACTTTTTCCGAAATGTACATTCTATTTCCATTAAGCCTCCCTCAATTTACATATAGTTTTTTAGTTTTATCATATACAGACAGACAAAAAGATGTAACATGGTTCATTATTTCATAAGATGTGTAAAAGAGATGTGTACAAATCGACTCGTAACAAATTGAATCACTGTCAATCACATCGTGAAGTAAAATGACAAAATTTGACACTTGCCAAGCTATTTCGGCCTTCTTTTAAGATTTACAAACAGGTGCTATATGAGAATCTTGCAAATCATTGTTTGTAACACTAATATTGTTACATAATTGTATTTGTACGTACAAATAGTGTTTACATGAAGTTCATTTTAGTTGTAAATGAATACAATAAAGATAAAGATAATTGGAATTAGAGTAGAAATATCTTTTACAATGATAACTAAACTACTTATTCTCTCATCTATAATTATATTTCACCTGTATTATCACATAAGTTTGCATATTGATCAATATTGTATAGTACATATTATGAAAATATACAATGTCCAGTCCTTTAGTTGCATTTAAAACTAATTATTTATTTCGGACAAGCAAAATATTGTACACAAATTTAGACATATAAAAAACATAGTAAAATGTATGGTAAGATTAAAATATCCACTGGATCTAATTAGTATTTTGGGTCCCTGTTTCGTGAACTTCAATTTCACACCGTCAACAATAAAAACAAAACAATTTTGAAAAAAAATAAATATGACAAAATAGAATTAGTGTAAAGCTGCATACATACATGCGCGTCTGTGTGTATTTGCGCGTGTTTGTATTGGTGTTAAAAAACACAAAATCACCCATAAATGACTATTAACCATCACATTTATGGATATGTTTTTTTTTGCAGCGAAGCGAAATCACAGTAATTATATTATGGTCGCAATTCTGTACCGTTACTTCATGAGATCACCTTTACAGATACTAAAAGCCTTCACCTGTTCTATTTATGTAAAGTACTAATTTTAGAGCTTAATGTAAACTGAAGTCAATTTGATTATGTCAATCAATTTTAAAAACAATTTTATACAAGAAATTTCTTTTTCAATTTACATTTCAGAAAATTAGGAACTCGTTTTCAATATGATACGAATAGCAACATTAATAGCGCTCTGATAACGACTGATAAAATTGATTACTGTGCCTGCTCTACGACTATTATTATCTTTATTTGCCAATTAAAAATTAGTATGAGTACTTTACCAAAATAATTTATCCAATAAAGATTCTGAGCCTTTATTCAACAACTTAAAACAAACTCTTTACTTTAGGGCCTTTACTTTTCTACCATACACATACATATTTAGTAACCGTGCCACTGTACAACCTATCTAATATCAGGTAGAAAAGTATATAGTAGTATAAATATTCATTATTCCAATAATTACTATACACACTCTGTGAAATGAAAGTTGTAACCATAAATCAAATAAAGTAAATAAATTACCACGGCTATCATGATAAATCTACCAAGGCTGAAATCGTCTAAACGAACACGATAAACTATAGAATATACAGTAATACTTTTACCACAGACTAGCTACCAAAACTGTCTGTGAAAGAGATAGTAAAAAATATGATAATATCAGAGTCTGGTCGTTATCTCACACGAGTGGTAAGTTTCAACTGTGAGAAATGGTTTATCTACACATATTAAAGTGAAGCGTCGCTCAGCGCAATTTGCAGCGCGGGGAACTTATATCAACGTAAGCCAGTCAATTCTATTTTTTTCTTATTCCGATGATACCACCGTATTTGATTCAAGAACTTATCTTTAAATTAAGATGCGTGTACGTAAAGACTCTTTCAACCCAAGTCTAAAATTACTGTTGAAGTTGAATTTTTTTTTATTTTTATATGATTATTTCTCTAAAGGTTTTTCTATTTTTACATTCTACTTAAAAATATAACACGAAAGTTTTATACATCACACTAATATTATAAAGTGAAAGTTAGTTTGTATGTTTGCGTGTTTGTAACTTTTCATATTCAAACGCCTGAAAACCAATCTGATCCCAAAAAATGTGTTGTTTGAGTAGAAAGAGCAAGGAGTTGAAATATATTGGCTATTCTTTCAAAACATGAGTATCACGAGGTAAAGCTAGTCTAGAATACAGTATTTCATAAAAAGTAATACTCGCGCAATACCATCAATAATACTTATACTACTAAAGTACAAAACTTTTGAAATAAAGAACGATGTTTTAAAAATAGAAGAAAGTTTATCACATTTATTTTTCCATTCATTTCATTAAAAATGATTTTTTAAAAGCTAATACTGGCAGGAATATAGTTATCTTACATATCCTCCATTCAAGGTAAGAAATATGAATGTAATATTATACGAAAATTTACTAAGTTCGCAATGCAATTTTAAAAGACAGAAAGAAAGTTATGGATAAGTCCTAAATTCCTTTTGCCTAAGATTGTGTTTTGAATATTTTGCTCAAAGAAAAGCTATAGACGATATCAGAATAAAGAAAAGGAAAGTTTACATTTACTATCACAAAGTATGCAAATTGACCTAAAAGTAGAATACTCGTAAAGTATTTTTTAAAAGTTTCACACTTACAGTAAAGTTAGGTAACGGGTCGCAACAAACTGAATATCGATTATGGTACAGACTTCTTTGTGATTTCCATAACAAAATTAAAAAAGAAACAGCTTGTATTTTTAAGGCTCAATTTGCTTTTAGCGACCCGCGCCCGGGTCTGAATAAATCTTTTAAAGGTCCTTCAGATAAAAGATACTGAAATGATTTCGTTGACATCTTTTTTTTGTTTTTCTCACTGTTCCATTAAAAAAAGGGTGATTTTGCAGCACTCCAATTTCTAAAACATTAATCTAAAATTCAGTTTTCAATCTCGCAAATTGCAAAGCAAAATATTTATGTTTCGTATCTTTATACGTTTTTACTTGTTACACTGAATGGTTACATTGCTCTGACGCAAAATATCTTTACATTTAAAGACCCAATCTAACTTATTCAAAGGAGTTTAATCTTGTTTATTTCTGTACTGGATGATAACATCTGTTTCTTTATGATACCGCTGGAAGATGAATATCCTTAGTCCTTTTATATTACCTTACTCTTGGTTCTTCATGAATAAATTTCTGGCACAATATTGCTCCCAAATTGAATATAATGGTGCTTAAATTTTTGCATCTGCCACGTCCACGTAATATTTCACAACTTGGTACTTCGGATTTAGGTTAATGACTATTTGAATTTATATTATCAATTTTTTACAGTAGACAATCAGGCAAATATTAAAATAATATAATATTTAAATATTACCTTTAATTAATAAACTGAGTACGGCTGCCAATAAGATATACATCCTCATTAAGTTTTTAAACAAACAGTTTCATCACATATCACAAAGCTTTATTATTCCTTTTGCGCTTGCACTTTACTCACACACAGTTTTAATTAACATTTCAATTGAAGAGTTCAATCAAGTAGGCGAGTTATGACGAAGCTAACGTAATATTTGTAACGCGGCGCAATACGGACGACCGGCTTTGCTGGCGGCTGTCACACAACTGAAGAGTTTCCACGCTTGCTCGGCCGCGTTCGTAGTCGCTCGTACCCGCGCCTAACTGGGGTCACCGCTTACAATTTTCATGACCTTATGGGGCTAGTCGATAATCGCTTTTACTAATAAATATGACTAATAGATTTAGTAACTTGAGAATATGTTCCTCGAGGTTTCAGTGGTGGCATTTTTTTGGAATATGACTTGTTTGGCCTAGACTATAAAATTAATCTGACCTTTGAATAAATTAACCTTTACGTAAAAGCACTATTTCTATTACAATAGTAATATATACTTAACCATAGGCCTATAATTTTCTCTTTATTTTAATTAGTAGTTTACCCATTCATTCATTAGTTAGAAGACTCTAAGAGATATATGTACGCTTAAACTAGAAATTGGCAGCATGAATACTTCTCAAATGAATGCTACTTGAATTTTTAGATTCAGTGTATGACTTCATTTGGTATTGACAAGACTCAAACAACTTTTATGAAGATGTTATTTCATCTCACTTGGACTTAAGTCAAGAAACAACAGTGTTAATAGCATTTGATCGTTATTCATGTAAGAAAATCATCATTACGCTAAAGTATGTTTACTCCGGCAAGGTCAGTATGCAATTACATAAAATGTGGTCAATTACATCTATCACTTTGGCCTTGGACGGAAGAATCCTATTACTTTGTATTTCTAATAACAATATAAAACAAATTGGATGGAATATCGGACACCTAAAATTTAGCTCAGCACACAAAACGAGAGCGAAGGATGGAATAGGTACGTAGGAGGACAAAAGATTCTCTTACAAGTTTTTATTCAAAGTAAACATAATTTTTTCCGAGGAATATATCTTTAGTATTTATATTTTCATAGTTTTTTTAGAATGGCAGACATAGATTTAGTAGCAATAAGGTCCATGTTATTCATATATTTTTCATATTTCATGTAATAAATTTCAGTGAACATGTGAACGATAAGAAAAATAGATACGTCACCTAATGGTAAATAAATACCATCACCTGTGAACTCCTGCAACTAACAAAACCTTTGAGTGACTGTGTCAAGATTTGCAGTTGGTGAAAGCTCCTCCAGTGACCTCACTCATGTAAAGTCTGTTCATCACAGTGATGATGAATTATTTTATTGTTAAACTCTTTATAGTCTTGTCCTCTATAGTTTATAGGAGCTGAAAGTACTAGCTTTGTAAAAATCTTATTTGTAATCTTTGTAAAAATATTTTTAAGGTTCTTCATAAATTTTAATGTGACGAAAAGAGATGTCTGCTGTACCAGACTTTTATAAAAAATGTGAGAATTAATACGCCAGATGGGGCGTCTCCTTATGAGATTGATGAGCTTCTATGTTTGTACATAGAAGCACATAAGCGCGTTTGTACATAGTTAATTTAGAAGACGGAACCCACTGATCGCACCGCGAGCTTGAGGACCTAAATTCGTGATATCAACTGTACATTGCAAAAAAAATTATGACGACCTTTAAATAAGAAACAAAATTTTAGACATGATTTGAGTTTTCAAAAGTAACCTTGAACATTAGTACTTATATAGGAGCCCTCTTACTGCAAAGCGGTTTACTAGCAAATAGATAAATATATAGCGCCACTTACACACCAGCGTAAGGCTTTCATCTGACATAATGCTGAATTGGGTCCGTTGATGACACTTCAAAATTGTTTGTATACTGTATACTACCTATTTTTTATGTTAGTTTTTTTATTATTGCTATGTGCCAAATTAAATATTATTTCTTTCTTTTTTTTCTTTATTCGCTAATAAGAGAGTAATCTTTGTAGTAATTATTGTAAACTTCATAAAAGAATATGGCTATTTTAAGTTATTGCTATTTTATTATTAAATTATGATGAATGGGCTAAGTTAGAAATTTAATTTAACTAATTTTTGATATTTTTATTGAATTATTATATCTAAAGGATTTTTGTCTATTATGTATAAGTGTGTAAATACAAAACGATACTAAAATAAAAATCACTACCCGCTTTGTATAAGTACCAAATTGGTACTAATAAATAATTATTGCATTTAACTTCTTATTTTAAGTAAGTTTTTACAAGAAATAAAGTTCTTTAAAAAAATCTCGATCTTTGTAAAAATAATAATTTACCTATAATATTTATGTAATAAAAAAGATACAAGTATGTTTATCAGAAGACTGATTTTCTTTCGGTTCTGCCGTGTGTGAGATGTATCCAGTTATTATAATTATTATTAAATAAAAACTATTGACACTCCTTGCCGATCATCTTCTTACTCAGACCAAGTTAACTGAGTAATTCTTTATAGATATTTAATTACTTTCAGCTTCAGAACCATTACTACACTACTACACTACTAAACTATTTATATCTGTCCGGTGTTGATAAAAAGTAATCGATGGTCGAAGGGTGATTTATACGAAACTTTGTTCAAAGTTAAGTTTTATCTTAAAACTTCTTCAAAACAATTGTATTTGACGAGATGTGTCCTTGATATAATTTATTGTTATATATACTAGTTCGGTGTCATATGTGCACCTAAACTATGTTTATCATATTTTTCTTAGTCAAAAGACGTCCACTGCTGGACATAGACCTCCCTCAATATTTCCCACAGCAGACGGTCCTGTGTTACTCTCATTCAGCCACTTCCCGCGACTTTCACCAGGTCGTCGGACTACCTCCCACAAGGTAGTCCGACGACCTGGTATGGGCCTATTAACGCTGCGTTTCCCAGTACGCGGTTGTCACTCCAGAACTTTATGGCCCCATATCCATTATTATATTAAAGATGATCAAAAAAAATCAGCAGTGGAAATTGGAGAATCTACCCTCGAAGTGGTTGACGACTTGGTGTATCTAGGACAAACTTTCTAGTTAGGTAGGTCCAACTATGATAAAGAGGTCAATCGTCAAATCCAGCTAGGTTGGGCAGCGTTCGAGAAGCTACATAACGTTTTCTTGTCACAAACACCGCAATGTCTCAAGACAAAAGTTTCTGATCAGTGTGTGTTGCCAATGATGACTTACGGCGCAGAGACATGGTCGCTCACAATGGGCTTGATAAGAAGGCTCAAAGTCACCCAAAGAGCAATGGAGACGGCAATGCTCGGAGTTTCTTGCGTGGTCGAATCAGGAATGAGGAGATCTACAGACGAACCAAGGTCAACGATATTATCAGTAAAATTGCTAATCTTAAGTGGCAGTGGGCGGGCCACATTACACGCAGAAAGTGAAGTGGCGACCGCGTACTGGGAAACACAGCGTTGGTAGGCCTCCCACAAGGTGGTCCGATGACCTGGTGAAGGTCGCGGGATGCTGCTGGATGCAGGCAGCATAGAACCGCTTGTTGTGGAGAACCTCGGTGGAGGCCTATGTCCAGGAGTGGATGTATTTTGGCTGAGACGATGATGATGATGATGAAGAAAATCTCAATCGATCGTTTCATTTTCTAAATCATATGATATTATCAACGTAAGATATCATTAGTTGTCAGTTATTAGAAAGAACACGATATTTTTCCTCCTACGGATAAGTCGTAACACTTTATCGTTATTGTACGACCATATTCGAGAATGAAGTAGCATCATAAAATCATAAACACCTCCTGGTTTCGCGTTATCTCCTACAAATTCCTTGGGGTTGCGTTCAATCGCCGATTATGAATTTCGTGTTCAATACGTGAGCTGTTTCTGTGATCCCCTGTTGTTATTAAAAAGTCAGATCTATTGAGACCATCCGAATATTATGTTGTTCTTGAAATGTGTTAAAGGTGTTAAATGATTTTGTCTTGGTTTTTAAAATGGTTAAAGTCTGAAAAGGCAGAATCAAATAATTAGAAATATCATCAGAAGAATATTTTTCAATTTATTATAATTTTCTCTCAATTTAAATTTCGTTTAGTATTAAAATTTACTGACTCAAGTTTTGGTTAGTAGTGTGTTTGAGTCATGTGAAAATGAATATATTGTTTTTTTTCTTATGTTAGAAAACTTAAATACTTACTATTAGCTGGTATTTGAATATTAAGATGGAGATCCACTTATCACAGAATATTTGATTTTAGCAGTCTAACACACAATTTAACTAATAGCTACCATGAGACGACGAGAAAAACTTGGAGATTTCAACACCACAAAATAAATGATACCTTTAGTTACATAGTGCCCATCTATCATCTTAATCAGTTCTGCTCAACTTATTCAAAACTACTTATACAAAAATAGACCACGATTTTCTTAAAAAAAATTACAAATGAATTATGGGGCTCCCACTATCTCCATGATTCTTTTAATTTTTTTCATTTTATTTTGCACAGTATCGAACACATTTTAAACTAACAGAAAATTTTCATTGAGGAAGCCTCCATTGTTTCTGTTATTTATATTTATATATTTACAAGATAATTGTCGCTTTATTTCTGTGATAGACTTCGAAAATTTTCTCCCTTTAAATTGTTGCAATGCAGCTTGCCGTAATGGGCGAAGGGGCACGTCGCTTCTTTGGGTATTACCGGGTGACAACCGGGCACAGGCGGCGTTCTCCCAACGCTTTATCACTTAATTTGAATCGTGTCTTGAATTTAGAACACAGACTGTTCTTAGAATTCGAAAATTGTTAATCTGTTCTGTCTGGATATGCCAATTCCAATCCCAGTCGCAATAAACGAACCTCTCAAATAAATTTAATAGTCAGCCTCCTTTTACAATCGTCAGTTTATATAAATTCTCAAAGAGATGTTATCTGATAAATTCTAAATAAAATGTACGTCATTCGTAATTTATCTATTGAATTTATCATCGTTGTAAAAAAATATCTCTTTTATTACAAATCTTATTAAAATTCACCTGGAAAAATGAAAGTCAAATGCAAATGCGGTACCAGACCGAGCAGTTTTTATTATTCAATCATCAAAATGAGCTCTAACAGTAAATCATAAAACGAAAACGTGCATAAGAAACGAAGTTACGATATCCCTGAGGTAAGCATGTGAGGGATCGTTTACAAATTGTTAGTAGACCAACATTATGATCCAGAGTGCGTTCGATTCTAAGGGACATATATTTTTTACCCTCGTTACTTTTTATAAAGTGTCTTATTACTTACGTGCTTGATATTTCAAAATGCTCATAAAAATTCATATTCTTATTTAAACACAAGACGAAATGAAATAAGGTTCTGTAAAAACGAGTGCCTACGTTTTATATTCGAAAATGGTATTCGCAAAAGTGAGCACACCATATTTTTAGTGGGTACGTCGGTAAAATGACAACATTCACCTCCCTCTAAATCAAACATGCATAAATCCAGGCCTCTCCCTTTACGCTATTATGTCAACCGAAGCGATTTATGATCGCATCTAAGAGATTTTCACAAGGGAGAATATCGCCAAGTAAATAGTATTGAGCGTAACTCAAGAATATATCTGCTTGTGCGTTATCACAGAGGCGAATTGCGATCGAAGCGTTTGCCCGCCTTTTATTGTGTTTTTGATGTTTTTCATTTGATCATCTTTGTTATTTGAGCAATATGTTTTATGTGATTTGAAATATAAATCATACTTGTGTTCGTCGGTTAACCGTTTTCGATTTAAATTTTATGAATTCTGAGCATATATAATAATTGTACAGTGTAGAATTAGGCTAGTTTAACGATGTTTTCAGTAAATATAACATAATTAGGATATTCAACGAAATTTCTTCAAAAAAATTCACAACAAAGAACTTTATTTTTTCAGTTATTTTAAATTTTTTAATGACAAAATGGACCAGTCTGTACAGTATTAAATTAATACAGAATGAACGATAGATAGAACAACAGATAATAGAAATAATTTGAAATGGAAGTGTCAGTGTTGGAGGACGGTCATTAGAACTGTCGCCCGAAATGAATGTGAATGCTGGCCAATGAAAAAAGGACATGAGAGACACCTACACGTAGCTTAAAAAACCTATTTTCTATTAATTTGGGATGTAAACTGTGACAAGTGTGGATGAAGTTAGGGGTACATGTTATTAAGAAGCGTCAGGCGACGAAAATTTAGAAAGCAACAAGTTAGTCTGCTGTGAACATACAATGCGTGGGTATGACTAAAAAAGGAGTAGGCAGTGTACTAAAGAGTGAAAGAAAAGAGTGACAGAAAAAATTAATTTTGCCCTGACTAAATTTGTGATAAGGGAAGATTGTGATCTCATAGAAGGAGTATGTTTACATTTTAAAGAATGGAGAAGAGGAAGTAAAAAAAACGTTACATATATAAAGTATTTATTATTCATCTTCAATAATTGAGACTAAAGCAGTCAAAAAACATATTGGATAGATTCCTCGATGTATTAATCAGTTACTTAGATGGTAAAAAAGTATTGTTTTAACATTTATGATTGCGGACAAAAAACATGACGTTGGAGACATTAACAACAATAGGTAATAAGTAATAGGTTAAAAGTCTCATTTGAAGAGGTACTTACAGACTGAGATGCACACTACCAATAATTGATAAAATTGTCTCACTCTCTTGCAAAGACTCTTCTACCAATAACATTACTGCGACCAGTCGCAATGGTAAACAGCGAGTTATATGCTCAAAATTCGGTCTTTAGGTGTTATCATTTTTCAAAAATACAGAGCCATTTCATTTAAAGTAGCAAGAGATGACTAAATAGACAGAAATCAGTCGTTGACAGAGTTGCCAAATTGATTCTTTACGATCTTTATGATCCTGGCATACATACTCTTAAATTATACTCATTTATTCATAATTGATGACTAAGAATTCAGCGATGTTGTACTCAATCGTTTTTTAATTCAATCATTTATTTAAACTTCATCGCTTTTTAGATGGTAAAATGGCACTATATTTTGTGATTTCGTTTAAAGAAATGCAAAAGTTCTTTTAATACAAATTTCTATTAGATAACTGCTACACCCAAAATTTCCTTTCTCCTTTTTCAACTAACTTAAAGACAAGGAGCACATTTTTTTGTTCTTATATTACACATACTACATTATCATAGGCTTACATTAATTACGTTGACAAACGAGTCCAGCATACCCTCGCAAATAAAACAAGGTGTTTCGCCCTCTGGCGCACCTGTGACGCAACTTCGCACCACCGGTGGGCATGATGCTAACCCAATTAATGTTCAACCTTTTTAACAAAATGTACCATAATTGGATTTTTATTTATATAAAGAAGATTTACATAATATTGTCGTCTAGTTGTAAAACTTGAAGATAAGAAAGTAAAATGTATCAAAATGAAACGAAAAAGATGTACGAGTCAAAACAATATTATAGTTGTTTTTTTTTTCATTCCAACTAAATAAGATGTTAAACAATCCTACCCCTTTATAAGAGCTTTATAAAAAAACTTAGATTATAATATTTGATTCAGAAATTTACATATAAGAAACAGTGCTATTAGTAAATTAATAATTTAGTCACTTTAAATGTGACGTACTAATTGGAATATAGGTGTTCTATAATCTTACCAGGGAGGGGTGAGTCTAGGCCACACGAGCGGTAGTGAGTCATTTAGGCGTCCCATTAGTGAAGATAATTTCTAGCGCGCGCGTGGTTTTATCATTGAACTGTTTAGTATAGCGGCTGACTCCCTTTTGCGTGTTGTGATAGTGCCCACGTTGGAATCAGTAGTTAATTTGTTTTCTTCTCGCGTCGTTCGGACGCCCGCATCGGTATAGCAGGAGGACTTCTTCGTGTGATGTGATTGCTATTATGTCGAAATTTGTGACTTATATACGAGTATGAAGTGGATACACCCGCTAAGACGTTTTCATCTTGTTATATCAAGAGGTTTTAGACTGTTTGAGGGAAGTCCGGCTGCCGAAGATTCATTCTGGCTCAATAATCGTGTACTTATCTTTCCAAATACTTGAATACATTCAAATAGCATTAAACACTTTACAACCATCTACAACAAAGATAATCGGTAAGTACCTAGCTGTCAGTAGTTTTGGTAAACAGCGTGATTTCAATACCTATCGGTTAACGGTCGGTTAGTTCAGTTGCCCACTTCAGATGTGTAAAAGATAATATTATCTATAAGCAATATAGTTCGTTTGGTGAACTTTGGTCTCTAGTATAGTCTAGTTCAGATTTTAAACATAAAATAAAAATGTTAACAGTAAAAACTTGTGTGACTGTACGAACTATTACTATTTTTTTCCACCCACGTGTATTTCACTACATATGCGACTTGCATATGTGCTTCTTCAAAAAAAAAATATCTCAAGAATATATTTAATTAAAAAGAGTTCGGCAGTTTAGCAGCAGTTACCATGAAAGCGGAACAGACTGGCAGGGTAACTTTCAGATTTAAAATATTTTAAGGGATGATTTCGGAGATTATAAGTACTCTATGTCCATCCACACAATTCAAACAATTCCTACACCGAATTACATCTACATCTGTTCAGCAGCTATTGATTCCTCATACAAACTTCCATCCTTCTTTCATTTCCTTGAAGGATGATTTCTCTCATGAAATTTCCTTTCTGTGACTTGAATCTTCTTTATACCGAATTTCATCTAAATCGATTTAGTTTTTATGCGTTAAGAGGTAACAGACAGACAGACACATTTTCACATTTATAATATTATTAACAGCCTTAAACAGTCCACAGCTGGACATAGGTCTCTCCTTACCAAGGAGTTTTTGTAATATTAGGATAGATTTTATTAATTTATATCGTCGGCTGATGTATCTCTCATACTAAAACATGATGGTCGATAACTAATACATGAACCATTACGATCATACTGAGTAAAACAAAATAATATAATATAACGTACATTGTATTACATATTTTGTTTTCGATAACTATCTTATGGTTGCAATTTAACGTTTATCATAAATTAGCACTTTGGTTTCCGACTACCGAGTTTTATCTAAATGTTATATATCAAAATAGCAAAATACAACTAAATAGTTACAGAAACCCAAAGATTATTCCAATTAAACTAAAAACTTGTCTGAGAACATGAAATAAATACGATTTACCATTGAGTCTGGGCACAATGTTATTTTTTTTTAATTTTCAATGAACTACAAACCAGTAAGACGTTTCGTATGTTGATTAATTTTTATCGGTGCAATTATAAATGATTTGTTTCAAACGGTATTCGAAATCTTGTTATCGTGATTTCTTGTCCGTCAAATGGTCACCTACTAAAGGTGGCCGCGAAACAGGCACAATGATTAAGATAATTCTCATAAAATTTTTGTAAAATATACTCAAGTGTGATCTTTGTATTTTTAATTAATTGAAATTGTTTTGTACACCTACATTTGTAATAATTATGAGGAAATTTACTTTACAATTACAATTACAATTAAATACGTCAACACAACACAAGAGAAGCGGAAAACAGGAAACTTTGAGATAAAATGCGGAAGTACTAATATTGCCATTCTTTCCTGAAAATGATAAATATCAGGTGTATATAAATACATATATATGTATCTAACTTATTAGAAGAATAATGAATTAGGGTACTCATATGTACAAAGCACATCATCATCGTCATCATCATCATCATCATCATCAACAGGCTGTAACGATCCCGTGCTGGACATATATAGGTTTATAGGTAGTAGAGCCACGCTGATTTCAGCATGAACGTGCTGGCTTAAACGGGGCAGTACTACCTTCTCACAGTAGAGCAACCTAAAGCAACAGCATCCGTCGTCTTTCGTTGGTGTGTGTGGCTGTTCTTTCTCCCAGAAATTCACTTTTTAAGTTGGCCATTACATATGTCCGTGGACTTCATACTAGCTTTAGCGCCGTCCACCACCACCTTGAGACGGTACAGCCGGCCATGCTTTTTCTAGCGGAGACTTAAATACGCCGCCCTGTCAGCATGGCATATCTTTAGTATCCCGACTACGTGCTTGGTGCTACGAATCAACGTGTACCTCTATCGGTACTAATTCGGCAACTCTGAGAAAACTCGTCTCTTTGATCAAGCAATGGAGTTCTTTATTGCATTTTTCATGGAGTGTGTTCTAATGAGCTCTCTCAACTGTTCCCGTTCCCACCATCTCCTTTCTAGTACACTGCACGTTATGCCCTTTGAAGTTACCGTTTTAGAGGGAAAAAAGATACGCTCTTGAACTAAATGATTCGGTTCTTCCTTCCTGTGCAAAATAGTCAAAATCTGTAATTCACCAACCAACAACAACACACTTGTTTCTCTCCCGCTATAATCTTGAGTCTTTTAAGCGGAGCGTGTAAAAACACTTTGTAAAAAGATGTTTCACCGTACTACATTGCTTACATTCGCTATGAGTATAGTGATCACAATTCTTGGCATTTTCATTTTTGCCATGAGCAGGATAAAGTCACTTCAACAGATTTTTGATAAAAAAGAATACCAGATACACATATATATACAACCTATACCTATCAAATCAAGTGTAAATATGAAATAGACATATATATACAAGAAATATAAATAATAAAAGTGCTCTTAAAATGTTATAGAGATGACTCTGACAACAACTCTCAATAGAGCTTGTAAACTTTAAGCTTAAAAGTGAATCGGTTTAGCCAACAGTTTATGCGTCCTTTGTTGAAAAATACAGCATTTTCTATTTTCTGTTTACACAACTACAGTTATATGTGAACTAAGCCTATATTGCCCATTCCATTCTGTAGCTTCTAAATGCCTTTGATTGTGTGATATGTGCATATTAAAAAATATCATTCATTAAATATATTATAAAAACACTACATAGCAATAACAATATGAGTATTTTTACGACCTCTGACGATGTATTTATAGAATAAAAAATCAATCATAATTTATTAAGTTCGTTTTAGCTTATCTATTTTTATTGTTTATCGATGTTACATAATATTTCGTGCAAAGTAAACTCACTTTTTATGTTTAGAAGTCTCGTGAGGACCGTAAGTTACAGAGCTAATAACGGGTAATAACTATATCTTCTATTTTAGAATTGCACCACTTTTAATGACAAATTTATGAAAGGAAAACAGGTTCTGTTCAACAAAATATAATAAATAAATAAATAAGTCTTTATTGTAGTTAATTTATCTAAACAAACACTATATAAAATTATAACAATAAAGCTGAGAAAAAAACTTAACAAAAAACGTATTTTCAGTATTCGGCATTCGGTTTAACTTCCCTCTTAACAACTTGTCTTTCGACAGAGGCCTCCTCTTAGGATTTCCATTTGTTTCTGTTCCTTGCTGTACGTGTCCATTCTGGCCAAACTACCCGTTTCAAACCATCTTCCCAAGGACACTTCCTATGTTCTTCTATTCTTTCTCATAATGTTCTCACTTTGCTTATTCCCATAATGTCCCATTTGTTTTTATTGATTGCTGATTCTAGTTTAATAAGTTTCTCTGGGGTTCTTAGTGATCGTGTATTAAGCGTCGCTATTTATATTTTACAGGTTTTATTTCTTGTTTGTTTGTCCATCCTTAGTGAGTGTTGGTCATTTTCAGCCACTTTGAGCAGTCGGCTTGAGGGTGGACAACATATATTACACGGAGTCCAACCAGCAGAAAGCTCACCTAATGGTAACTGATTAACATCATCCATAGTCACTTGTAATTCTGTAATTTACAAACGTTACTGTGGTTTTGCTGGTCTCTGACATATGAATAAACTTATTTCTTAAAAATTTGCAAAACGTATTGATTTGAAATTATTGCTGGCTATAATTTTTCCATAGGCCAACTATTACGCAAATGAAGTATGAATGATCCAACTGATGGGATAAAAATTTTAGCAAATTAAACGATTGTGTAACGCTGTAATGTTTTCTTAAGACAGTGCCCGCATTAAGAATATGCTGGGAACTGCGCGGGCAACTTTACAAACGTGCATGCAATGGACACAAAGAAAATCCAAACTCAGAACAACTATTTGTGGACCACAAAACGTGTTGTCCCACGTGGAATTCAAACCCACAACACTAAGCACAGCAGAAAGCGGCATGGCAATCCCGAAATCACTACACCACCTTTGCTCTTTATTAATAAGTATTCAAATTACAAGTAAAAGAAAGTGTAGAGTGAAGATCCAGAACGTTTATTCAGAAGTTTCCAACGCAAAGGAATCTGGTCGGTCTGACATGTACTGGTATTCAGACATCTATAAAGTAGTAAATTTTTTTCTCAGTTAAAGATGAAATGTCTGCAACATTATGTGATTTAATAGCACACTGGTAATTTTCTGAAAATAGGTACTTAACATTAAGTGTCCTGATTTTATTTTCAGTTCTGATAAAGTCTTTTTTACTTTTGTTTAGAAACCTGATTCCATATACTACGTCACGAATTAAAATTTTAATATTAAAAAATGTACCAGTTAAGTCGTTTCTGTTAATAAAGTATGAATGCAAGAACATTGGAAATAATTACATACAGGGTGGGTCACGAATTAGTTAACATTTGAAAAAATCGTGTAAAAAATATTTGATATGTTATAAAACTTGTTTATTCACAAGAAAGCTAATTAGTTTGATTTTTTTTTTTTAAATTTTATGATCACCATTTCGACGTTTGCCCTCTTCTAAGCGAGCACCGAAATTTCGAATACTCGTCGAATAAGACACCGCGAGATGGCCGACATCTCCTCGCTGATTTTTTGTTTAGTTGATGTAGTATATTTGGTTTATTTATATACACACGATTCTTTAAATAATCCTATAAAAAGAAGTCTGCTGTAGATAGATCTCGATTTTTGGGTGGCCATGGAATGTCGCTTCGTCTGGAAATCAGCTTTTCCGGAAACATGTCTTTGACCACCAGCAAGGACTCATTGGATATGTGACAACTGACTCTATATTTTTGAAAATATGTTTTACGACTGCAGCTAGCAAATTCCAGTAGCATCGGTAAGAAAAACTCCCATAACATGTTTGCGCGGGATGTTAGATTCAAAGTTAACGAATTCTTGACCCATTCTATAAGGATTATATTATATTTTGAAACGTAAAGTACCACTACACTATAATTAATTTTACTACAATAGTGTATACGAGTTTCTTTACGTCTGAAAGTTACTCTATTTTTATGTTTATAACAACAGATGTGATAGTTATGCTCACTTGAGTTATATTGATAAAGACAAAAAATTCCTGACAGACTGAAAGTAATCTATATCGAGTAGTAAAAACTTATGACATTACTTCCATACCAATTTAACAACTTAAAAATTATTGAATTTTAGTCATTTTTACATTTTCTATACTAAGTAAAAGCATGAACTTTTTGTGAAAATTATTCTACTGCTCATTTGAACGCTGTTGAGAAAACAAGTCATTTTAACATAGAAATAAACAATCAATAAAAGTCAAGCACATAAAACATACAAGAACGTAAAAATCTTAAGAATTTATTTCATATTTTCTTACCTATGTAAGGGGTTCGTTTTTTCTGATATAAGTATTTTCAAACTAAATGGTTGAAAGTGATTTCATATTCAACAGTGGGTATTGAGGCATATTTTAGCTGAACGTGATTTATTCGACGATATTACGCACCCAGGCCTGGCTTGAATGGCATTACGTTGACAGCTTATGAGGTCCTTTATTTATATTTGATTTATGTAGTGAGCAGAGATACGACCGTTCTACTCTGTCGTGCAGCTAGTGAACATTATTCTAGATTAGAATTTAAAAAAAACCTACCTTAACCTCATTCGCTTTACTTGTTGAAATAATGTTAAAACATGTTGCAACGTCTCTTTTCATTTAACTACAAGAAATGTCAATATTTTTTTAATAATTACTAATTAAAGTAACGTGAAACTAAACATGTTTTATATTTCAGTCAGCGTCAAATGACACGAGACACGAGACTAGTTCATGTTGTGATATATTGTTTTGGTACAAATATAGGTTGCATTTTCCTCCAATAAAAATATAAGGGATCGCCTGTAATCTGTACTATGAATTAGTTGCTGCGATTGTTTGAGTTCACAATAGGCTTGTCTCCTATTGAGTAAGTGTAACTAAAAGATAGTCGGCAAAATGTGTCAAATGGTTTAATACGCTTATGTCTACTCCTTCGGGGAATCAGATATGAGTTTACATTTAAATTTATAACTGAAACAATAAATTTACCTAAATCACAATCAATCATAATATCGTATCGTATAATGTATATTATCGTATCGTATATATTATGATATTCTATAATAGTTATTATAAAATGAACATCAAATTTAAATAGACATTCAGATTGTAAAATTTGTTCATTTAATAGTCGGTTTAATATGTAAATGTCATCATCATTATCTCAGTCGAAAGACTGCTGTCCACGTTTCTTATACATAGACTTCTCCCAAGGTTCTTCAAAACAACTGTTTCGGTGCTATATCATCCAACTGACTGAGTGTTAATTCTTACTAGAAAAGTCAGCTCATTGTCTTGAATAAAGTCAAGAATAAAAATTGAACGAACAGATAACATTCATGTATTAAACTTACCAAAATCGAAAAGCCAAATTCACTTGAGCATTCACAAAAACAAATCGTGTTGGGTGTTAGGCAATGTCATGCAAATTTTGGTAGGGCCGCAAAATCCAGTGTACAAAACAGCCATTGTTATAAAAATAATTGGGGTCACGTTGTCGTTGGTCCTCTCGAGCCATTATTCTGTGTTCAAAATATAATCCCGACTTCTGACGTTTTGTAACTCTGAAATGTACAACTGATCGACAATATTAATAAAAGCTTTATATTCTCCGTACTAACCCTTAGTATAGTTTAAGGTAGCTTAGTTCGATAAACATATTGTTATCACAATAATTGTTATGAAGTTTGATACAATTTGATCTATATGTAGATAAACAAATACGTTTTCGAGACTAAAATTAATAATTCCAACTTTATACATGCTTGTAATCGCTTATACAAAAACTTGTTAAAAATTTTAATACCTTAAAAATGTTATTCTGAGCTTTATTCATATGATACATATTTGTTCTAATTACTGGCAATTCTCTTGAGACTAAAAGACCGACCTCAACATTCTGAAATGCTTTTATTTTAATCAATACAAATATCAAAATTAGTACATATTGTACTCTTACAACAATTTATTAGTCTCGCGGGTGGGGCTCAACGAAGCGACGCAAACCAGATTATTATTTACCACTTTCGACCGCATTTTATTACTGACCCACAAAAGGGTCCAATAATAAAAAGAAGTATTGGCTTTGTGGGTAAAACAATAGTCTACTATTTATGATTCTTACCTCTGGTAACTCAAGTATTTCGAAGTCAACTTAGACTTATGTAGTAATTTAGAGTAAAAGCCCATTTCGTTTTCCTTAAGTTAAAAGCTTTAGCAACAACATTTCAATGTCAAAGAAATGTGAATGCTTTGAGATTTTTTTTTACACATTTTACGACCATTAGTTGTCATTCTATAAACGTAAACCTTATTAGAAAATGAATCAAATATATTGGAATGACGTCACCTTAACGTTCAGTCACGTGACCAAAACATAATAGTAGAAGAGAATGGTAAATAATCTCATTACTTTTAGACTGTTGTGTCTTCTGTTGTTTACGTTGGCTTAATTTGTAGATTTATTTATATTTTGTTACAATTGCAAATCAAATTAAACACTGCAGTTATATGTAAAAATTTCAAATTTGGAACTTGCAGCTAGTTCAGTTTTTTGGATACTTTTAAAACAATAAATGAATTCAGTGTAACTAATTACAATATTTCCGTTATAAAAGACATTGCGTAAAAATATCCCCACCCACTAACAAACTTGAAACACGTGGCATTCGAAGTGTCTAGTGAAAAACATTTTTTTTACCAATGCTACACACATACCTCAAACTGGGTTTAAATTTTATACAAAATATATTTTATTACTTTTTGCATGAGTAAAAGGTGTAAATGTATGAACATTTACCTTGTATACAATAAACAAAGTAAATGCTAGTATAATTGCTTAGGAAGTGGTGCTTAGGACAGTGTCAAAAACAACTTTAATCTTGATGAAATGAGGTGGAGCGTGCGCAGACGCAAATATCTTTACTAGTTTGCAAGTCACTGACTCTCACTGTTTCCCGGACTCTCAGAATTTCTTTGCGATTGACCTTGACAAATTAAAGGACTGTGATTTAAGAAGATCGTTTCAGCACAATAAACAACGAAAACATGACACCAACATGTTGTGTCCGCTTTCTGTTCTAAGGCAGAGGTGACATGTTTTACAAGACAGCTTGTCGTCTCAAAGTATCCCGGCCATTGCTAGTTATATTTGACAATATGAGAGTGAGAGTGATTACGATAAGTTAAAATCATTAGAAACTCATGACTTTACTCGCTCCACATCCCCTCTTTGAGGAACAACAAGAAATATACCTCAATAGTCAAGTTTTCTGTGGTTTTTCTATAACAGGCTAATAACTTAACCAAAAAGGTTGTATATTAAGTATACATATGACATATATATAAATAATAAAGCACAATTGCTTGAACAAGTTAAAATAAACGATTTTATGTAATAGAAAATGCTAACAGATTACAAAGATATCTAATTATAAAGGAAATCTTTGTATAGAAAAATAGCTTCTGATATTTTTATATTCACTGTTCACAAAATAAATCTGCGATTTTCACCCTTATCATTTTCTTTAACTTAGTTTCAGAAAAGTGTTTTATGACTAACAGAACTAAGACACTCTTTTAAAGAACTTTCTTTAACTTTATGATGAGTGCTAGCACGCAAATCTTCTGTTGAAAAGGTAAAAATCCCGTTTGAAATAACCCGGAAAACGAGTTTGGTCATAAAAGTCTACCGAACCGGATATTTGTTGATCCTTGCCTGTCCCTTTCTATATATACGGGTTAATGTTTAGTTAACTACCAAAAGAAACTTGCTCATTATAAAAAAGCTATCTGTGTGTATTGTTTTTAATAAATACTGAGTTTCAGTTAATACACAATCGTTGTATGTAGATATAATTTTAATTGCAGTATTGATTTTTAAATCACACACCAAGTGCATTTCCGACTAAGATAGTATCGAAATTTTTGTTTATTTTGTATACAAAGACTAACTGTCCCTGGCGTTTCACACACATTTATGGTCACTGCTCCGCTTGTACGAGTTCACATTATTAACTATTGGCACAGTTGATGAATAACAAATAATAGAATAGACATTACTGATGTGGTAGTTGTCACTAATATTATTTTTTGAACTAATGGGCTACATTTTAGGTATGAATTTTTATATTTACAATATATTTCACTTCATTTATGAAAATAAGGCGATACATGATAAAATCTCCTGTTTAAAGTTACTTCGTCAACTTCACAGCAATCTGTCGCAGAGATCATGTGAGAGAATCTATTGTCAAAATTATTTAAACGCAATTAAGGCGTCTACTCACTTTGGAAATTTAAAAAAAATCGATTTGTTTTTTTTTTTAATTAAATTTTAATTTAATTTAATTTTTAAGAATCAGAAGGTCCATTGTATGGAGCAGGCATCACTGATTAACCCAAGGTAAGGTTTTTTCATGATTTTTCTGCAACCAAAACTTTAAACGCATTTATCTCAAAACAAGATTTTTCGGTGCCTTGTTGATGAAATGTCGGAAACTATCGGGCCGATTGTCATGAAATTTAAATGACAAAAAAATCGCGTTTTTTTTTACTTTTTCGAAGAACGTGCGCCATTTTGTTATTTTCACGAATATCAAAAATCTGATGATATGCGCTATAGCCACTGACATACTGAATCTAAAACAGTTTTATTTTTTTTGTTTTAGATGACCCGTCTCGGAGATACCATCAACAAACCACGACCATAACATTTTTAGACGGGGTTTTCGATGCTACTGTTGTATTATAATAATTGTTCAAAAAAATAAAAATAAAAATTTTTCATGTACTTGAACGATGTGTTTATTACATAGGATCCATTTTATTCCATAATTTTTAGTAAAAATCCTCGAAAAAAATCACAAAGGTAGCCTATTTTCGAGGCGCCTAAAATGAGAAGACGCCTTAAACAAAAAATTACTAAACTTTAAAATAGCGGTCTATTAGAAGGTATTAATTATACCCTTATGTATGAGGTAGTGAGTATTATAATAGGGTAGATGACTGTGGATCAGAAATCTCAACTCGACGTGTCCTTGTGAAAAATTTGGTAGCCGGGGGGATTTTCGAACATTACATATAAACAAAAAAGGGAGGGTAGATAGATGACTGTATCGTAAATAAATACCAATGTTCGTTTCATTACAAAAAATATCTCAAAACATCGTAGAAAATATAATGAACATAGCTTTTATTACGATTATGAATTTAAATCAAAAGTACAGTTAAATATTTTGTTCAATTGAATAATCTGAAACAGTGACGTCACAAGTTTCTATTTAGTCCATTTTTCATACAGAATTCTCGTTTAGACGGATGATAAAAAGCAACTTATTTGTCTAAGGTGCTATGTAGCCTATTGGGATTACACGTGTATAAAACTGAATTCTTGTTGTGAACTGATTGTATATCTATATTTTTTTTTAATACATTACAATTTGATTAGGAAACTATAGAGTTTTACTTAAGAGCAGTCTTTATAAAAATGCAATTAAGAAAAAAAAAATTTTAAATTGTATTCTGTCTAACTTTTGAATAAAAATGACGTTACGCAAAGCATATTTTGGTTAATGCGAAATTCAATCCCGTGATAGTTTTCTGGTTCGAGTGCATGTACTATAGATGCTGGCTTTTGTATCTTTCCGTTTTTCACAGCAGCAATATATTCTTTGTCACTTTAATACAAGTTCCATTTGTTTCGCACTTAGACGTTCGACGTTCGTTTCCGTTTTCTTGATATACCTGATAAACAAGCAGACATGAAAACTAATATGAAATGATTACCACATCTGTTTCCGCCCTTTCAAGTGTCCCTGAATGAGTGAATAAAATTATTGTGTATATTGGGGCTTAAGTAACCTTACTCTTGAGGAAAAGCAACAAAAGAATTGGTTCTTAATAATTTTTACGAGGTTGTATAAGAAAAATGGACATGTGCTTGCGCATAAACTTGTACACTATACTATCTCCAGCGCAGTTAGCTGGTCTCCGGTGAGACTGGCCACTGTTACCAAAATCAGCTAGAAATACATTACAGCACTACGAAGATTTATAAAAAGAAAATAAAAAGTCTGACTATTTCAATGATCACTAATTTTCCTCGTACAAAGGCTGAAGGCAAACGAGTACCTAGCTCACTGAATTTTAAATGCTTTTATGACGTTTTTATTCGCCAGTCTCTCTAATTACAGTGGCGAAGGCGTCATATAACGCCACCTTAGTCATTACAGATGCCGTGAGCGACGCTATAAAGCTTGGAAATGCTTTATGCAAATCATTTTACCCTGTAGTACCATGTATGCCTACATGTATGTAAATATTATGTTCTTGCACGACAGCTAAATAATTTCTCAAAAATCTCAACATAACTCATAATTTAAGTTGTTTTGCTACTTATGTAAGCAATAGGGTTTTTATTATTTTTTTTTTGTAATTAACTTGTTTCAAAGTTAGAGTAATAGTTTGAAAGTAAATAAAATTTTATTTGCAATTGAATTGTTGAGTAGTCAAGTTATTGTAATTGTAACTTTTTGAAAATAAAAACACATAGTTTTTATTCAAGTATAAAAAAATATAAAAGAAATTATTATCAACGTGATTTTAACATTAAACTGAAACTGATTTACGACCCTTCACAAAATTTAAGTTTTTAAAACCAATGGCACACTGTCCTGTCTTGAAGCAATGATAATGTAAGTCACATTATTAATATACCTCGAAATTTGAATGTTACACAAGATATATTTTTTTGTAATTGAGCCACACAGAATTGGATGTAAATAAGAATTAAAGCTTTAGATTAATTCATTGAGATTCTCATTACCACTTAACTTTGTAGATTTACAAAGCAGGCTGTGAAAATATAAACGTCATGTCGTTTACAAGTCGTCAGGCATTTTAATGCCCCTTTAAACGTAACAAGTTTATCTGTGAACTTTAATTGCATAACGGATATTTTTAAACTTGAATCGCGTAAAACGCAGTTTTAGCAAAAATATCACCGCTGCCGTGGAACGTTTTTAAAAAGTACTTTTAATCATCTCAAAATGCTGGGGTAACTAGAATGTGAAAACTGCAAATTTTTTGTTTTTTTTTAATGTATATTTAATAAATCAGATTTTTAATCAAAAGGCTTACTCTAATGCTGTTACATTATATAAGCAATATTAATTTCATGCAATCTTCCAAAAACCGAACTTGTAGTAAACAAAGACGACTTACGAAACTTAAGTTGCTAAGAGAAGTTCACTTTCAATAGTATTCAATTCTCGAATCTATCCAAATCAGAATCATATTTAAAGACATCACCTACACAGTAACTGTTCGTAGTTTTTCCGCGTAGTGTTCCTTTCGTAGCTACGCGTTGGAGCCTTTATTGTTTTGGTTTGCTACGCGGGTGTTACACTTTCAAGACGCGTGCTATATACCACTAGCTATAACAGGAACACACACCTTCAAATATCTACCTTTATCAACACAAAATGTGTAAAGCATGAAGTTTTCTTGACTTAGATTCACAAGAATATTTGACTGAACAATCTATATGAAGTGTCATATTCTGATAATCCTTTTTTAGATTATGATATTTTATGAATCGCTGTAGAATCGATATCCACATGTGAGTATCACAGAGGACTTGTAATATTTAAACAGAAGGACAACGGAATTAAAACAGAAATGAAATCTTCTTTTATTTTTAATAGTACACGATTACATTTCTTTTTGTTTTGTTTGTTTATGTACTGAACACTTGAAACTATGAACATCAAATTACGAAGTCATTTAAGTCAAACAACTTTAATTACATTATTTTTGACTGAGTACATTATGCTAGAAACTTTGTCGCTACAGTGTTAAACTATTAGCAACTTATTATTAAAATATTTTAAGAATCTTATTAACTGCACCAGATGTCTTTTTTATTAAATTGAGTAGTAAAATAACAAGTAATGTAATTTTGTTTCGTTTAAATACGATAAAATTGTAACAAGCCGTCAGAACTCATTTCTATACCAGTCTCTTCGAAGAAATATTGCAATTACTGTAACTAATTTTCTGGAATTGCTAGTGGATACAAAATTGTGTTTTTTTACCTTCCTATTTATTGATTGAACGCGTTTTCTAGTACAATCTTATTAAAAATGCTAACTTTTTTCAATTATTATTATAGCTTTAATATATATATTTAGATCAAATTTTAATAAACATTCGTTTTAAAATCATCATTCATTAGAATTGAAAACTAACAGGAATAGTAGAACAAATTTAATTGAAACAGTCATTGTAATTAATTTAGAACTGACAAAAATAGTGTATAGCATGTGTAGCGTGTGGCACTCATAATCTTTTTTTTTTAACGTGGCACTGATTGTAGTTTTTTTATTGAAAATACCGTGGTCGTGTGCATATTGATATCACATACATTAACTACTCTTTTTTTGTATAGTATTTACAAAATTACCCTCTGTCAAGTAAAAACTAAAAATACTTCAATTCAATCATAACCAAGAATTTATGTTACAAGACTATGAAAAATAAATATGTGATAAGCATAAAGAATAAGTTTATCTTTAAAATGATTGCTGTAAAGATATTACCTACTATGTGTTTTTTTCTTAATCACCTTCTAAAAGTTTTAAATGTAAGCCGTTAACATCCCAGCTGATATATATAAGTTATGTTTACATAGTAATTTGTGAATCTTTCCTAGAGTGGTAGTTTGCTAGTAAAATATGCGTACATATTTCCTAAATATTTTGAGCTCCTCGTTAGATTCAAATGTGCGGTGGCGTTTGGAGTGTAGAGTGAATTCATTATCGCGGTCAGGCAGTCGTTAGTGGTTCACAACCCTGTTCACAAACTCTTTGAAATAATGTTCCCTGGGTGCCTTGACGTGTTTTAACACGAACGCAACGTACACAAGTGCTGTAAAAGATATTTAAAACATTCGTATAATTCCTTTGGGGAGAACAAACGGATTTCGTTTCATTATGCTCACATAACGTACTGCCACAACCTGCGGCACTCAAAGCAAAACTCATGATTCGATGCCGTTCAAATAAATTACACTGTTGACATTTAACTCTGATTTCTGATTAATTCGGTACCGTTTTTTAGTAAATATTATAACATGTGGTGTTGTAAAATTACCTATAATTTGTCGGGCATTTAAATTAAAATATATGTTTAATAAAAAATAAATGTTTAGTAAATTCGTTAGTATCACAATGAGATGTTCGTGATTTTGATTAAACATGGTAAGATTTGAGATGTAATTATACTATGTAGTATTTCTTTATGTAGAATAAGCAGTTTGAGTAGAATCAATCAAATCAACCTATCGCCGTCCTCTGCTGAACGAAGGTCGCGAAAGAGCGCTAATCATCCCTTGGGCTCTTCGCCTCCATCCGCTACCAGCCACCTTCTTCAAGTCATCAGTACATCGCGCCGCAGGGCGCACCACACTACCTTTGCCCAATCGTGGTCTCCACTGGAGTACACTTCGGCTCCAGCGAGCATCGGTTCGTATGGAGACATGGCCGGCCCACTTCCACTTCAGCGTACTGATTCTACGTGTGATGTCAGTTACTCCCGTTCTCTGACGAATAACCTCGTTACGAATTTTATCAGCTAGAGAAACGCCCAGCATCGCACACTCTATCGCACGCTGAGCTACTTTAAACTTGTGGACTGCGAGTGTCTCGGCTCCGTATTCTATTATGGGTAAGACGCACTAGTCAAATATATATATAATTTGGTATTAATTGATTGTGGAATCAGCGACTCAAAGATATGACGCAATTTTCCGTATGCGAAAATAAAAGTAGATGTATTCTTGCACAACCAACGATAGCAGCACCATTTACGGTTACGGGACTCGGAGATGTGAAGTTGGGCGATAGTTCTTCAGTAGATTTTTGTCTTTTTTCTTGAGGAATATAACTACCACACTCCTGCTCCATGCATCCGGTGTACTGCCAGTGTGAATGACGAAATTAAATAGCTTTGAGAGCTCTACTAATATAGGTATTCCACCAGCTTTTAGGAGCTTCGTTGAGATTCTGTCTTCACCAGAAGCTTTGTTATTGTTAAGTTGTCCGAGTCATCCGCGCTATGGGTCTCGGGTGGGCGGATTCGTGAGGTTTATAGGTTCTCTTAAAACTTTGCGATTTCAGCGAGAACCTCTGATTTAGAGGTTTCAGTAGTGTCTTGTGCTGTTTTTAGTTCAGTCAGGTGATAACATGAGGTTTTTGCGTTGGTAAAGATTTTTGTGCCCTTATTTCGGACGATTGTGTCCTCAATCGCTCGAGTATTTGTTTGGCAAATGTTTCGTCTTTTTTACCAGCCTCTTTACCTGCCTATTCAGTTCCTGACGATCCGTTGGAATGCTGTTTGTTTTCTCTCGTCTTTTCCTCATAAGATCTAAGGTCTCGCTTATGAGCTTCAACTTGCATCAGATAGAGGCCCTGGGAATCGAAGACGAGTACTCCTGGTTTCACATTGAAATCACCCATTGGAACTGTGAAAGAAGTGTTGGGACGAGACAGAACCTTAGCTATGACTTCGTACATGGCTTCAAGCTCATCGTCAGGATGTGTGGACGTGGGTGCGTACATTTATTCCTTCAGAAAACACCTTTTCGTTATTTTCAAGATGAGGTACGCTAACCTTGACGATACACTGCCAACGTCCTCCACGTTGCCCTTGAACTACTTATGCATCATTATCATATGGCCGGTCTCCCTGTCGGAAGTAGGGGAGGGGACCGGAATATAGGGTAATCATATCTTCACCCTGTCTTAGGACTTTTGATATCCCCAAAGTATGCTAATTTATAAGGTTTACCTCTGCTTTCAATTCGGAAAGGCGATCGTCCAGCCGCAACGTGCTTCCATTATACGTCGAAAAGTATAGTTGTTGGTGCCGTATCCCGGGGATTCTCACACGCCCTTCGCAGCACTGTTACCATGGCTGATATTATGGCCAGAAATAGTGTGTGGTATTGGGTAGAATAGTGATGTCTAAAATTCATCAATCTCTGAATGTACAATTATGTTAGTTTTTATAAAAATATTTAAACATTGGTAATGACTAGAAACAAATACTCGTAAGTTACATGTGAACTCCTACTTGCTTATCTTTCTCTTACTTGTTAAAATAGTGATCTTGAAGTAATATAAATTATTTCATAAGTAACTTCAAAGAAGCAATCATTTCTTGATTAAATTGAGCTATGACACGATTATACTATTAATCATTGTTAACCACACTAGCAGTACAGGATATTTAAAAGTAAACATCAAAACAGTTATCTTTTATAGTCAGTGTTTGATGCGTGTGGTGCCGGCTAAGAATAACACCACCTCATTTCCTCGTGTGGGTGTCGCAAAACTCGACTAAGGGATGGTACACCAGAGGATGGGCAGCAGCGTCCTACTAAGTACACTTTCAAGTGAGTATTATGGTAAGTAGAAGAAAAAAACCGCACCTAGTCCCCGGTGACCCTGCTACTCTTTGCTACGGTAGCGGCCTAGGAAGTGGCAGGGCGGGAGGTGCGAAGAATCTCCGGGTAAGATCGGAATCGGATAAGAACGTAATAAGAATAAATCAATGTTAGATGGTTGATGAATCACCAAACCTTGGTCTGTATAGCTAATCTAACGCATCCTGATATTCTTTAATTTTTCGCCATTATCTTCTGAATTTCTTCCGATATCTTCAAACTCTGGATTCTGACCCTCACTTTGGTGGAAAGCCTTCATCAACCTTTTACCTAAAAACCTAAAACTTTACTTACTGAATACTTTCGACCAATTTCTATACTTCCCTTGTCTGAGGCCTGTGCTCTTAAACAATTTGTATATGTTTAAAATCTTCATAATTTTTATTAATCTAGCTTCAGAACCGCTCACAAGATAACCACTGCTCTTTTCAAAGTGATAGTGATTGGTTTTGATTTATTTCTCGAATACTTTGTTCTAATATCCTACTGGCCATTTTCACCTATCTTACGATATCCTCAAAAGCTCTGCAATGATTACCAATCTATCTTCAGAGACGACGTCAGTATGTTCATACAAATGACTTGCCATCGAGTTGGTGTGATCTTCTCACTGGCGCTCCTCAAGGTGGTATATTATCTATCTTAATATTCTTAATATTTATTAATCTCGTAACCCAACAACTTCTGTATGCGTACTTTCTATACTCTGTAGACTTGCAAGTGTACGAGTCAAGAGTTGACGAAATATTAGATGCCATCGAGAAGGTCCACAAAGACTTAAAATTTATAAGGAGCTGGTCTACGAGGTTTGGTTTGCCAGCAAACCATACTAAATGTCAAATGAACATCGTGATAAGCAAACAAATGCTAAGTATAATAATTATAAGCATCCCACACGTTGTTTACAACAACCTGACTATACCTCCTTGCCATAGTAGTAAGGAATCGGGGTTTAAATTGCAACACAATACTTGATTGGCGAGCACAAGTTACACTCGAAAGTCATTCTGTCACCTCGTGTATCTGCACTTCGTATCGCCTAAAGAACTTCCTTCCCGCTAAAACCAATGCAACGCTTATGCACTCCCTAATTATTCTCTTGATCAGTTACTGTAATGTGTATTATTTAGAACTGAATGCAGACCTCCTCCATAAACTAGATCGCCTTCTCAATAACTGTATTCGTTTCCAATCTTCACAAGTATGATCGTGACATCAAGCTCAAACGTAAAGATGCAATGGCTCCCAATGCTTCACTACCGTAGTTCAAAAAATAATATGCTTCTTCTATGTCCCCTTCACGTCCGCAAATTCATCAATTCTTCGTTTTTTGTATGGTCAGCTCTTCTTTGGAATATGCTCCTTGCCGAATTCTCAAATTCGAGACGAAAGTACACGTTCTACTTTGGAATGAATTGGCAAAAACGTCACAAATATGTACCCGACTATGTATTTCTATATTATATGAAATTTATGTATGTGCTTGTTTATGTATTGCATTTGTATTATTTACATATGTTGACTTCTATGTAAATATAATATTTGGCGGTGAATTTTTGTGTATTAGTTATACATAATGTCATCTTTTATCTAAAAGATGTTTCTTACATACTATGTCAACTTCTGTTTTTTATTTACATTATAAGCTTTCGTATTTGTAATGTTTTAAGTTAAAAAAATATTGAAAAGTTTAACGTTAAAGTGTAGGTACCTTATTCAATATAATACCATTTCTCAGAAGTGACGGGTATTTTTATACACTGCAATGACAAGTTTTGAACCGTATATAATCAGGCGAAAAATCTAATAGCGTCACCTATCGGGATTAATGAAATTTGGATTGATTCAAATATGTATCATAATGAATTTTTCCATAGGAATGTTATGTTTTACCACGATAAAAAATAGCCTGTATCACTTTTCAGGTTCTTAACTACCTCCAAATATAAAAATGATTCTATAAAATTACTCCACTGCGACGTGAAAGACAGACAAACATTCAAACAAACAATCACACTTTAGTACGAATTATATTAAACAGTATCCTCTTTTGAAACTAATTTTACTATTATATTTTGAGAGATAATATAAGTCATGGTCAATACTTCCTTTAAATCAATCTTAAGATTATTTGACACAAAGGCATTTTATTTCATTCTAGTATTTCAAATGTAATAGATAAGTCCATTTAACCAAAACAAAGCTGCCTCTTCTACGCTAAAATAAATATTAGCAAAATTTATTTCAAGTAAGTGGTAGATATTATTTTATATAGTTTTAACTTTTGAACGTTTTCTCCTAATACTTTTGTTCCAACGGCTAAGTAATAATTATCTACGTTATTAATTTTTAAGTATGGGTCAGATTTCAGTGTTAAGCTTGTATTTAAAAGGTCACTGAGCAAGTAATCAGCTTAACACGGCTCTGCATTGGGAGGGCTTAAAGCCTAAATATATTTTTTGTGGTTAACTTAGTTAATATTCAAGAAAGTACGACGTTCGTTAATTATTTGACGTAATCTTGTTTAAGACTAATATTAGTATTTACGTCTTAATAGGTAGATATTGTGCTTAATATTTTTTTTAAGGAAAGTTGATTTATGTCAAAATTTCATTAGCTTGTAATGTAATTTGTATTTTGAATTGAAACTCTGTTTTTATCCTAAGGAATCGAAATTTTGTATATTCGTACAATATAATTTAAAAATCGACCGATAATCGATTCCAGGTGAGATGACTCAAAGATTCACAACAACAATAATTCAACAACAACACAACGCCAACGGTATAGAATCGAAACATAATACAGTATAAAAGTAGGCCATAGCTTCATAAAGGCGATATTTGTAATAAGTACAATAACCATTCACTTAATAACGAGTAACATCATTGACTCCATTGAATTTTTCTGATCCTTCTTCTAATCACGGAATATTCATGATCTATATTTATTTAATATATTATATGATACCAATTTAATCAGAATTGTATTCCGTAATCATAAAATTTTAATGTATGTTGAATACCTAATATACCAAATATATTATCGATGACGAATGTACCTTTGTCATGAAATATTATTTCATAATAACAAGCCGGGCATGGCCATAACTAGGGCAGAAAGCAGACACAGATCGGTCCAAGCTATACAGCTAGATACACGAAATACGGAATTAAGGACTACAATATTCGTCGAGTTGAACTGAAATTTCGAATAGGTTAAAACAAAATTCAGAATAAATTGTAACTTTTACATGTGTTCATTCATAAAAGAACTCTGTATGAAGGTATTCAATTCTGCTCCTATTCTATGAATGTTGTGAAACGAAAAATTTTTGCTTTCGTATTCGATTCTTGCGATAGTGATGTACATCATATTATACTAGACACGCATATCACGTTATCCGTGTAAGTCAACTTCATAAAAGCCTAAACCTTAAATGAGAAAGATTCTTTGGGTGATCCTTACTGCTCTCTTTGTTATTTTTGTACGCGATTAGCTCATTAATATTAATGTGACGATTTGTGATTTCAATTACTATTTATAAACAAACTACTCAATGTTAAAAAAAAGCTATTTTACGAGACTGATATCTATGGAATATAGCTGATGATTTTTGTGGTTTTGAAAATTACGTTTCAGTATATCTATTTCTAATTACATTAAAGTTACGACAGCATATTTATTCCTTTAATCAGAGACCACTGAATCCCTGATCTAACATGTCTATATACATATGTATAATAGCCAATAATAGATAATATCTCAACATTAGCTTCTTATTACTGGTGAAGGGCTTAGTAGCATGGACATTACGGTCGGAAGAAAAAACTTCGGGTAAGTAGGTATTGAAGAAAGAAGCCTCATTAGAGAAAGTATGAGGAAAAAATATTTGTGAGAAGAAAAATATCTATATTACAGCGCCCAAGATTGCAACCTATTTCATGCAGTATCATATTCATCCAAAAGAAGATACTTTTCGACGAATATGATACTGCAAAGAAGTTATAGGTATGGCTCAAAGGACGAAGGAGAAGATTAGAGTAACTCTCCGTTGAATACGGATTAATTATATACAAAAAAACTTGGACTGAGACTATATATACTAAATCTAGCCTGTAAAAAGTTGTTTACAAGAAATTATTTTGAAAAGAAACAGATAGTATGATGTACAGTTAATCAACTCGTTTTATTTCAAAAGTTATTGTTATTATAACACAGTGGGTAGCAAGGCTCAAAAACGAATTTTTATTATCAAATATTCAAATCCATTTATAGTACTTTAAAAAGACATGCGTCGATAAAGTTGCAGTGCTATCGAAAAAGGTTAAAAAAATCACGTCTAGCCTACGGAAAATACTTTAACTTAAAAAGAAAATATTATGTCTGATTTATATCGACATTAGTTATAACACAAAGTATTTTATAACTTAGAAACTATAACGAAAGGTCGTCAAAAGTAATAACTTGAGAATAATATTTTTTTAACGAGTGATAGTAAAATGGCAATTATTACACCATTACAGCTTTAAGGTACTAGAAATGTAAAACAAGTTTTTGTTCAAAATATTTTGTCACATATACAATAAAAGTCTACTCTTATGTGGCAATTTATCGTACATAATAATAGGGTAGGCCCAAAATGAAGCGATTAAAAGTCCATAATAGCGACCAGAAACAAAATAATATGCGCAGTTGACAGGTTTTAACCGTTCGCAACGTTACCGCAGGTGGGTAGGACCACCCACCGCATTAAAGGTACGTCGAAAGCCTAAGAAACTGAACAATAAAAAAAGGAAACGCCCGCGACGTGCGTGACCACAGGCTCAATGCAAATTATACTTCCATCCATTTCATACAATAAAACCAAATGAGCCCTTTTAACGCAACATGAGAAATCGATAAAAAATACACGTCCGAGCTTTGCCTTGTGACGTATTTCACTTTGTATTGTAACTATTACTTATATAACTACTATTTTTAGAAACTACCTATTTTTTCGTTATTCTGTGTTCGTATAAATTACAACGCAGCACCTATAAAGGTTCGAAGTTTTATAAATTTAGTATCTACATTAAGTTTCATAGTAAAAGCCTTTTTTACCTGGATAGTTACTATAATCAGGGAGTGTTTATTATCATTTTGTCATTTAAGACACAAGACACTTCTTTTTGTCAAGTATCTATCCTTTATCTGCCAAATATAAATCTTTGTAAACTATTTGACTTAAATTGTCAAGCTTAATTAAATTGTCTATTTAGATCTGTTTACAACATTGTGATATAAAAGCCTTCAATATAAAAGTTACACTGACACAAAAACTTGTAGCTCGTAATCACGGCTGTAATAGTAGTTATCATAACATAAACATTTCATACCTAACACGCATAGGAACAATAATAGCCTATCAAATTTCGAGTGTGTAAGGTATATACAATTCATAATGTACACTTTACACATACTTACTTAAATATATGTTATTAGCTGTGCCCGCTAATAATGTGTACCTATGAAGTCTTAAGTATGTATAAAATATGGCGTCTGGTATTATTAAATACATCACAGGTATTATTTTTTTCATTTTCACGTTATAAATGTTTTCTCGACTTTCACAAATATTACAGGTCCAATGAAGTTTTTCGCTTTCTAATTCAAAGCCACTGAAGTATTGTTATTATTTTATACTTTTTACAGTTGTTGAATTTCATTCACTACAAATAATTTTTTTTATAGTCCATAACTAGCAATTTTCTCATAATATGTGAGATCTTAATAAAATTATCCAATAGGGACCGGTTTTGTAATCCTTAACATAGGTTATCTAATAAGCCGCTAGCTAGAAATATACTTCCCACAAAATTGACATTGTAGTTTTCGTACATTGGATTGTTGAACAGTTTGTTGGAATACTTTACCAATGAATTGTAATTGAAATAAGTCTTCTAAGTACAACTGATTTGTTTTCATAAAATAATATTGTAATTTTTACTTAATAGGAAGCAAGTAATTTTGGTAATTAATAAGCGGCAGAGCTACGAGAGTTTTTCTAACCTACAGATTACTTTTAGTTCTACGGTAGGTTTCTGTTTTTTTTTTAATAGCCTGACAAAGTGACTCCACTCTGCTTGATGGAACACATGAATAGAATCGAAAAATTGTAGTCACAATACTCGTTGCGAATGCTGACAATGCAGTATGGTGACCCACCCTATGGCGGCCTATTACGATTTTTAACGCCTCAATTGGAGACGTAAAAGACATGACAGTCATTGTAGCATTATGCCCACTCTTACTACGACAATTCTCGCCCTTGCATCAATAGGCCTCCGGCCTCACACTTATCAACGAAACACGACAGCACGGATGCTGTCGTTTTAGGTTAGTCTTCTGTGGGAGGGTAGTACTGGACGAGCCGGCCCATTCACGTTGAAATCAGCGTGGCTTTACTACCTGGTGATAGGTTTAGACTGTGTGGGCAATGTTCAACTGAAACCTCGTGCATATTGCTTGAATGCACTGTTGACCGCCCACTGTCATTAACTATCAAGTTATGCAAAACTTATTTGTACGTTTTTCGTACTGAAAATCGCCTGGTGGTCAAAAAACAATCTTTTGAATGTCTTTCGTGTAGTCGCTTTTACGTTCTTTTTGGGTGTATAGTAAAATAATCTTAGTTTGATTACTGGACTCAATTTTTATTTTGTTAAGAAAATGATACATGATTACACAATAGATGCGTACTTATATTTAATACATGCAATGGATAAACATAAGAATAAACAGAAAGCATATCAAATTAACATCATCATCATCAACAGCCCTATACAGTCCACAGCCGTACGTAGCCCTCTCCTCAGAAAGAAGGTCTTAGCTCACTATGCCACGTTGGTCAAAGGGTTGCTTTTGGATTAGTTACAAGTTTATTTTCTCTTTGTAGTGATCTTATCCTGTGTAGTTTGCTTCCTTAATCGTTTCTTACGTGATCCACGGGGTAAATTGGGGTGGTTTAACTATACCATCCATATTCTTAAACCGTATAAAATTAACATTCTTTGAAAAAAAATATGACATAGTTGATGAAAATATCGGCCATTACTCCATTTTTATTTTCACTCTAACGTAACATATAAGCAAAAATTTGAAGACTAAAATTTTTTTTTTCTTTTTTTAAATTGTGATAATGTTAACAATTTAATAGTATCCGTCAGTACAATAACATATTTTATTACATGGTTGGGTAGAACAGAAATCATACCAATAAACAAATAAGTTTTTCACAACCCATCTCGCAGCCAACTCTACAAAGAGACTGAACATTAAGGTACATTCGCACAAAATACTCGTTGGGTCCAACTGTAACGGGCCGAAAATACGTCCAAGGTAATAAAGAAAGTCCCTTGGGCCAACCCTGACCACGCACCGATCATAACCCAATTACAAGTCAACCGCATTTTTATGCTACTATTACACCTTACTGGAACAAAAACGATGAATTTATTTTATTTTTATACTCTACGACCTGTATTTATGATGGGTATAACAAATATAGTTATGAAAGGGCGGTAACTGAATTTCTTTCTATAAAGTTTCTGCTTAATGTTCTGAGATGGTAGGTAATATTTACGTTAGCAGAACGAAAAGTAGGTATTTATTATTTGTTGAATAAAATGGGATTGGTATGAATGTAATGCAATGCATATTGTATGCTTTTTAGCTGGAAATAAAGGAAGTATTTTAAATTAAGTTGAAACAGCACTCAATTAATTAATTTAGAATATCGCTGTTGTTATTGAAAAAATATTGACGTCATGTAGTTCTAAATTTAAATGTTACAGAAACACACAACGAAAAGTGTTTGTGTTAAGGTGTGAATTCATTGTTATATTTTTCTATGACTTTTATCTCTTAATTGGAAAAATTAGCGATCACACTCACAGCTGCACTTTATTTCTATCTTAACTCTTGACGGGAAATCTTATCATTTGTTTAACTATGCATTTTTACCTCTAGATCGACAGTGGCATAAACTAACTACTGGACCAACGAGACAGATAAAATTAAATATAACCATCATTTTGTTATATTTCCACATTACATTTTTACATAAAATAATAAAACTACATCACCTTATTAATAAGAATAAAACAGACCCAACAAAATAAACTACACAATGAAAGAATTAGGTCTGCCAATTTAAAGAGCTTTTTGCTTTTGAAGACACTTAAATGTTGGGAAAAATAATTTGTCGGCTTAACAGCGGTAAAAAGGTAAGATATAAATGAGGACAGAGTCTTATTTTACATGAACCTTGTACAACGTCAGGCAGATAAGAATAAAAATACAAATAAATGTTCTAGGTTTAAACTACGAGTAAAGTTTATTGCACTACTAATCGCTAAATAGCTAATTCAACTAAAATCTTAATATTTTATTTCATTTACTTATATTCTAGGTCTTAAATTAGTGTGCATATTTCTAAAATGTTCTTTAGCTAAAAGAAAAGTATCGAAAGAGAATGAGTTAAAAAGAAAATAGGGTAGGGTAGTTCGGTAGTTGACTTAATGGTAGCAGTTTCCGTCGAATTAGGTTTATGTCGATTTTTAGTATGTATATTGTACTCAATTATAAGTAACTTATATCATCATCATCATCATCTCAAACAAAAGACGTCCACTACTGGACAGAGGCCTCCCCAAGGTTCTCCGTAAGAGCCGGTCCCGTATCACCCACACCCAGCGGCATTCAAATAAAGTAAAAGCTTGTAGTTTCTTCAAAGTAACTTATATGGTATTTCATTTCTAAACCCTTCAAAGTATGCTATCTCATAATCTATCTTTGTGTTAAGTTTCGTCGTTCGTGAAACAAAAGTCCTATGTGACATGAATGATAATACAATTTAACACTTACTAATTTCCTAATTCAAACTTATTTTATAATGACACTGTCCTGCAGGAAGACAGGACGCATACTATAGTATTATGTTACGAAACATCGGACTAATTATAATTACCAAGTGTTAAGATAATTGCTTTCCCTCATAGCCTTAAAAGCACTACTTTTTAGAGCCTTACAGCTTAGTATCTCACAGCTATACTCCATTAATTTTACAAAGATGGTGAACTTGTATCTATCTTAGTAAATGCATTTTAACTTCATTTGATACTGTTAGATGTTTTTTTATTATGAACTAGTAGATTTAAAACTACCTTTGTTATTGAAAATACTTGCGATATAAACGACTAAGTTATTATAACATTTAACGAGTATATTAAAAAAAATATTAATTTACTCTTCATCGTATTTCTTCAATTCTTTTTGAACCTCTGTAAGTGTCTATGTTTTCTTAAGAAACGAAAAGTTTATAGAGTGATCATCTGACGTTTCTTTTATCCGATTTTTGAAGTTTTGTGATTAAAAATACTTTGAATTAATGTAATTGAAATTAACATCTAACATACGGAGATCTGGTTCTAGACTAGGCAAAGCCTGTACTACGGTAATCAGACTGCTGATAAACGTACTTGTATATTCCTAAATACATACATATTATAGATAAATGACCCAGACACAGAACAAATGATCATGCTGATCACACCAAAAATTATCCTGGGAGGGAATCGGACGCACGACCTCTGGCTTAACAGTCAGGGTTACTAACCACTGGACCAATAAGCCTGTAAAATAGTAAACAGTTATGTTAAAAGTGAGAATTTAGTCATGAATGACTGCTAGATCATGGCGCTTTATTGCTCAGCAGTTTATAGACGACCAAGTGAAAATTATTAGCATTAGATACTATTAGTTTGAAAAAGTTGGAACTATCTTACTTGTGAAGATCTCCGTTAGTAATGTCACACTCGCAAATAAAAGGTGTAGCAAAAGATATGCATGTTCTTTATATTAAAAAAGTGGCCAGGTGCAAATCGGACTCGTCCATGAAGAGTTCCGTAGCAGCGATTTATGACATATTAAAAAAACTACTATCTAGATCTCGTTCAAACCAATTGTCGCTAGAAGTTTACATTGTAATGCACACCATATACTTTTTTTAGTTTTATCATTCTTTTATTTTAGAAGTTACAGGGACACACACACACTTTTCACCACTTAAGAAGTGTTTCTCGCTCAAATTATTCAGTTTAGAGACAAATGATGATAAAAACCTCAATATCATTTTTGAAGACCTATCCATAGATATTCCACACGTATGGGTTTGATAAAAAAAAATCAGTTTCAGTTCTAAGTATGGGAGACCCTCAAATTTTTTTTTCTTTGTTTCTCTAAAAATGTTAATATAGTTCATAGAATACATATACTTACCAAGTTTCAACAGTAGAGTTGTTATAGTTTCGGAAAAAAGTTTCTGTGACATACGGACAGACAGACAGATAGACAGACATGACAAATCTATAAGGGTTCCGTTTTTTGCCATTTGGCTACGGAACCCTAAAGACACCTTATAAAAACTTTTCATTAAGATACATTATCTATTCTATGTCGATTTAAATTTATAATATATGTTTATAAATAAACGCATTTCACAAATCTTTTACAAGCTTTCATGAGTACGTATTCACTTATCTGCTAACAATATCCAAGTTATCACTAAATAAAATCTATACATAAATAAACTTGGTGCTCCTGTAAATCTGGTGAATGTTAGAAATGTTCGGAGATTTAACCAAAGAGAGAGTACACACGATCGGTCTGGGCTATTAAGCTGCATGAAACGTGTCGAGTATATTCGTTCGCGTGCTCCAATTTTTGATTTGGAAACGAAAATCCGGTTCTACATAATCTTCTAGTGAATATTTTTACTATAATTTAAACCTTCAAATAGTATTTTTAAGTTTTATGTACGAGTATAGCTAAGTTTCTTTGTTTTCTTTTTGTTGTTAACAAGATATCATATCAATGGTGTCCACGTGAGATGGCTGGCCACAAAAACGATGATTATATGTGGTGAATGAAATATAATACGTGTGTGGGCCAACATTGGGTAATATTTGAAGGAAATCCAGTACAATATGTGATCAAGTTTTTGACGTTGCAATCTATCGTTAATTTCCCAAGAGGTTCACCTGCTGCCACAATAAAGAAACTATTTTATTGTTACCCATATTGTACTCCAATTCTAAAGCATTTTGATACGAGTACGTATTATGACAGCGTTCTGAAAAGCTATTGTCCAGCAGAGGTTGTTACTCGAACATTTCTACTATCAATGTAGTCCCTATATCCTATTAGCACTTTAACGAAATACCTATATTAATTTTGGTGATGGTTTAAAAACATACAGGAAATTAAATGTATTTTGATTCATTTAAACTTGAAGTAATAGAGGGGCAATCGACAAATACAATTCTATTTTTAAAAAACAATTTTCGCTCTCAAAATATTCTCGTGTTCCGGGAAGCTTTTTAATCCGATAAGCGGGAATAAATCCTGTGTCGAGGTGGAATATACAAACATACAAGAAACGGACACAAAGAACACCCAGACTAAAATAACAATTTGTGAATCACAGGCAGTGATCCCGTCACCGTCATCATCACAGCCTTAAACAATCCACTGCTACGTGTAAGTATCTGCTTAGAAATGGGGTGTTGGCCTACTATATCACGGTGTCCCAGTTGAAGTTTGAACTCACAACATTAAGTGCACTAGAAAGCGACGAAGTGATCGCTTAAATCATTAAGTTCCTTATATTGATAAGGAACTTAATGATTTATTATTTCTTAGAGATTATTATTATAATCATTATTTGCCGAAATGTTTATTTATATATCCCCTAGCTAGTAGAGCCACGCTGATTTTAGCACGAACGGGCCGTCTCGACCATGGCAGTACTACCCTCCCACAGAAGACCAACCTAAAGCAACAATATCCGTGTTGTCATGTTACGTTGGCGAGTGCGAGACTGGAGGCCCATTGATGCAGGGGCGATAGTAACTGTGTGAGTCTTACACTGTCACGATGACTGTCATGCCGTTTACGTCCCCAAGTAGGGCGTGAGAAAGCATCTCACTAGGCCGCCATAGTGTGGATCACCATATTGCATTGTCTACATTTACAATAAATATGGTGACCACAACTCTTGAATTCTATTGATGTTTTCCATTAGGCAGAGTAGTGTCACTTTGGCAAGCTCTTAATATAGAATATAGCTTATTTATTAGAATTGTTTTGTATCAGTTTGTATTTGATAAATGAAGAAAAAAAAACTAATAGCTCTTTCCTTTTTATATTCAAATGATCATATTTTTTAAATCAACACTATTTATCGGTTCTCACAAATTCATATTTGAAATAATCCAAAAAGGCATCTTATTGGATATGTTTTTGCTAAGACTTACTAACGGGTACTATTTAATTCATAAAGTCTTAACATACGTCGAAATATGCAAACTTAAATTTTTTTTTACCGTTTCTACCTTCTTTTTTTCTTTTTTTTTTACGCGGGGAATGCTTTTCGCACCATACCCTCCGGCGGAGGGACGAAGGGCGTGTGTGGGACTCCCGGAAAACCGCTCTACCCACTAAACCCCGCGGCGGCCTACCTCGGCAGTCGGGAGGAGCTCCAGGAACGCATTAGCGGCTTCTAGAGTCCTCCCTGCCGTACCTTCTGCTAGATGGTTATGACTTAATATCATTCCTATCCTAAAATTTATATATATATTGAAAGTAAAACATTATTCAAAAGTACCTTAATCTAGTGTAATTTTAGTTCTTATAAAAGCGAATTTCTAAAAACTAATAATTACACCTGAAATTAATTCCTGTCCTTATCTGGGATATCGCATGAAATAAACATTAAGCAATGGGCACTCGCTACAACACAGAGAAGTTCCAAAACTCTTTATTGCGTGCTTACGATTTCCCCAGCCCTAATGGGTGAGCGCGATTTTGCTGACAAATAAATATGTACAGCCCTTCCCAACAAGAGTAATTGTAATAGTATGGCCCTAAAAGCTGTACCTTTTTAGTTTAGGGAATGTTTCAATATGACCCATTGAAATTATGTTTTTATCATTGAGTATCAGCCAGTATTTATCTCTCATTGAGTATCAATTTATTATAAGAAATTCTCGTAAGATACAAACTTAATACAGACGAACGAAATTAATACAACTTTTTCAAATATTAGTAATAGTAGTTTTTCCATTTTTTTTTCCAAACTGTGAAATTCAATGTATTTGACCATCCACATTACAGAACGTTAAATGTAGTCCTCGATACCATATTCTAATTATCACTTGTTTAAGAATAAAGGAAACATGTGTTACCCTTATGGTGATGATTTAAGAATAAGAAATGTCATTACTCTTATTCATCACATGAGTGTCATAAGAGGCGATTAACGGAGCACACTACGCAAAACAACATCACTGAAAAGAGATAGAAAACTAGAAAAAACCCTATACCCCATTTTACCAAAATCTCCTTTTTAAGAAGAAATTTATGTCCAGCAATTATCTGTTAAAGGTTGTTGGTTGTATTCATATGAGGCTATATATAGTGTACAAGTAACACTAAAAACAACTATGAATATTAAAAATACTCAACTCTATTAATATCTAGGAAACGTACCGAAATAACCCCGTCTACATTATTATTGAACTGATTCTGATAAAGTGAGCATTGCGTGTAGACTGACAAACAATTAAAAGTGTTATTGAGTCAATAAAATTACTTTGAACGTAATATTAATGACGATGAGTAAAATTAACAAATTATGAATATGCATGTGATAGATTACAGTAATTATATATCGCTTTTTACGTTCTGATTATGCATACCTTTTCAATTCCAAACATAATATTAAACAAAATATTACGAAAATACAAAATTAAGTAGCAGCAAATAAAAGTATATTAATGTTTTTAAATTTCATATATACTATTGAAATTGTAGGGAGATACGAAACATTCATTTGTTTAAATATTTTTGTATATTTTGCATTAAATCACCAATCAATTGCAACTCTAACAAAGTATTTGTTTATTTGATTGAACCTAAATGGAACTGTGTAAGTCAACGACATACAATTGCACACTGTTAGTTTAGAAAAAAGAAGATTCAATGAAATAGAAAAATGTAGGACATAGTTTAAAAAAATATTCAGCCATCTCAAATCGATATATCACAAAATATCCTTTATCACATAAATATACTACTAGTGGTGATGGAAATCTGATTAATGAACACAAAGCATGATCATCACTCTAGGTAAAGTACTCGTATATAGTTTACTATATACTTTGCCTAGAGTGATCCTAAAGAAAATACCTAGTTTGAAATTATTGTCATTGCTTTAGATGAGAATTTAAAAGACACACCCTACACCTGTTAGTACTTAATAGAAAATAAGAGGGAGTGCTTGAATCTTTTTCAATAATACGTTACAAGTGAAGATAGTGACTACCATACTCCGTTACGATCGCGGAAGTTCCAAAACGCTGTTATTAAAGCCCCACAGGAGTAGTTCAGTGGCATGCAACACGATAAAGCACCAGTTAACATAAAAGGAACAAGAATTTTCTTGAGTAATAAAAAGAAACGCCCAAGCTGTGCGTGACCACTGGAGCTCGTGAAAAATTATATTTTATTTTTGTTTCACAAACTTAAACACGACAGTTTACGTTCTGATTTACTTCTTTTTTATTTTAAAGCAAGTTATCTCTCTATCTCTAAATATATAGTACATACCATTATAATATACAAGTTTATATATAAACTTGTTTTTGTTGCTCAAAACAAACATTTCTTAGCATAAATGTTCATTATTGTAATGTGAAAAGGTTGTGTCACAATAAAAGAAAATGTCACTAACAAGCAAGGTTAAATTATTTAGTGTACAATAACGTAGCTATTTAAATAAAAAAATAGGGTATTTAACAAGTTTTTGTCTTATAAAAGAATTCATAAATAAACACATTAGCAATATAGTAGGGCCTCACCCAAAAAACCTGTATTCAGAATTCGATATATAAATTCAAACAAAAATTCTCCTTTAGTAAGTAAATAGCTGTGAAATACATAGTATCGTATACCTTAGACATCTCATTCCTATTCAAAATACCTCAGAAAGTATGTGATGTAAGAATATCAAGTTGGGAGAAACAGCCTACATGTGTCACATCGACTCTGTTCCAATTCATTGCCTTTAATTCATCTTCACAATACTTCAGAATATTTATACGCTTACTTTGTTGATATCTAAAGTATAAAAGTCAATTAAATTGTAAAGACGTTTTGACACCATCATGTATCGTAACTAAAACACTCTAGCATTCGGGACTACTGTATTTTAATACAGTTAACGGTCTACAAAAGAGTGCGTACAGTCACTATCGTATTCTGACCCTCCTACGATCTGTATCCATCGAACCTTAATTTCCCACGGGTGCTTCGTGACCGCAAACAAAGCTTGTAAGTCGTGTTATTGATCATAAATTTACTGGTAATAATCTTGTTAAACTATACCATCGACTCCGTAACTATTCAATTGTCTTAGAAGTTTCATTAATGGATCAAATCCCTTTAATTTCTATTTTTGTATTCAGAGTATGTAAATGAACATATAATAGTTTCAATGGAAATTGTTACTTACAAAATGAGTCGGAAAATAAAGATACTATAATTAAGAATTTCACCGCAGAAAGCATTTCATGCAGCTTATAGGATTCATCTTGCTGAACCAAACGTTAAAAGAAGTTTGAGAAGCACTCTCCCAAGTTTGAAGCTGGTATAACACGGCAAAAGTTAGTGGTGTATATTTTCAGACTTGCATCGTTCTATAGGTAGTCCGGAAGTAATCAGCGAGATAGGAAGCAAAACGTTGTGAAACTTATGTTAAACTCTTTCCGATGTTATTTATTTTCATGTTCTATTGAGTTTAGTAACTATTGTGTTTTGACTTGCAAATCGAAAAATTAAATACATGTAACGACTTTTTAGTTATCAAAATGTCTTTACTAACTTAATGTCTTAATATCCACCTAAATAAACATTTATAACTGATAACTGATAACTGATTTTGACTTTGACTTTGACTTTGACTTTGTTCATAAGAAAGAACCGTACTATTTTTGTGTTACGTTCAGTGTTGAATTTATTACAATAAACCTCCCTGACTAATATAGATTGTACTTTTTCTGTCACTTAGTAAGTGATAAGTAAGATATTCTATGTACAGCTGTCTGTAATGTTGGACTCAAACTGGCTAAAACCACATGTAAGTCAATCGAGAACACACGGAATTGAGAACCAGGACACCATTAAAAGAACTCTACAAGGAACGCCTATAGACTTAAGCAGACCCGTAGGTATTTACGGCTTTGATCGCCGTCAGCATTGATCGTGGCAATGTTTGGTGAGGGATGGGAAGCCGTAGTCTCCCTCTATGTGGATGTTATGCGCCAAATGGGGACCACAGAGCGAGATCAGGAAAAGGGCGGTTCCACTCGAAGGAGGTGACGAAGGGGCCGCGGTAGAGGTCGCTATCTCCCTAATCATCGCCTAAGATTCGCTGCGGCTACATCTTGGGGCGATGTGGTCGCTGCAAACGACCTGAGACAAGTGAGACAGCGGTAGGGCCGGGGAGTGTCGTCTGAGGCAAGGCATAGTTCTGCCTCTTACTTTGCAGAACAGTGAGAGGTGCAATAGCGTCCTGCCCTGAGGTATGGGATGCCTGGGATGTACCTCAATTGTAAGGTACGACAAGGAAGACTCCAGAAGCCGCCAATGTGTTCCTGTAGCCCTTTCGCGGCTGCCGAAGTAGACCGCCGAGGGATTTAGTCGCTAGACCAGTTCTCTGGTAGTTTCACATACGCCCTTTGTCCCCCTACGGAGGGTATGGTGTAAAAAGCATACCCCGCGTAAAAGAAAAACAGATATTTATGGCTTTCAGTCTATTGCCTATTTATTAAACTTTTCAGACGTATCTTAGTTTTATATTTATTTTCTTTATGAAGATGGCTCATAATTAGATTTTAGCTGAAAAAAATTCTACTTGTTAAGCATTTTGATGTTTTAGTTTTAGTTTTTTATTTTTCTATTTATCGTCCATTATCTGCACCTAATTAAAATTTTATATTTGTAGACTTCAAACGACATAGGTCTTTTTAATTACTACTTGAAATGCAGTAGCCTTATTATATATTTTTTTAATATGAACCTGTAAACAATTACAACAATCAATAATAGATAATGTAAAGGAACTTTGTGATGAATAATGGATAACCTTTATCGAATGAAACATTGTTTCGCAAATATGTCATGTTAGTGGCAAGTCTTTGGCGTACACAGTAAACAGAACGTATTATTTAACATATTTACATTTGTTTTAATAACACCTACACATACATATACATATATAGTCAACACATTTACTACCAACATAAACAATACTGCGAGCGAGTACGAGAGGGTCCAGTAACGGAAAACAGATTTCTGAGTCAATGAATCGAGAACGTTTACACTGAAACTTTCTGGTGGAATCACGGGAAATCGTTCAACTGTGAAAGGAGAAGTTATTGTATTAGTTGTCTTATCCTTACTGAGTTTATTTAAGAAATCATTCAGCTTATTGCAAGAAGAATAAATTTTATTGCAAAAGATGAAGCAGTGTATCAAGGTACTTAAAAAATCTTGAGTTGGTTTGTGAACGCTTTAAAAACTTAGAAATTTTGACACGATACACAACCTGCTTCTAAAATTGTTCTCATATTATATATTTTCACGTTAGTTTGTTTTATGACGCGCAATAGCTTGACTGGGTACGTCTAGTATGTATAAATATACTAACTTGGCAGCTCTAATAGTGTATACCTCAAATATTCAAAAAATTCTGCACCTCAAGTTTTATTCTTAAATTTTATGATACACAATTTGCTGCTGCAAAATATCTGTTATTTGTGTCTCTTATTTTATATTAATGCAACCATAATCTGCATCAGTAGGGCTTGGCAGGAGATAAAACTAGTTTCGATAATCAATAACTGGTTCATTCACGTCACATCATCTCATATCCTGTCATAATTAATTTAATACACATGGTTTCAATAGCTTTAGTCGTTTCACTGGACGTTAAAATTACTTGAAATTTTCAAGCAGCATCAATATGACGTGTTGAAGTAATATTATTAAATAATTTTCAATAATATTATAATAATGTTTGGTAACTTACCACGGCAAAAGTAAATAAATTTTATTCAATTATAATACAATTTTTACATAATATATGTATATATAATTACATATATATATACATATATATATGTATATATATATACGTATATATATATATGTATATATATATACATATAAATATATATGTACGTGTGTGTGTATAATCATGTTTTAACCAAGCCTATGTACACGGAGGGACAAAGGCATATTAAACGCCCACTTTTCGCCACTATTTTGGTCCGTCGTAATAGGTGGCGACTCTATTGCCGCTAATCGGAATGTTTTGTTTGCCAGAGCCTCGTCTGCCGGTTAGCAAGTGCACCACTTGCAGTTGATTGCAGGAACCCTGTGCATCCTGTATGTTGTAATTTTGGAGTCAAATAATCATATTTATTTCATTTGTTATAAACAAAATATATATAATTATTTTAAGCGTTACGGTATGCATATATCTGGGACGGAATAAACTGTGGACTCATGATCAGTCATCATTCAGTTATCATTCTCTTGTATTTATTATCTGGGGTCGGTACAATATGTAATATTGTAAAAGATTTCAGGTGGTTTCTTTTAATTTCGGCCTGGCCTAGCTACAATCTTCGTTGATAATTTAATTATTTTCAGACAGGACAAAAGAAGGATAATAAATATAGAGAAAAAACGGACTGAGCGAGGGGGTACAGGTATTGCAAATCTTAGATAGAGTGCAGTAGTTATCAGAAGCCCGGGCTAGCGTATCCTTATGTTTATATCTATGACCTAACCCTAGTATATGTAATTAAAATCAAAACATAAAAGCAAAATGTTGTCAAAAACTAGAAAAGACGCAAAGAATGTGAGACATACATAGACACAGTCGAGCTCAGGATAAAATAATTTCACAGCAGCTGAAAATACTAGTACATTTTCCACATAAAACAATTTTATACGAAGAAAGCTACGCCGTCTTTAGAACCATAAATTAACAAGCTAAAAATTATTGCCAAGCCAGTTTTCCTTGTTTATTTTCTGCCCTGTGGGGATAAGATGAGCAAATGGTATTATCGTAAAATCTTTGAAATAATTGTACGTTTTATCTGGGATCAGCGTACAAGCATATGTCTCGCTGTGTTCGTTATTAACTGCACAGATTTATAAATATATGCTTAAAATTGGCTAATCTTTGAAATTTCATTTTATGAACGTTTTCTTTCAGTTCTGGAACCAGCATAACTTATATTAATATATATATTATGACAAATATTACGTGTATATATACTGGACGCTTATATTTGTTACAGAAACATTTCAAATATTTTAGATTTTGCAGTTACGCTGCAGTCCATATAAATACTAAAACATACAAATTGCAAGTTGCTCCATGTACAATTTTATTAAAATATGTACGTTTATTACTTTCACCTGTTAATATAATAATAAACATTCATACCTCACTGGTTATAGAGTTTTCGGAATCTATAAACGAGCAGCATAAGAGTGCGTGTGTATTTACATACATATACTCGTATCTCAAAAAAAAATCTCTTCTAAAAGTTATTCAGTCATTTCATATTATTAATATTCACAAAATTTATGTACGTAAATTATGATGAATATCACAATATTGCATCCAATTTATGATTGTTACGATGTTAATCGTACATAAAAGACATATTATGTTATATTTAAAATTATATATTGTCGCCCGGCTGACCGAACGAATGAACGTGTGAGAATCACAAATATTGATCATTCCTAACAGCTGGGGGGAGTAAATTTGGCCATGGATTAACTTGAATAAGAATAAAGTATTCATATTTACCTACGTACACTTAATTTAATCATGTTTTAGATCGCTACAGCTTAGGTTCATAGGAGTTGTGGTAATGACATTAGTCCTCTAAATAACAAAACTTGTATACAAACCTTATCTGGATACATTTTATTATATCACTATGCACTTCATAGAACGAATTTCAGGCTAAACAGTAATATTCCAAAATATTTTTAATAAAATGATATTATATATATTATATTTTTTAATTGTAGCCTGCCAAAGTGACTTCTGTTTCACACAATTGTAAGGTTCGGTTAATAACCTATTCATCTGGAAGCCCTGTTGATTATATAATAATTTTAATTTTGTTTTCAAATATATCATACAAAATTTTTTAACATTTACTGTGACAGTAACACTAACACTAAACAATACACTTGACTTATGCCTAGGACTTACCTTACATATAATTATTTACATATAATTTATCTATTTATAATTCTCAGTTTTATGGGTGACATGTGTATGCGTGCGTGCGTGCGTGCGTGCGTGCATGTGTGTGTAAAGTGACCCATCAAATTATAGTTTTTAGAAATTGTTCTGTGTCCTTGTAATAATGAGTATGGTAGTGATAAAGTCTTTAACTTTATCACAGACCACAGATCGTAATTCTGTTCTACTTTGTTACTTAAGTAGGTAAGAGATTTCTCTTTGTGAAACTCGTTTTATATTTGTAGTGATGACCTTAAATACTCTTACATTCACCATAGAATCTTAATCAGGAGAAACTAATGCTAATTTGTGTGAGTAGATGACCACATTTTATAGCTATATAGCTTTCGAATACTCAGGAGACCAGCAGTTTTATTTCAAAATAGCGATATCTCTAAATTTTCTCATTACGTAAATAAAATTTCTGCATCTCGCCGATAGGATAGTTGCATTCAGTGAAAATCAATTTCACGCCAAAGACTACGAACTAGATATTGTGTAAATTTAGTTTGCAATATTTCACTACATACACTGTCTTTGTTCGTAGTAGTTTGCTACGGATTGCAGTTCTGAAATTTGATATAAGGAAAGTATGTTAGAGAGGCAGTACTAGACTTATGAGCATGGTCATAATGATTCTTAAGTTTAAGTTACTGCCTATCATAATACCTAGATTCCAGACACAATTAACCTCTTGCAATAAGCAAGTGTATCCATGTTGTCATGTTTCTTTGGCGAGTGCGAGACCGGAGGTCCATTAAAGCAGAGGTGACAATTATCGTGGTAAGTATGTAAGCCTTACAATACTACAGTGACTGTCATACCTTTTACGAGTACGTCTTGAAGCGAGGCGTGAAAAAGTAAAGTATCTCTTTATCTCATCCGCCAGTGCGCCTGAGTATACGCAATGAGTATGATGATGACAACCCTTATATTCCATTCATGCCTTCTATCAGTTAGAGTAGAGTCACTTTGGCAGGCTCTTAAACTAGAGAAATAAAAAATATGTGTTGATGTATGGTGAGTTGAGTAGTTAAGATTGTAGCCCTATATATTTTTAAATTATCCGTAAAAAGTTTAAATTTGTAATAAATTTTACTGCCTAAATAGTTCATGAATCTTAGAATCATGTCTTTTGTGATCCTTCTACAATTCGAATACTCACACCATGTTATAATGAGCGATTTTCATATCGATTAAACTAATCTCGTCTACATTGTCTAATCCACTAGCCACCATTTCCACCCTCTTCAAAGCAACTTACAACAATATTGAGCACTAGGATACTTGGCTTGTAAGACCTAACCTTAAACTACTACAACCTATTGTTCACCACAGCTCCTAACCTTAGCTATTCCCACGGTCCCTCCTTGACCGTCTCGACTTCATCTTGCCTTTTACTACCTAAAGCTCCCTAAATCCCGTCCCGAAATTCTGTACATTAGTAGTACTTTTAGACGAAAGGATTTCAGACCTGTGAGTAGATACTTCGTCAATAGATTGGAATAACTTAGTAGCAGCTACAGACGTTAACGTTAAGGTGAGTATTTCTAAAAACTGTTAAACACGGTTCGGAATCTATAACAATAATAATAATTTGAACACCAGAATCTGACGTGGAACAAACGTTACAGAAACGCTTCTTTGGCCGCCTAAAAAAAGTACTGAAAAGTTTTTTATCAGTCGGTAACAAAGTGCGAGCCTATAATAGTTGGATCATGCCGGTTCTGGTATATTCCTTTGGTGTACTTAGATAGACTCAGACCGAATTAGATGCCCTTGACAGGACAGTACATACACTTCTGACTGCATTCCGTACGCACCATCCAAGTTCATCGGTTATGAGGTTGTATATTCCGCGAAAGTTTGCAGGTCGTGGTCTATTAAACATCAAGACTCTACACAATCGCGAGATATACAATCTCAGAGAATATTTTCTGCAGACTAATGTGGGAGTGCATCGTAATGTAGTTGCAGTGGATACTGGTTTTACTGTGCTTGCTCTGGCTAAAGAGAATGTGCGCAAACCTGTAGTACTTAGTATTACTGATTGCAGGGAAGTCTGGAAGGGTGAAGAACTTCCTGGTCGATTTTATCGGGCCCTACACGGGTCTGATATAGACTTTAAAGTGTCGATGTCTTGGCTACGGTATGATGACCTCTTCGGAGAAACCGATGGTTTTGCTTGTGCGATTGTGGACGAAGTTATCATGACGAATAACTACCAGAAATATATCCTAAAAGATAGTACAGTTGACATCTGCTGGGCGTGCCACCGTCCTGGAGAATCTATTAGGCATATTATTTCTGGTTCTTCACGTCCTGCTAACGGTGAGTATTTGCACAGGCACAATCAAGTAGCCAGGATCGTACACCAACAACTTGCCCTTAAATACCAACTTGTCAATTTTGAAGTGCCATACTACAGGTATGTGCCCGACCCAGTTCTCGAGAAAGGTCGTGCTACCTTGTATTGGGATCGATCTATTATCACAGATAGGATTATTGTTGCCAATAAGCCTAATATTATAGTGATAGATCGATTAGAGCACCGCGCAATTATTGTCGATATCGGCGTTCCTCATAACGAGAATCTCGTGAAAGTTGAAAAGAAAAACAATTGAAGTATTTGGATCTGTCTCACGAGATTGCCGATATGTGGAATGTGGATTCGGTGATTATTGTTCCAATAATCATATCTGTTCACGGATTAATAGCCAAGAGCCTCGACCAACACCTTAAAAGGTTCACATTAGAAGGTTGAATCAAGGGTCTGATGCAGAAGGCAGTCCTCCTTCTTGACACGGCCCGTATAATGAGGAGATTCCTGTCTTTGGAGCCCTTACCACCGGTGTCTTGGTCCCTGTACCCGATGGCGGTGGTCTACTATTTTTTATATTTTATTTACTTTATTTGAAACAAGAAACCACTGTACAAATTCACTTGTGTTCGAAAACAACCACATTAGTTATAAATTATATCGTGAGCGTATCGTAATTATAATTGAGCCATATTTATGGATTATCGAATTATCAAGGGTAGGTGGTAGAGATATAATTTTTGGACTAGATGTTATAAACTTTGTTTTTTTTTTTAATTTGAGAGTCAGCAGATTATGATTCAGCTAATTTATTGTGCCATTTAAGGCAGATTTAGCAAACAAACGTACTTCACTCCAATCTCTTCCCCACACCAATACAACAATATCATCAACGTAAGTAATAGTGTTGGTATTACGCAGATTGAGCCTGCAGTGGAGCCTACCTTATGGAGCACCGTAATTAAGGCACATTTCTTTGCCTCTATAGTGTTCTACTCGTATTTTGATAATTTGGGTACGATCACTAAGGTAACTCTTGAATATATTCACCACGAGGCCCTGAATACCGATTAATTCCAGTTTTTTGATTAGACACGGAACAGAGACAGTGTTAAATGCTTTTGAATGATCAAGAAAGATAGCTACATTCTTAAACTTCATGTTTAAGGTTTCGGCTACATTACCCAATAAAGCCAAGATCGCATCTTCAGTCCTTCTACCAGCTCTGAAACCATAGTGATTGGTGGCAAGTATATTATTTAAATTGAGGTAATGTAAGAGTCATTTATTCAGTATTTTTCAAACAATTTGGAAAATATAGTTAAAACTGAAATAGGTCAGTAGTTATTCACACTGCCTTTGTCCCCGCCCTTATGAATGACGTGTACCAGGGCTTTCTTAAAAACTGTGGGGAATACTCCTGATTCCGAGTTGCTGAAATATCATCCCAACCTGCAGCAAAATTTAACTTGAGGCAGACAATAAGTTGTTTAATCTCATCATTGAAGATAGCAATGGAGTTAATAAAAATACACCCAGGTATGAAAACTTCCTTTCCACATATTTGATTGTCTATTTTAGACCCTAGATTTGCCCACATGCTAGAGAAGTATTCATTTAGAACGTCAATAGATTGAGACGGGTCAGAATTGATGAATAAAAGCTCATTGGGCAGCACTTTATTAGTGTTGATTAGAAACTACCTTAATTAGATTCCAAGTGACCGTAGAATTTTGACAATGTTTCTCAAATTCAGTTTTTTTGTACTGTTTTTACAATTTTTTAAGGAGATTGTTACAGAAATTTTTGTAACAGACCTGAATTTTTGGTTTTGAGATACATTACGCACACATTTTAGAATTCCAGGAGTGAAGTTAAAAGTGGCGTTTAGAATTCCAAGGCTAGATGATTCATTTGCTACTTGGTACATCAGAAATACTGTTTACATCTTCACATCAGTAACAATTACTTGGTAAATTAATTAAAGATAATCTGTAAACAAATGATTGATAATGGCTTAATGTTATTCGTTTAAATTCATATTATTTGCTATAAAAGTATTACTTCTTCCTTTATTCTTAAATATTTCTATACAGTCTTTAGCTTTATCATAGGTACAAAATTTTAATACGATATTTACCACATACGATTAACTGGTTCAATTTTCAAATAAATAAATACAAATTATTTTGAGAAATAAAGTAGCAAAATATACAGTTTTATTAGAAACGCGTTGCATACACATTTTTGTATACTAAACTTACAATAAAATATTTTTATTGGTAACGTGTGTAATTGTTACTGAGGCATGCTATTTTATCTCATGATTTTAAAATAACATTATGTTGTGTTGTTCGACCAATTGTCGTCCACTGCGTAATTTGAGTAATTGACGTATCCCTTTTTTTATATAAAAAAAAAACTCTTTACATGTTAATTTTATCAGGCTAAAATAAAATCTTATATATATATTTAGACTTTAAAACGAGAGGGTACAAAAGGTGCCTTTAACAAGATAAATGGATTAAGGGGTCGCATCACGGACAGGGCGGCGATTGTTTTAATCAAAATAGCTGAGGCCGGTCAGTGCTAATGTGTAAATTGTGTTAACTGTCAGTGATCACATATATCCTCCAACCAAGTGAACAGTCAATTAGATGTCCTAATGTGCCTAAAAAATTAAATAAGGTTTATCTAAAAAGGGTTCTTAATGGCTTTTTTTGACTAATATAAAAAAATAGGTCACATGTTTTCATTGTTATTACCGGCTATTTTATTTATGGAGTGTTATGAATATTATATGATGTAAGTTAAACAAGCGACTGCGTCTAGTAAATAGATCCATTTCCCTTATTTGATGCTATATAAAATACAACAATACAATTATAATACAAAAATCCACCATCTTGGTGGCTACACGACAAACATGATGAGTTGCCATCAAATGTTACACCATCAATATACTGTGAATCCCGTTATGATGTACGATCTGATTTTTGTGTTTTTTACATCAGAAAAAAACCCACGATCCTTAATTAGGTACAAAACTTTACCTAATCTTTTAATAATAGTGTCTTTGCACCAGTGAAAGTTACAATTGTTCAAATACCTTAGAATCAAAATTTCATCTCCTGGTTCAAACACCTCTTAACTAATGCTTTCATAGTATTCAATTAGTGAGTACTGTTTTAATTTAACATTATTGTCAATGTCAATTTCAATTTCAAAGGTATAGATTTCAATCTTGTTTCGGACATGACAGTTACAGTTGATCCGCTGTCTACTTGGAATTGAAACTGTTTACCATAAATTGAAACTGTTTCTGTCATAGATTCCCCCTACAATGAGCATATATATAACGACTTACCATCATCATCATCCCCGTTTACATCACCTGCAACCCACATAATTAAGCTAGTCGAATATTTTACGTAAATGACCTTTAGCGCGATATTTGTTGCATTAAAATTTGTAAACCGCCAACGGAACGACTTATGATTGTTACGACCACACATAATTGCGCTTTATTTTATCGGTACTGATGTTTTAGCACAATTTTTTTTTAAACGATCCTGAGTACCCGCGCGTGTTGTACGCACATAAGTCCACGTGCACCGCACGCTTTACGCCAATCCAAGCCTTCACCAAGGTCAATTGATCAAGGTCTTGTGTCTCGTCTAGTTTCTCCCATTCATGACATGCTGCCGTAGTCTTGATGCTTATTGTGTATAAATTTTGCCCAACTGATACACCGTCGTATAGAAATGATATCGCTCACTAAAGCCGCATCACTTTCAAATAAAGTGATCGTCCAATAAGTGCACTAAGTCGTCATATAATACTTTTTGTACGTCCTTGGGTAATATTAGCTATATACTATCTATCTATATGTACTATCGGTCGAATACAATTCGATCTGATATTGTTCACAATAAACTACTGCTTAATTCAATTTTTGCACGCCTACCAATGTTGAACATTGTGGTCAAAAGAGAAGAAGAGTACAAACGACTGCTAATGGTATACTGTTTTAACATCTATTCACACAAGTAATGGACGGAGACCCTTGTACAGAGATATGGTTATATATATAACATTGAGCATGGCTTACTTTAACCTAATAAGTAAAACAACCGCTGTGACGACTTCAACTTGCAGCTCAAAGAACGTACTACAGCGCCATCTATAAAAGACACGCCGGACTACGGAGTAATTAATTCTGTTTCACGATATAGAAATTCTTTCGTTATTAACATACATACAATATCCCAACATCGACTGTTGTGCTGTAGCTAGCCAGGCATGATTGCCTCGCCTGGTCGGAGACTTCTCCTTTTATGTTGGAAGGATATGACACCCGTTTCTCCACACGTTGTTTTCTTTGAACAGGAGAGTTTTATTTAAGATTCATATATAGACAAGCTTTGCCAAAATTTTTGGTTGTTTAAAATTAGTTTGATGATTATTATAAGCCTGATTTATTAAATCTTGTCCGCTTCAATGCATGACTTCATTTTCATGGATTTAGGCGGCCAATTTAAAACCTGTATCCTAGTAAATCGGGAACACTTTTTTCATCTTAAACTATACGAATCAAATTTCGGATCATCCAAACGAAAAATAATGCTCTTCTTTTATCTTAAAAAAAGAATATGGATTAATTTTTGAAATGGCTTGTATTTTGAAATTAGAACCATACTAAATGTTACAGTTGTAAATATTATTCTTTTAAGGAAATAAAACCTACTTAAAATGTAAAACTTTCAGCAATAAAGTTAGAGTAAATATTCGATTGAGTTTGCTCACGTCAAATTACAGAGAGACAAAGGCGGGTTTGAGAGCTGTCAGATTATTTTTTAGGTAATAACGTGAGGAATAACAACTGTTTACTAAGTTTCGTAAGCTATCTAAGCGACAAAGTTTTTATGAAAAGTTTTTAAATAGTGAAATATCAATGAAAAATATAATCTTATATTATATATTTTCACAATGATGATGGTTTTTCTTGAAAGTAAATTAAAATGCAATATCTTTAAATAAAAATGTAATATTTAACAAATTATTAGGCAACTAACCAATAAAAAAATTGATTTCTTCATTTTAAATAACCTTAAAACTATAAAAGTCTCATCCGTTTTCAGGTTTCTAGCTAATCCATAACGAGTTTTGATTTTTTTTCTTTGATTTGGCGAGACCACTTTTGTACCTCACTTATATAACTTTTTATAACTTACTCCTGACTATACTGAGCAATAAATAAAAACACGATCAATATTATATTCTCAATTCATGAAATTAAAATTATTTAATTAAAATGAACAAAACATTTCAAAAGTTTGCTTCACCTTTACACATATAAGAAAAAAACATGAAGTGAAATGCTTGAATATTTTGCCGCTGAAACAATTATTTTATACTGTTTTGCAAAATTCAAGCTGTATTTTAATATTATTAACTCTTTTAGAATATTTTCGTCCTACTTTTTGGTAGAATGTAATTTGATGATATAATTAACCTCACGAGTTGCTCACCCTTCGCCGTATGTGTTACGTACGTTAAGGAAAAACTCAATAAATCTAAATTTGTGAGAAAAATTAAAAGTTCTCGCCCGTACAAGTTCAGTATTTATGAAACGGCTTGTGGCAGCTACTACTTTACGAGGTCATTATGGAAACCATTAAATGTATGATTACAGGGGTCCTGTTTTGGGCAGGGCATTTGTATAAGCACATCAACTTTCCGTAAACGACCTGTGCCCAAAGTATTTTAATTCATTAGGACCGCCTCCTTGAACTTTAAACCACGGCGCTGGATTTTATTACTTCATAAAGTATGGTTCAGAGGGTGTTTTATTGCAACGAGCTTATTGTTAACGTGTTTTGATAACTCAAATAAATAATAGAATATTTCTCTATATATTCTTTTTTGTTAAAATATTGATGCTTATTTCGAAGGTAAGTACCTAAAAGCTAGACACAAGTAAACTAGAAAACAGTTTATTCAAATTATGGCCACTTCGAAACATGGTTGGATTTTACATACCGTCGAAAACTTTCAAATTTGCCAAAAGTCGTAGCATATCAATTAAGTCCAAAAACATAATAATATATAAATAAAATATAATAGCATAAAATATTTTCATTTGTAGGCTTTGTTGGTAAATAAAAATGACTTGAAATGAAACTTGAAATTTCTCATAATTTAATGGTGAAATTTATTCATCAAAATGTGACTTTTTTCATTAAATTCCCTTGTAAATTTTGAAAACACATCGTTACTGGTAGAACAAAACGTGACGTCAATTTACACTCGATGTTTTCTGTCAAAAAATTGGTTTGTATGTGTAATTTCAGCGTAAATATCAGTATTTTATTATTAAAATGAAACAATGAATGAACGAATGAATGGAAACAAGGTATGGACAAAACACACTAAAGTAACATAATTAGATTTTAACATTTTATAGTTTTACATCTTCCGTATATAATGTTCACCACAATTACATTCGTATCTGTACAACAACATTTGTCTTATAAACACAGAGTTCCTTTATTTACGTTAAATTAAAGTTGTTAAAGGAAAGGCAAAGTTTGAAACAACTTTGAACCCAAGGTGTATATTAGAAAGCCGGGGTATGGCTCCTTCGTTAATTATACAATGTTTTTATTCAATTAGTCGTGTGGTCTACCCTAATTATGCCCCATAGGGAACACTGGAAAGCAGAGACAAGCCAAACTCGGCGCAAATGGAGCAATAAAAAGGGAAAAACACAAATAGGAAAAAAAGAAATGTTCTCGTCTCTTTGAGAACAATACGCTCTGTGCAATGTGTTATGCCTGTAGGTACTGTCATTTGTCTTTCTGTCTAATCTTCCATGATGACGATGTTGTTTTACAATTGTGTTTCTATTATTGCAATAACTGTATGAAAGCTATTGTTTCTATTGTAATTTTTTGTCTTGTGCATCAAATTTCTGATAAGTTTTTAATCATACACATTGCTAATACGTTCTTTTGTGACTTATTCTGTTGATTCTAACTTATTTTAACAAGTGGTTACTTGATAAATGAATTATAATTATTATTTTTAAACTTTATTTTGATGTACTTAGTTTTCGTATTTGTTGCCATTGTTAATAGGAAAAGACATTAAAGCCAATATCCTAACTTCTCAATCACGATTTTGACTGAGAATCTGATCAATTGCTTTTGTTGTCTCGCTTCCTGTCTGTTAAGACCATTTAATTTAGAAGAGCGTGAATTTATCAAATTTAAATTACAAACATGAAATGCTTGCTGCAACAGAAAGAAAACTTGATAGAAACCCTTTTTTTTTTTTTTTTTTTTTTTTAACCTGTGGAAACCCCCTCGGGCCGTCACCCCACCGGGGTTTACGGCAGGGTGGTGTGTCGGAATCGGACCGACTAAAACCACACGGTGTGCCACTCTGCGCCTGAGATAGGAGAGATCCGGGAACCGCTGCTATTACGACATCCAGATCCCTCCTAGCGCCTGCCCGCTAATGCGGGCACCATCTATGGGTGAATTCTCTATTTTAGGCGACGTACGGCACACGCGGACGTCGCCTCCTCGCGGCTGGCCATTGTAGCGGATGGAGGGGAAAACCCGTCCCGTCCACCCGCGGCCACACTCAAGGCGGCATGAGGCGCTGGTATGCGCGCCTCCACCGCCCGGCTCGCCGGCGGCGAATTGGGTCCGAGTGGATATCGTCCTCCCGGGCCTTCTCCGCCGCCTCCTTCCGCGAAATTACGTCTTCGCAGAAGGTTGCGACCGCGGTAAAACAACTGTCGCTACCGGCCATGGAACGTATGATGGCCGGTAGCGAGAGATCTCCTCCAATAACTGCAGTGAGGACCCCACGCTGCGCCGCCCAGGCGGAACAAGCCGCTAGCGTGTGCTGAACCGAGTCCTCACTGCAGTCGCAGTGGTGACAGGCGGGACTCAATTCCCTCCTGGCGACCGAGTGCAGATACTTCCCGAAGCAACCGTGCCCGGAAAGGACCTGCGTTAGTCGGAAGGAAAGGGTCCCGTGCTGCCGCCCTGCCCACTCGGCGATGACCGGCTGGAGAGCTTCCACGGCGGCAAAGCCAGCACGTGGAGCCCCCAGCCGGGACGACCAACGAGCCATCGTGGCTCGACGAGCGGCCTCTCGCCACTCGCGTATCTCTTCGGGCGGGGGCCGTATGCCGCTGCCCGCCCGGAAGTCAGCCGTCCGCCGATAAACTTCGGCGAGCACTTCCGCCTCCAAATCCCACGGGGGAGTTCCGGCCAAGGCGCACGCCGCCTCCGTCGATACGGTGCGGTAACCGCGTATGGCTCTAACCGCCAATATCCTCTGAGGGCGCCAGAGGCGAGCCCTATTCTGGGCGGTCAGAGCCGCCGCCCACACCGGTGCACCATACAGCGCCATTGACCGGACAACCCCCGTGTATAGCCGTCTCGTCGCCACGCTAGCTCCACCCAGATTGGGCAAAAGTCGCCCAAGGGCAGAAGCAGCGCCGACCAGCTTTGGAGAAAGCTGTCGGAAGTGCTCGTCGAAGAGCCACCTGCCGTCGAGGATCAGGCCCAGATACTTCATCTGGGCCTGAACCGGTACGAGGACCGAATTAACCACGATGGAGGCGCCGGAGGGTGGACCACGACGGGGCCCATGGAACAAAAGGGCCTCCGTCTTGTCCACGGCCACCCGCAAACCCAGCGCCTCAATTCGCCCGACCATCAGAGAGACACCCGTGGTGGCCAGGCGCGCCGCCTCTTGAAAGTTTGCTCCCCGGGCCGTGACCAATGTGTCATCTGCGTAACAAATTACGCCCAGCCCGGGGGGAAGGCGACCTCGAAGGGCCCAGTCGTATCCCATGTTCCACAGGAGTGGTCCGAGGACAGACCCCTGTGGAACACCGCACGACATGAGCCGCCGCCTCAGAACACCGTCTCGGTCCTCGTACATGACGGTACGCTCCTCAAGATAGTCTGCCACAAGCCGCCTCAGGTACTCTGGCACCCCGTGGTAGTGGAGGGCTTCCCTGATGCAGCTAAATGGCAGACTATTAAATGCGTTGGCGATGTCTAACGACACCGCCAACAGCACGCCGCCACAGCTCACCGCCTCTTCGGTAACGGCCCTTAGGCGCAACACAGCATCGACTGTCGAACGCCCCGCCCGAAAACCAAATTGGGCGTCCGACAGATCGGGGCCCACTTCGCAGAGGTGCCGGACGATGCGGGCAGAGAGTATCCTCTCAAACAGTTTACCCGCCTCGTCCAGCAACACGATGGGCCTATAGGCCGCTACCGATTCGGCTGGCCGTCCCGGCTTCTTCAATAGGACCAGCTTCCCGCTTTTCCAGCACTCAGGAAAGCGTCCGGACGCCAAGCTAGCGTCCAGGACCTCCCTGAGGCGGTCCGACATGTGTTCGAGGGCTCGGGCTAGCACTCGGGCAGGTATCCCGTCCGGCCCGGGGGCGGTGTTCTTAGAGCGGATCCGTAGAACAACCGCCCCTACCTCCGATTCCCTGACGGGCGGAACATTGTCTTCGTTCACCCCGTCGTCTTCGACCATGAAGGCCATCGACGGGGGCGTGTGCTCCGCCCGCTGCGGGAAAAGGCCCTCGACCACTTCCCGCAGGAAGCTGGGCTGGAGTGTCTCTGTAAGGGGGGGGCCCGACGTGCGGAGCTTTTGTCGCGCCGCACGATAGGGGCGACCCCAGGGGTCACGATCGAGACCCTCCAGCATTTCCTTTCTCTTAATTTCTTTGGCGCGGCTGATGGCCAGCTTCAGAGTTTTCCGCGCCTCTCGGTACTCCTCATGAAGCTGGTCCTCCCCGCCTTCTTCGCGGTGTCGCCGCCGACTACGGGTGTAGGACCTCCGGGCACGAGTACAGGCCGCACGGAGGTCCGCCAACTCCTGGGACCACCAGTAAACCTCCTTCCGTGGAGGCCGGCAACCTCGGATGCGGGGCATGGCCGCATCACAGATTTGTGTAATCGCTTCGCAGAAGCGACCAGCCCCCATGTCGACCTCCTCGGTCGGGGCCTGCGGAGACAGCCAAGAGTGAATAATGGCCGCCTCCTCTAGTAGGTCCCTATTTAATTTGGCTACAGCCCACCGCGGAAAGCGAGAAAAACGCCGCGCCGCGTGACCCCTACTGGCGTCCTGGGACCGGGAGAGCTCAAATCGGATATAGAGATGGTCCGAGAGCGTCTCAACCTCTTCCAGGACACGCCAGTTCCTTACTCGTGCGGCGAGGGCAGGGGTAGCGAACGAAAGGTCCACTATCGACCCTCCCTGCTGTCGCACGCACGTGTTGGTGGAGCCCCTGTTTAGTAAACAGAGGCCCACCGAGGCCGCCCACTCCTCTACGGCCTCGCCCCTAGCGTCCGTCCTGGGGGAACCCCAAGCAATGGACTTTGCGTTGAAGTCCCCCAGCACTAAGACGTGCCCAGACGTTAGACGCCGCATCGAGGTTTCCAAGTTGTTAAGGAAAACCTCGAAGTCGTTCAAACTCCGGTTGGGGGAGAAGTATACACACTTGATAGAAACCCTATGCCAACCCGTCTGGCCAGCGTGGTATAGTAGGAAACCTTTTTTCTAAAGAGAGACCCATGTCCGACAATGGATTGTTGGAGGCCATTGATGTTGAAGTGACCTGTGGCATGCTCTGTCTACTGCTTCACCTTTACTTTGGATCAGCAATGAAAAAAATCAAAATTGTAAATTTATTGTTGTATGATGCGATGTGTCTTTGATTATAAACTTTTTTTCGAACTTGGTCAAATAACTTTGACTTACATTTGTATGTACATAGATATCATATCATATAATAATAAATTAAAGATATGTGTTAAATTAAGTATTATGCGTAAAAAATATGCACAAATCTTTGAGAATTTAATAACCTATGTAGTTTTAAAGAAATTTGTATTAACAATTGGTCAAAATAACATAGTTTCGTCAAACGTAAACAACAATATCGGTCAAACGCTAGAGAGATTTATAATACCCTGCACTTATTATTGCCTGATATATGTGATTTTTCCTAATTTTAATAATTACCTAATTCCTTGTTCATATCGTGCTAGTAGATAAATTAAAAGGAACAGAAAGAAATGAAGAATGTACATTCAATGTTTTACTTAATAAAGTGCTTGATTCACTTTTTCGTTATATTACTATTACAGTTTCATTATTTTGATAGTTTTAATTTAAATTAATAATAATAATATTTACGCCTACTACTATATGTTAAAAAGATAATCAGTGTGAGATTTAATTTCAACATGCAATTATTTTAACTTTTAATTCTATTTATAATAGAAGTATGTGCAAGTGTACCTATAAAATTGTATGTATTTCAATATAGTAATTTAAAATGAGAACTCTCTAACAAATGTTTTCTGTAAACCAAACATTATAATGCATGATTCGTATTTACTACATAAGGACGAAGAAAGAAGCAAGAAGTGGCGAGAGGGTAGTTTTAATAAACATAAACATTACACTTAGCGTCTCAGAGTAAAATACCATGTATTACGACCGTCCCAGTCTACACGAACGAGCGTCTTGACAACACTCTTTGGGAAAGACAATCTCCAAGTATACGATGACTACGTCTTTCAACAATATTTGAGGTTTATTTCCTTTCGCATTTTCTTTTATACATGTACTTATAATGTAGCTCAAATAGGTCCTTAGACATGCTCGAAGCAGATAATTTTTAAAAGAAAACATTCTCATTTGCAGTCATGTACCACAATTATCTTTTATTTTCTTTCTTTTTAAAGACAACTCTCGCACAAAATAATTTTCCTGCATTGTGAGGACTTTACAAACGTTCATGAAATGGACACAAAAATACCCAGACTCACAACAACAATTTTTGGATCACACAAAGTGTTGTCCCATGTTGAATTTCAACTCAACACAATAGAAAGCGGCGAAAAAGACATCAAATAACTCAACTTATTTCCTGAACCTCATACCAAGTACAGTACAAATTAATCAAATACGAAATCCACCCAGCCATTCAAGAGAATGTATTTTTATTATTAAAGATCGCAGTGCATAGGTAACGACTAACCTATTGTAATTCATTGATGTCTCAATTGTAAAAAATATATTTACCATATATATAAATTATCTGAGAAAAGTGCATATCACAAAATACTCATGTCATGAATTTCATTTTAGTTTCAGGAATTATACACATTTTCTATAAAATATTTACGTCGCAGGCAACCAGCTTAGTTAGTCCTTCAATTAACAGCCTAGCCTCTTTATTATGCAACAACTAGTGGACTGAATAATATTCCATCATTTAATCAAATAGATTGCCAAATAACTTGGATCGAAAACGTTCAACAACTTCCCTAGCGTATTCATTTAAATTTAGTCCTAGTTTGTTTTGTAAGCCTGCTGTTCATCAGTGTCAAAAATAAATGTTTATGTTGTAAAAATAAAGTTAGTTATTAAGTTACGCTATTTGATTTCGTGATGTCTAAATAGCAGTATGTTATGTTTTTAATAAATTAAATAAACAGTTTCTTGTGTCAGATATCTCGTCTTTATTTTTGCTATTGTCACAATTGATCTCACTGTTATATTAATACCCTAAGTAAGAGACCAATTCAGTCAATCAGCTAATTTATTAAATATTGTAATAGATACTAAGGCGGTTAGTTGAACAGTACCTTTCACGAGGTGCCTTTTTTTTAACGTGAGGAAATCCACTCGAGCTATCACCCCACCGGGGTTTACGGCGGGGTGGTGAGTTGGAATCGGACCGATTAAAACCACACGGTGTGCCACTCTGCACTTGAGATACGAGGGATCCGGGAACAGCTATTATTACGACATTCAGATCCCTTTTAGGGCCTGTCCGCTACCACGGGCACCATATGTGGGTGAACTCTCTATTTAGGCGACGTACGACACACGCGGACGTCGTCTCCTCGCGGCTGGCCACTATAGCGGAAGGAGGGGAAAACCTGTCCCGTCCACCAGCGACCACACTCAAAGTGGCATAAGACGCTGGTTCGCGCTCCTCCGCTGGCCGGTTCGCCAGCGAATTGGGTGCGAATGGAGGTCATCCTGCCGGGCCTTCTCCGCTGCCTCCTTCCGCGAAATTACATCCTCGCAGAAGGTTGTGACCGCGGTAAAATTACTGTGGCTACCAGCCATGGAGCGTATGATGGCTGGTAGCGAGAGATCTCCTCCAATAACTGTAGTGAGGACTCCACGTTGCACCACCCAGGCGGAACAAACCGCCACCGTGTGCTGAGCCGAGTCCTCACTGCAGTCGCAGTGGTGAAAGGCGGGCATCTATTCCCTCCTAGCGAGTGACAAATACAAAACGACGCGACGCTGCGAATACGACGAACGCGATCAACGCAACGGCGAATCCTGCTTGTGTGGTAAGACGCGACTTCACGCGTACTTGTTTTGTAGATGACCAGACGTGACACTATGGTTGATTTAGAAACGTTGATAGTTGCAGTCATTTGTTTTTGAACATTACTTCAAACACGTGACGTCACATATTTAATTTGTTAAGCCTGTAACCGCATTCTTGCGAGTACGTTCTTCGTAATCTAGTCAACTCTGTCTGACTGTCTTATTGCACCAGATTAAGGCTGCACAATGAAGTCGAAGATGAAACTAAACTCGTTAATCATTACGTTTTTAGTTCTGTTTAAATTGACATACGAGTAGTGTGTAAGTGGAGTAAACTGGTGTCAGTATTGTACCCAAGGAATAACAGTAGGAGCCGAGGTCATGAAGCAAGATGGGAGGATGATATAAAAATGCCCTCAGGACCAATTTGGATAAGAGTAGTGGCAGGCAGAAAACAATGGAGAGAGTTTGTGTGGGGAGGCCTTTTTCGGAAGGCAATCCAAAGTAAGAGATATTTTATAACTTATGTAGAGTTCTGGTCTTTAAAGTGATTAACTTTCGTTTTATAACTTTTATTTAATTTATTTTTAAGTATATAAAAAAGAAAAAGAAATTTAAAGATTTCGGTAATAAAGGGCTTTATTGTAACGTTTATCATTACTTCTTTAGTTCAGTTAGAATTGACATAATGTGAAAGTAAAATAGTAATGTCGTTGTTTTACATGATTAAAGCAAAATGATACCTTTCTGTAGATGAAATACAAATTCATTAAATTTAAACAAGTATGTACTTATTGTGCACTTTGCTGCATTTTTAAGAAAAAATATCTTGTCAATTAACAAAGAATCGGAATGATTCTTTCTTCATTGTGATGAAAGGATCCTTTAAATTACCTTATTCTTATTTTCAACTGTAATCACAATGATACAGCTAAATGTAATTCTTATAATCGTTTTGTCTAATTAGTGTTGCATACAGTAGAGAGCAAAAGAGTAACCAACATAGAACATTGACAATAATACATTTTTCGAACATTGACAAAAACACCACAACGCCATCTAGCTTCAACCTAAGCAGAACTTTTACTATAATTTTTATACATACTTATTATGTAAAGAAAACCCTGAACCAAATATTTGTAGATCGTATAAACATTTGGTTCTACCCAGAAATAGGACTTGTGATCTCAGGTACAATAATCGCATACGTTACGAGGTAGCCAAGAACTGTATGTGAATACTTAATTAGTTTTTGTCTACATGATAATAGTCACTATAATAAGTTATACATAAATAAATTTACACTGTCAAATTACACAAACACCGCTCATTAATATTTACGTTATGCGCTGTATATTAAATAAATTGAAATGCTGTCAGCCTCTGTTCCTACTCAAAATGAACTATTTGAAACAAAGAGCTATTTGTTTACTGTGGCATCAATTGTCAAAATTTAATGTTTTTTTGGAAAACTCATACATTTTACTGGTAATCAAAGAAGGTCTAAGGTAACAGGAAATTAACAATTTTTATTAAATAAAAACTAAACTGACTTCAAGAATATCAAACAGAAACTTCCTATCTAGAAACAATAAAAATCGAAAAACAAACTAAATAATTTATTTGTTCAAAATAAATGTAAAACTATTACTAATGCTTAGCCATCAAGTTATATTCGTTTATAAGTTGTAATGATAATTCCTGTCTAAGCTTAATTATGTACTAAATTAAATAAAATTGATTTATAATATGTGTTAGTTTATATTATAAAATCTGTTTGAAGTTGGAGTCAAATTATTGTGATTTCAGATACAAATATAATAAAATATATGAAAAATATAATAGGCATGCCTATGAAATTTGAGATTTGATCTCGATTTCCTTCAGATCCCATCATCAGATCCTGATTTTGTAATAATGGGAGTTCGAATACACAAATATTTTTTAAAGTTTGTCTACAATTAACGGAGTAATCGTTGAGCATATTAAAAAAAAAAACAAACCTACAGTGGAACACAAAACCTCGACTTTTTTAAGTCGGTTGCAAAGGGGCAAGGATCTGTCCAAGTTAGCGAAATACTCATTAAATAAAAAATATAGACTGCAATACATTTACAAACAATCAGTATAATATGATAACAACGAAATACATTCCAGTTCTTATCATAATGTTTTTTTCGTTCTTACTACTCAACACTCATATTGTATTTATTTATTTATTTATTTATTTATACATCATGCACTTTATGTGCATAGGCGGACTTAATGCCTAAGGCATTCTCTATCAGTCAACCTTTGGGTGATGCAGAGAAAATAGGAAGTAGGTGCGTTTCAGGTGTTGAAAAGTAGAAGTAGATATATACAAACTTTCATATACTAAAATTAATACAAATACATAAATACATACATATACATACTTAAGTTGATGTAAGTCTATATACATACATACACAAATAAATATCATAACAAGTATAAGATGATAATCATGTATTGGTTGATTCTGCCAGCTGTTTCAGTAAATACTGCTTCACTTTTTTCTTAAAAGAAAAGGCGTTGGTAACCATCCTGACTTCGAGGGGAAGCTCATTCCAGAGAAGAACTGACTGCACAAAGAAAGATGAGCCAACAAACTCAGATGTATGGGAGGGGCAACGAAGGAGAAGATTCTTAGAGGACCGAAGCTTTCTGTCGTGATTGCTACATAAGAATTGGAAATAAGAGTTTAAATATGTTGGCGAAGACTTATTAAGTATAGAGAATAGAACAGTGAGCGCGCGTAATTTTCGGCGTAGACGAATTGGTAGCCAATTGAGCTGCGAACGGAAAGAGGATACATGGTCATATTTACGGAGATTATAAACAAATCGAATGCAGTTATTAAGAAGACGGTCTAATTTATCGAGAAGATTTGCATTCAGGTCGTAGCAGCACACATCACCATATCCGATTAAGGGGAAGATAAGAGTTTGCACAAGCATAGTCTTGGTTTTTACGGGCAGGAAATTTCTTAGACGATTTAGAACCCGAAGTGTCCCAGTAACTCCGGCACTGTTTTGTAATTTGTTCACGCCAGGTTAGCGTGCAATCGAGGTGTAAACCTAAATCTTTCACCGATCCACTCACAGGTATGATAGTCCCATCAAAAGTAATAGCCGGGAGAGACTTAGTGTCTACTCTGCTCATCGACCGGTGACTTCCCGCTACGATAACTTGACATTTTGTGGGGTTCACTGATAAACCAAACCTTTGAGACCACGTGTTGATTGTTTCCAGATCGTGGTTAATCATTTGTATTGCTATCGAAATATCTTCCACTTTACTCTGTGAATAGAGCTGTAGGTCGTCGGCATACAGATGATACGCACAAAGAACTTCCAGGAACAGGAGGTGAATATACACAGAAAGTAATACAGGAGAAAGAATGCCGCCTTGAGGAATACCAGAATCAAGATCACACCAGCTCGAGGAAGATCCATCGACATGAACAGATTGCTGGCGTCCCCGAAGATATGATGAGAACCAATCCAGTGCTTCAGGTGAGACTGCAAGATAGGAAAGGATAGACAGGAGTATATTGTGATTGACTGTGTTGAAGGCATTAGAGAAATCAATTAGCACCAAAACAGTAACTTCAGTGTCGTTGTATTCTTAAATAATTGGGTACTTGAGAAAATAACTTCATTTAAACCATATAACAAAGCATCTACATACATTAACAAGCCGACTATTCATGTATCAGACAATCAAAAAAGAAAATACAGAACACAATGCTCTGAATGAAGATGTCAAGTATCACTCGTCGAATAGATCGTGCTCTATCTCGTTTATAGCGGCCGACGTTGCTACTGCTTGCACTGAAGAGCCGCGAGTGCATCCCGTACTAACTACTTCAAATCGATTCGTAAGTCAATACTAATGATTCAATAAGCTTATTAAAGAGAAACTAGTTATGTTCGCGTAATACTTCTTTGCTATTATTACTATTTTTAAAAACACAACAATACATTACAATACGTACTTATTATATTCACCTGTTTACACAATAATTATTTGAAGGTTACAACGCATCACACAGTTTATTTTTTCAATTATTTAGAAAACCTATGGTACAGACTATCGCTAATTTTTTAAAACAAGAAATAATACATAAAAAAATTATAAGATTTTTATTTTGTCATTGTCAATCAGTCGAAAAGATGCATATGTAATCACGAATGCGTTTTGACCGTTTCGTATTCGGTCCAAGCGCTCAAAAATATTTTTTTTGAGCAATTGGTGCGATAGGAATTTGAATTAATATTCTTGAAAGTCCACCATACTTTACTTAAGTTTATTGGTCTATTTATTAAATAATCCTAACCCGTCCTACCGTTTAGTAGTGATTGCGTAACAGACACTCATTCTCACGAACTTCTATGCGGCATTTAACTATTCATTTTTTGTTTTAATTTAAAGAAAACGTATTAAAACAACAATTTATGTTATTTCTAGGTATATGTTCTCATATTTGCCATAATATTAATTAATAAGAATGGTAGCAAAGTGGCTGCTGTAAAACTCTGAGGAATTCCGTTACTGTTTTCTGTTATCTTGAACAACTCAACTAGAGAAATTCGTTGTATCATAAAGTTATGTGAATTATAACTTCTTGTCAAGTTCAAAAGAAATGTTTTGCGTTCCTAAATTGATTAGTCGCTACTGTAGCAAAGTGATCTTGGAAGAGCTCATACTAAACTTCGCCTCCACAATGGTAGCACGCACGTTGAGTCGTTAAATGCCTAATACTAATCGACGGGTCTTACCGTCATGGTTATTGTATACCCTTAACATCCTCCCTCCAATTTTTTTAGTTCAGACTTGATTGACGCACAATGTGCGATGGTATTCTATAATTAAAAAACTCAATGTTTCAAAGATTAAATCGAAGGAAGACACCAATACCGAAACAAACTAAGATTTGAGATATGTTTCAAGCAAATTAACAGCCAATTTTTTAGTGTGGTTTTTATGTGATGATATGTTGGTAAGAATTATTATTTGCAAACACAGATCGTATGACAAAAAACTCCACCACTGATATTTTCCTCTCAATTTAACCTATTAAGTAAGGATGCCGAACCCTAACCAAACTAATATCATAGACTCTTATTTACGTCACAAAAAACGAATAAACTTTATCTCGTTCAGTTCCCTCACTTTTACCGAGCCTTTCATCTATTAACTACGATTCGATATAAAGGAATTATTTCTTTTAACTGATTATATGTCTACAGATCTTTGAGAGTTGGTGCAAATCTTGAAGAGTCATCGTTACTAATGAAAATTACAGTGATTCACATTGAAGGTATAGTGCAAACGCTAACAAATGAGTCGGAACGAGAACGGCAAGGTGCCGATAATTCAACACGAGCTTTTTCACTGACTCAACGGAATTTATTCTCTCAAAGTAATCAGATGTAGGTCAATGATATCAACTAGTATTATGAAAGAAAAGTAACGCTTTGTGCGGTCTTCCTCAAAGATTTTTATTTCAAATTGGTGAGACTTTTTTAACATTTAGTGAAGTATTCATTTAGTTCTGCGAAATTCTCCAAACTAATAACTTAGTATTTAATAAAAATGATGAACTATTAAGAATCGATTTCTTAATATTTTTCTGTAACTAAAACCTGAGTTTTAAATCCAATCTTTAATTTTAGAAATGGTTCCTGTTACTACGAAATTTTCCTCTAAAATTATCTTTCATCTGTTAAACTAGAGATCAAATCCAGAAAGATTATACTGCTACTGTTGATTTTGGGACGATGGGGTTAGTTTATTTCGTATAAAAAACTCGGGATGGAAAATTTTCGATGTTATAATTAGTTTGTTAGTTAAGTATTGTTTCATTACTTTTACTTTCATAAATATTTTTATCTAAACTTTGACTACTAAACCATATCAATATCGTTATTTGCTCCATAAATAATAATTACTTTTATATTTTTACCAGGAAGTTTAATATAGTCTTTTATTGTCTAACTTTTCTCAAAATCAACTCACAATTTCCGGCCAAATCCTGACTTCAAAAAACTAGCAATGTCCCAAAATTCCCCTCTCCTGCTTTCTTTTGCTACGCTAGAAAAGGTAACCGAACGCAAAACAGACACTCGGAAATGAAAACGGTAAATAAACCCTTTAAACGCTATAAATCTTTTCTAAAGCCAATAAAACTCTAAAAAGTGATTTGCGTTTGTGTGGGAAGACCAGCAGCCGCACAGAAGACCTAAAAAAACCAGCATTTTAACTGCTATTACTTTTCTCAGATGTGTCTTGTCAAGTTCTTCATATTTATTGATCCAGCATGTTAGACAATTTTAACCTAACATCAGGTAGACAAAGTCATACAGCAATTATAATGCATAACTTGTTTTTAGAATCCATTAATTATTTAATATAAACGAAATAAATAGACTAAAGTATATTAAATTTCATAGAAGCCAACATCAAATTTAGTTATCATTCGTCATGTAACTGAACTTTACTATAAATTACGCATCTACGATTTCTGTTTAGTAAACACGGAAAATGATTACAGTGACATCAGTCGAACATATGTACGTATACATAATGTCAATAGCTAAGCCTCAGAGAGTTAATTGACACAAATAACACTCCTACCACAGATAAATTATTTACTTAACAGAGCGGTCTGGATTACATCAGTCTGATATTATGTAAATAAGATCTCAATCTACGAGGAACCATCATGCCTACATAAGGAAACTTCTAAAGATGTTAACGATAATATCTACATACATGAATAAGAGTTGGCGATAACGTAGCAACACTTCTTGCTTACTATTCAGTCTTCAGAATTACCTGAATGCGAAATGACGTAAATAACATAACTATTTACACATGCTGTAATGGTGAGATTGTTGTTTATATTTTTACGTTGTCATTTCGTAACTAGTCAATTGATTATATTATTAATACATTTATGTCCGATATATAATATAACTTGATATTAAAAACTTGATCCTCTCTTCTATACTATGTGTCCAATGGAGTAGATAACGCAATGTAAAACCCAGTTTAACGTATTTGTGTCTTGGGTATTGTGAATTTTACATGTATATTATCAGGTTATTATAGAGTAATATTCATGAAAAATATTTTCGGCAGATACTTAAATTTCACAATTAAATCGACATTAATGAAATCGAGGGCCTAAACAAATTGTAAATTTACACTAATGTGAAGGTAATTAAAAATGAAGAAATGATTTAGTAGCAATTTTGTGAAGTTCCACGAAACGTTTAATGATTTTATATTAATATTAAAAGTATTAGTACTCATTTCCTTAACTTCATTTCGATTTGAGTCCACTATTTTAAGACATGAAAAAATATATCAATAAAAATATGCCAGGCTATCAGTATTATGTTGGACTTTATCTTCTATTTCAAATCAAAGCAAGTTGCTAGGTTAAATGCGTCATTTCATATCGATTTCATTTGTTACTGATAAATATTCAACAATATAACGATGACAATAAAAATTATTAAAAACTGATTCTAAATGCTAACTAAAAACTAAGAAGAGATTTTTAGCGTAGTGTCAAGTTTGACAAAATTTGTAGGACGATGTTTTATTTCAAAGATTTTTGTAAATAAGTATCACATCATATTCTGAGTAAAGATTAAATATTTTGTAATATTTATTTCAATTTACTGATTCTGAGCGTATAATGTTATAGTTTTTTATTTTATTTAATATTCGTTAGTATTCGTTAAATATACATACGTTCAAGCATAATAAAAGCTGGACCCCTCTTTTAAGCAAAAGATGCCTGTGTTAAAAGGGATCGGATTCACTTATAATTACTACATTATCATTATCTTATCATTACATTATTGAATTTACTTCACAAAAATATGTTTAAATAAAAAATAAAATAAAATTCTAATATAAGTAAAGTAAAAGTGAAATTGTTATAAATGTGGTGGTAGCACTTCTGCTGCATAGGTGTTAGTTTGTATCCCATTTCTCTTTTGTCTTCAGCATTACTGAAGTTAAATTTTCAGGTTGAATTCTACATTGTAGTGTAGTTTTCCACCTCTCTCGTGCTGCCTGGGATCGAGGGCATACGAAGAATACATGCTCCGCGTTTTCGTTAATGCCCTTGTAGTTGGGGCATTCTGAGGAATTATCATGCTTGAACCGATGGAGGTATTCGCGGAAGCACCCGTGTCCTTAGGGTCATTGTCTCAATTTGTTTCCTGTTGGTAACAAGCACAGCATCCGTCTTATGTTCTGCAAGCTTAAGTCCAACTTGCTCCATCTAGTTACCGATGACTACGTACGTTTGATCGAATGCCCAGTTGATTTCCTCAATATACTTGGCAACGATCACTACCGCCACATCATCCGCGAATGTTAAAAGTCGTGCTTCTCTTGGTAAAACTTGTTTTAACAATGCCTCGTACATAATATTCCACAGTAGGGGACCCAGTACTGATCCCTGTGGTACTCCTCCAGTCACTTTGTACTGCTTGGGTCCGATATCAGTGTTGTACTTAAGGACTCGATCCGCAAACTAGCTCGCCACTGTGTTCTGCAAGTAGGCCGGTACATTTAAAGCGGCAAGAGCTTTCCTAATTTATCCCATCTGGCCGAATTGAAGGCATTTTTAGTGTCCAGAGCTGCAACCAAACAATACTTTTTTGTGCCTCCCTTCCATCTCGTTCCAGATATTGCTTGTTTTCCAGTATTGACCACTAGATCGATTGTATCTGCCGTAGATTGGCCTTTGCGGCAACATACTGGTTTTGAGTTAGTTGTGTGTCAACCATAGTTTTGAGACATCTACGGACAATACGCTCCGGTACCTTAACAGCGCTGTCCAACATGCATAACAGGCGGTAAGATGATGGTTCACTAATTGGTTTATTCTCCTTATGGACAAGTCTTTGAAGTTTCCATCGTTTTGGGAAGGTGCCTTCTCGGAGACAGATGTTATACGTGTCAAGGGAAAGGTCTGGCGCTGTTTTAATGGCGGCTTTTAGCGCAATGTTCGGAATACCATCCAATCCAGGTACTTTACTGTTTCCTATTCTCGAGGCTATTTCCTATTCTAAGAGTTCATCTTGGGTGATAGATTGTCTTAGGTTATCTTTATCCTCCACCGAGATATACTGTTGCTCTACTTGCTGGGGGAAGAGAACAGTGACAATAGACTTTAACAGCTCAGGATCTGACGGTGAGCACGGTGGTAGTCTCCTCAGTCGCAACATGACAATTTGTACGGCCTTCCCCACGGGTCTCTTTCGACTTCCTCTAAGAAATCACACCAGCATCTGCTTCTTTGTAGAGTTCTCTCATTTTATACGAATAGCTTGGAGGCTTTTTGCTCGGATGCACTGTCTATGCAGCGCGGCTATTGTGTCATTACACCAGTAGGCGGGTGAAAGCCTATTCAGAAATCGTTTCCTTGGCATAGTGGCATCGCAAGCCGACAGGATTCTCTTCATAATAACGGCAGATTTCTCGTTGGCGTCGTATACCTGATCCATGGGCTTGGTGTGTAGCGCAGTCTGAAAAATTTCGAGATCAAACGCGCCAGTCTTCCATCTGATCTCTTTACTCTTCTTAGCTAACACTCTAGACAATGCAGTGGATACCTTCCAGTAGATGGCTTGGTGGTCGCTGGCCGTGTAAATTTCGGTAACTTTCCAAGTGTCGTTACCTTTTGCCAGGTTTGTGCTTACAAAAGTTAGATCTACTATGGAGCTCGCATCTCCTTTTATAAAGGTTGCTTTAGTTCCACTGTTATTAGCACGACGTTCAGGGACGCGATTATTTCTAACAGCACCAACCCTCTGGCGTTGGTCAGCTTACTACCCTAATCAGTTGCCCATGCATTGAAGTCTCCTGCGATTGCCACAGGATGGTGATTTCTTGTTTAATGTTTCTGCAAAGGTAAAACACCGCCCCCGGGCCAGACGGGATGCCTGCCCGTGTGTTGGCAAGAGCCCTCGACCACATGTCGGTTCGCCTCAGGGAGGTGTTGGACGCTAGCTTGGCCTCCAGGCGCTTCCCTGAGTGCTGGAAAAGCGGGAAGCTGGTACTATTAAAGAAGCCGGAACGGCCTGCTGATTCGGTAGCGGCCTATAGGCCCATCGTGTTGCTGGACGAGGCGGGTAGGATGTTTGAGAGGATAATCTCTGCCCGCATCGTACGGCACCTCTGCGAGGTGGGCCCCGGTCTGTCGAATGCTCAATTCGGTTTTCGAGCGGGGCATTCGATGACTGACGCCGTGTTGCGCCTGAGGGCCGTGACCGAAGAGACAGTGAGCTGTGGCGGCGTGCTGTTGGCGGTGTCCTTGGACATCGCCAACGCATTCAATAGTCTGCCATTTACCTGCATCAGGGAAGCACTCTTCTACCACAGGGTGACAGAATACCTGAGGTAGCTTGGGGCAGACTATTTAGAGGAGAGTACCGTCGTGTACGAGGACCGACATGGTGTCCTAAGGCGGCGGCTCATGTCGTGCGGTGTTCCACAGGGATCTGTCCTCGGACCACTTCTGTGGAACATGGGATACGACTGGGCCCTTGAGGTCGTCTCTGCCCCGCGCTGGGCGTAATTCGTTACGCCGATGACACATTGGTCACAGCCCGGCGGGCGAACTTTCAAGAGACGGCGCGCCTAGCCACCGTGGGAGTCTCTTTGGTGGTCGGGCGCATTGAGGCGTTGGGTTTACGGGTGACCCTAGATAAGACGGAGGCCCTTTTGTTTCATGAGCCCCGTCGTGGTCCACCCCCAGGCGCCTCTATTGTAGTCAATTCGGTCCTCGTACCGATTATGTCGTAGACCCAGATGAAGTATTTGGGCCTAATCCTCGGCGGGAGGTTGCTCTTCGACGAGCACTTCCGACAGCTTATTCCAAGGCTGGTCAGCGCTGCTTCTGCCCTTGGGCGACTTTTGCCCAATATAGGTGGAGCCAGCATCGCAACGAGACCGTGGTGGAACCACCGGTGTGGGCGGCTGCTCTGATCGCCCAGAATAGGGCTCGCTTCTGGCGCCCTCAGAGGATATTGGCGGTTAGAGCCATACGCGGTTACCGTACCGTGTCGACGAAGGCAGCGTGTGCCTTGGCCGGCACTCCCGCGTGGGATTTGGAGGTGGAAGTGCTCGCCGAAGTTTATCGGCGGACGGCTGACTTTTGGGAAAGTAGCGGCATAAGGCCCCCGCCCGAAGAGATACACGAGTAGAGTGAGGCCGCTCGTCGAGCCACGATGGCTCATTGGTTGTCGCGGCTGGAGATTCCACCTGCTAGCTTTGCCGCCGTGGAGGCTCTCCAGCCGGTCATCGTCGAGTGGGCGGGGCGGCAGCACGGGACCCTTTCCTTCCAACTGACGCAGGTCCTTTCCGAAGTATCTACATTGGTCGCTAGGAGGGAATTGAGTGCCGCCTGTCACCACTGCGATTGCAGTGAGGACTCACCGCAACACACGGTAGCGGTTTGTGCCGCCTGGGCGGTGCAGCGTGGGGTCCTCACTGCAGTTATTGGAGAAGATCTCTCGCTACTGGCCATCATACGCTCCATGGTCGGTAGCGACAGTTGATTTACTGCGGTCGCAACCTTCTGCGAAGATGTAATTTCGCGGAAAGAGGCAGCGGAAAGAGCTCAGGAGGACGATCTTCACTCGGACCCAATACGCTGCTGGCGAACCGGGCGGCGGAGGCGCGCGTACCAGCGCCTCTTGCCGCCTTGAGTGTGGCCGCGGGTGGACGTGACGGAATTCCCCTCCATCCACTATAGTAGCCAGCCACGAGGAGGCGACGTCCGTGTGTGCCGTACGTCGCCAAAATAGAGAGTTTTACCCGAAGATGGTGCCTGTGGTATCGGGCAGGCGCTAGGAGGGATCCGGATGTCTAAATAACGGCTGTTCCTGGATCCCTCCTATCTCAGGCGCAGAGTGACATACCGTGTGGTTTTAGTGGGTCCGATTCCGACACACTACGCCGTCGCAAACCCTGGAGGGGTGACGGCCCGAGGGGGTTTCCTCACGTTAGAAAAAAAAGATAAGTATGGTGATTTCTTACGTCATCTGCAAGTCTTTCTAAACGATCCGTATACTCCTCCAGTGTGAGGCGAGGTAAAGCATAACAGCTGTAGAAATTTATGTCTGCCAACTTGACTCTCACGAATCCTGTGCAGGACCTAACTTCTTGGTAAGTCAGGGTAGTGGTCCATATGGCACTTTTACCACTGGCGTCAGTAACATATGAGTTATTGTTTATACTTTTATATGGCTCGGAGATTAGGATTAAATCCAGCTGCTGTTCTCGTAACGCAGAGTTAGTAGGTCAAGGGCGGCCTCGCAGTGGTTTAGGTTTAGTTGGAGTACCCTTATCATTTCTGTTTCTTACGGATCGTCTGAAGTCATTTCACCTACCGTTGAGCTCGGTCTGTTGTGCTGGTGCAATGACCAGCTAGATGTTTGTACCTCCAGCATTTAAAGCATGTGGAAGATTTCTCTACTCTCCTTACCCTGCAATTCACCCAGCTAATCTTAATCTTGCCACGATTGCCAATGATTTTTGTAGCTGTTGTTTCATCTACTTTGGCGGTGGTTGTCTAAATTCCGCTATACGTTGACCGTACGGACGTAGTATTATCTAAGGTAATACTGCTGTCCCCGTTAGCTATTTTCAACAGCACCTCTAAGTTTCTTGTTTTGTGGTAGTTTCGTCCAGATCTTTGATTTCGATCACTACTTCAGAGACTTTGCTACCTACAACTGCTTCGTGCCCAAGTATATCAGTGACAGCCTTTTTGATATCAGCTACCTTACCAATATACTTCTTTGTAAGTGTAAGGGAGGAGGGGGAGTTACATCATTTCTTTTCCTTTTCATGACTTTCTACATCCCTTCAAGTGAGGTGAGCACTTCCCTCTTTGTTTTCCGCATTTGTTGACAATCTGGTGAAACCGTTTTTGTCTCAATTTGCGTTTGGGTATAATCTATTGTTAGCTCAGAGTATTTTCTCAGAGCGGGAGGAGTAGTTTGTGTCTTTGCATGCGAGGTTGTAAGCCTTCGACACTTAAAGTCACGTATTCCCACCGCCTCCGACAGCTTTTTAAAGGAACTGCCTAGTGCCGCAGTTAACTTTCTTATTTGCCCATGGACATTCATTTTCCCCTTTATGAAGTCCGCTAAGGAACTTATCAGGTGTTTATGACTTTGTAACACCCTTTTTAGTTTCACATCTTGAGTTCCACTACCTACCTTGCTTTCTTTGTGTTTTTGTTTATATTTATTATATCCATCTTGTTCCCACGAGAACCTAGGGAATAATCAGTCCACTCCAACAGAGCCCTAGATACCGGAGTAAGACCACTAGATTACGCCTGAGGTGGGATCTGGTCCCTCAGGGGAGCGCTCGCGGCGACAGTATACCGTCGCCTTCCAGTCCGGCTGTTGCCTATTGATATGCCGCTATATTGATATTCCTGTGTGTGCCGGAAATACCTCCATCGGTTCAAGTACATACCTACATACCTACATACGTACATATGTACATATGTACATACCTACATACGCACATACGTACATACGTACATATGTACGTACAAACGTACATACCTACATACGCACATACGTACATACTTACATACGTATATACGTACATACCTACATACGTACATACGTACATACTTACATACGTATATACGTACATACCTACATGCGTACATACGTACATACTTACATACGTATATACGTACATACCTACATGCGTACATACGTACGTACGTAACTTAAGAATATTATATATACTTAAGAAACCTGATGGATATCCCAACATGACTATCACATTTGTGGCTCATTAAAATTCCTTTGACTTCATCCATGTCTTCTTTCAACACTGTAAAGATTTTAATTGGGTAGGCAAATGATTTAGTAGAACATAAGTCTTTACACTTTGATGATTTTTTGTATTCATATGTTCAGTTATGTACACATGTATGATTATTTCACAAAATAATCATGAAGCTGACTTATATTTTAACAGAGGTATGTTTTCGTTATTCCACTTGTTAGCATAAGTTATATTTTTGATGTTCTTTCAGAGTCGCTTGTTATTTGTGACTGATTTAGTAATCAAATCTCTTTCATATTGCCTTTTCAACTTTTAATTCAAGTTATTGTAATAATTTCGATACCTTGTATATCTTTAATATTTAAATATTTAGATCACTTTAAATTGTTTTTGTAGCTTGTTTTGATTTCTACTCGTAAGGCTTGATGATGCACCTATTATTTTAAATATTCACATAGGTAGTATTTGCATCTGTGCAGGTAATTAACTTACGTATGAGAAGGTTGGTTAGTACAACTGGGTTAACTTAAACGGTCGCCACACCGCTTTCTACTGCGCTACTGAGTATTGAGGGTTCAAACCCCACATGGGACAACATTTGTGTGATCCACAAATTGTTGTTCTGAGTCTGGATGTTCTTTGTGTCCGTTTCTAGTATGTTTGTAAAGTCCCCCGCAACACAGGGTTTATTCCTAATGCGGACGTTGTCTTTTAAAAAGAAAGAAGAAAAGAAAAAGTATAATGTATACATGTATATGTATACTTATAATGTATGTATGTTTGTATATTTCTACACTTTCCATCAAGTGAGATGGAAGACAAGCGCCTATTCCATTAAAAATATAAAAGAAAAAAAGAAATAGTCGGTGATGATAGTTTGTGTAATAGTAACTAAAGCAGATATTTTATTTCTGTTTATTTTGGGTATAAAATAGTCTAAGCAATTTTGATCTCTTGTTGACAAGGTATGATCAGGTAATATTCCATATTGCGATAATATATTGAGATAGTGTATTCTATATTTACGATCCTGTAATAGCTCTACTGTCTTGGAATTGGTGTTATTATTTGTCTCCTGCTATGATGATGTGTTTCTGTGACTTTAAAGTGTCAAGGTGTACTGAGTGAATTTATAAAAGGCTCAGTATTTGTGTTTGAAGATCAGCGATAGATACCTAATGTTATATATCTATTTTTATAACAGGTTACTACCTCATTATCACTAACATCTTTTCACTTTTACGCAGATGATCTTTAATTTATACGTAAGCACCATTTACCAAATTTGGTGATAATTATCAGAAGCTTTTGCTATTTAGAACTGAGATTTGGCAGGAGTGTATAAATGGAGCAGCCAGTATGGTCTAATAGTTAATCAATCAAAGAAAAACTAAAATTGTTAGTGTGAACAATTTCAGTATGTACTTTAAACTTGACAGGTCTGAAATATCAGTCATTAGATTTAATTACGTTGTAATTAGTACTTGTATTAAGAACCTAAATCTTCTACCTTAACACACTTTATCTACCTACTTTAACATACATCTTTTATTATGTTACACTCACAAATATATAGCAAATAGTGAAGATTTTAAATAAGACAAAGTTTTCAAATTATCACACGAAGAACCTGATGCTAGTACAGTTCAAATGTTCAAGTAACTTTATTTTTCCCGGTAATTTACTAGTGAAAAATAGTTGCTCAGATAGAAAAGACGCGTAGAGCCACTTGGGTTAATTTAAGATTGATTCGAGTATATTTCTACATAAACAATAAGTTACGACAGTGAAGAGACATACTTGATATATGGAAATTCATTGTGGTTTTACGAACCACTATTCTGAACTAAATATTGCAAAATGTTCTCTCACTTCACTATTTTCAATTTGAGATAATAGTAGACTTAGACACATTATTTGAATAATCAAGATTAATTTATTATTTTAATAGTTTATAATAATTTTGTTTACAAATAAGATAAATTTTCACATTGACTTTTGAATGTTTAATAATAGTTACTGAAACATAAAACACAAAAATTCAGATCGAATATATCTTAATTGGTCTGAGTAAATTTATGAATATTTTAATATTTATAAGTACTATGTATAAACAAATTCATTGAAATATCTTCATAACTACAGTATTCACTTATAGAAACATTTTTTCATCCTGTAATGTTGAGACATAATACCTACTCACACAAGTTTTTAAACACATAAAATAGCAAATATTAAACAAAGAAACAGACTTTTGTGTAACACGATGTGGACACTGCGGTGAAGCTACATACAAAGTAATAAATTGTGCGGTTGCTTATTACAGATTTCTTAATGCTTTATATATGTACCTCTAATCCAGTTTGTAACCAAACAACTATAGAAATTTACTGCTGACAATATCGTAAATATGCTCAAACATTCTATAAAGCAGAGGAGTACACTAGTGATCATTGTTCTTAAACATACACGAAGTAGAAAGGGCTCGTACTCTAACGTTATAGTAATTGCTATATTCATTTTTGAATTATAAAACTTAAATATAAATCGCAATATTATCTCTAAAAGCTCTTGTATGGTGACTGTTACGATGAATTCTGCTACACCAAAGCTAGTGAATTCAATTCCCGCTCAAGTTAAACATTTGTGTACATGAACATAATTGTTTGATTTGGTTAAGGTATTTCTATATGTTTTGTCTATGTGTTTAAAAATCTATCTATGTATATGTGTATTATAAGCCTAGTACCCATACTACATGCTCTGCTTAATTTGGGACTAGATGATTATGATACTTAAGGAGTAAGGAGTAAGGATTGTGAACAAAAACAGTGGCACTATTCATTTCACGTCTTTAACCCGATGTGACTTAATATTATTTATTAGGAAATCACTGGCGCAATAAACTCATACTAAGAACGAACGCGGTGACAACAGAGATTATCCACTGCCACGAATATACCGCAGTGCGGAATACTCGTAATTTCTACTAAAGTATCAAACATAAATTTAATAGAAAAGCTTTAAATGGAAATAGTAATATACTATAATATGATTTTAGAATGTGGTTATAATAAATTTGTATCTTTATTTATTGAATTTACTACGAATATTATGACTAGTTTGTTTTTTAACTGTGATAGTTACATCATGCACTAAGAGTAAAAGGTTCGAAAGAATGTAGGCGGAATTTGCTATATAAAAAAGATATTGTACGTACATGAAAACAAGCTATACAGTACTGTTTCACATAGTAGAAATACAAATAATGACGTCATTAGGACTTTCTTACATTTCTTACTTTCCGCACAATATATTTTCTTACATACTTAAGTAGTATCGAGTATATTTATTTATTTACAATTGGGAATTCTTACATTCTCAATTCTTACATTTATTTCTCATTTCTTTAATAATAATAATATATAATAGAGAAGTAAGTTTAAATTATAACAGGCTCTGTAACTTTAAATAACTTATCGTACGGTTTTTATGTTAAATTATTTCTGTTCAGTTTCCGCAGAAGCCACTCAATGGTGGTAGTGCAGGTTATTTTCTACGTTATCAGCACATGTGAATGGCACGTAAAGCGGGCACTATTGCAATATTATAAAAGACACTAGTAACAAGTGTATTCAAAGTAACCCAACTTTAAAATGAAATAAAACATTATTACGTGAGAATACAGAAGCAACTCGTCAGCTGCAAGCGATCGTTTTGTTATTTTTCAATTATTTTTATAAACAAAACGAAGGGTGGTAGGTATCTCGTTAGGAAGATATTTCGAATGGAATTAATAAATAACAATGTTAGAATAAAATGAAAATAGTTTTATGTCTGAATTTTCGACTTAATACAATTTAGGCTTTAGGTTTAAGCATGGCATGTTGGGTTAAGGCCACTAATTAATTTTCATTTTTAGTAGACAGAAAAAAGTACTGTCTTTGGACGGTTATATTATATATACATTTATATTATTTATTTACATTATAATATATGTATATATTATAGTTACACTTATTTGGTACTAGATTCATCTTATTATCGACCTCCAGTATGACCTCATCATATGAAGAATTGTTTGAAATACTTACTTTACACTTAATATAAAGTCTTCTACAAACCGTGACAAAACCGAAGCTAAAATCTCGACAATGTTTTCTCCAAAATTCGCTTACGATCGGTTTGTTACCTAATAAGCAAGCGCATTCAACCAACAAAATGTTCACTTTAGAATTCCCTTAAAAGCGGCCAGAGGTACTAGAGGCTTCGTATATTGTCTTCTTTTCGAATTTAATAGCAAATGCTTTGTAAGAATAATAAATGGAGAATTTCTTACCGATTTCAAGCTTTGCATTCATATGGATGTTTATTTTTTAGGATAATGAATATACCAGGCTTTCACTACTTTCAGGTGTATTGTTATCTTAACAATAGAATATTCTATGTTGTAAATAACTGAAATTGTACGTTTAACTGGCAGAGTTGAATAGATTTACAAAATATCTTGATTTAACATCGCCTACAAAGATGATTGACGTATGTCGGTAGGTAATAGGTATCGGCCTATAAATAAGCCGCACATTGTAATGGTTTGCCAATTAAATTGTACTATAGATAACCTGGAAGGCGTGTTCGGATCAAAATTTATTACATCTATTTTGGAAATCTGTACTTTAATTGACATTGATGACTAACTTATCGGCAACAAAAGAACTTAATTTTTAAGCTTGTAACAGTGTTCAATGTTTACAACACCTTCGTACATTGTAAATATTTCAATAGTCAGTTTCCGTAACTCGCAAAGTGTTGACTGTGATGTTTTAAGTTTTTACGTTTTATAATTTAATATATTTGGAGTTGAGTCCACTCAATTACGTAAACCAGTCACGGTTATTGAATGGACAAAACGACAGGCAATTTAAAGGAACCTACCTAAATACGTACTGCGTGAAAACACATTTTTATAATTATTTTTATTTTTTTTTGATTCATCTATATACTCGTACTTTTCACAAAACTAGGTCGACTACCACAATAGACTGAGTCATATTCATATAGTCATCATACCGTTATTCAACTTGACTGAAAATTTTACCATAATGAGGTACTTAGAACCTACTTACAGGTACCTATAAAACTTAAAAGCATCTTATGACCAAAGTAAGTTTCCTCACTAACGAAGCAATAAAACTTTTGGGTTTCTTACAAATCGATTTTATATTATATGTAATTTGGAAATATACAAACCATTGTTTTTGAGTTATATTTTAACTGAAATAAAGGAAAAGATTTTTTTTTTAATAGCAGGTTGTTCGCACGATGTATATCGTACAAATAATGATTATTATAATTATTTTATGAATTAAACAAAGTATTTAATTTGCAAACAAAACCAAAGTAACAGTTATTTTAAAATGGTTTTGCGCAGACATATCATACAAAACATTAACAAAGAAATACGAACCTGGGTGAAGCATGGGGACTGCACAGGGTCCCATACTGATGATATTTTTTTATTTATTTGTTAGTAGTTCTATCTTCATTGTACACAGGAGGAAAACCTAGGTGAAACACGGGAATATCCCACCATAGAAATTTATGTTAGAGAGTTATCTGATATTAGTACTTAGTAACACGATATCTTAAATATGATTTAACACATATTTATCACATCGTTTTTGTTGTGCGTTCCTGACAAAAACAAATATTGTAAAGCCCGATTGAAATTTAGTGTTGTCATGACGCTAGTTTTAGAAAATCGGATTCAATGGAATCAATAAATTTTTCTTATGATTTTGCTTCTTTAAAACAAAAATGTGCACAGCTTTAGTCCGTTAGTCTTTTTGTGATCTTGAATTAGATTTTGTAATATTAGAATTAAATTATCCGTGTAGTGACGATTTAAGAATACAGAGTGTCACCACCGTATTGATCCCATGGGTATCGTCAGAGGTGACGAAGAGAACAAACTACGTAGGACAACATCACTGCAAAAAGAAAAAAAAAACTGACAAAAAACCCAAGCCAACCCGTCTGCGTGATATAGTACGCAAAAACCTTCTTTTAAAATGAGAGGTTTATGTCTATTAGTCTACTATTAAAAGCTGTCATTGAGAATTAAATATAACAAAGTCGGATGACTGAGTGTATGTACTTCAAGTGATATACCTAATATTTTAAGCAACAGATAAACAATCGATGCCACTAAGAATCAAAAAAAAAAAAAAGTTAATATTTTTTCATTTACCAATCGGGTATATATACTAGCCATACAATATTTATGTCTTTGCATTCTAAGTAAGAGTAAAGATTGCGCACCAATATGCACAAACAGGAGCTGGCATGCTATTGAGCAAAGTTGGGACTTCTAAGCTTCTCCAATTGTGTTAAAGATACAGCAACGTGGGGGTGGCACAAGAGTCTCCACGGATCCAAGTCACTTAGTGACTTTACTCTGCTCAAAGCTACGTAAGTTTGCTCTTTAGAAAACACGTTCATCAACGTCTATAACAGCCTTTTCCAAGGTGCAGCCTTGCAATTTCTTAATAATTAATTTACTTTATTATGCTTTAATTATTATATAATAGCTATACTTTCATAATCTAATATTGTAACGTATTGATGATTTGTTATTTACTTCAACGAATAAATAATTGCAATTACTTGACAGCGTGAACTATAAGATCACACTTTAAACATATATATATATATTTTAACTCAAAGAATGTGAAGTACATACATATTTGTAACATGCTCACTAAGACTTTTTTTTGTTATTACATACGTGACGATTATCGCAGTATAATTTATTTCAAGTTTGATCTGAGGTTTAAATTCCACCATATACTCGTAAATTTTTTACGAAACTTGTTGTAATGAATTCATTAACACTTCATTGATTAAAATTTGTTTAGTAGTTTAGGCGCTACGTTGAAGCATACTTAAATACACAAAGTGTCAAAATCATTACTCTTCCTGTAAGCTTCGCTGTACTTGGATAATAAGATAACCAGAGTTTGTAACAGATAAAAATTTAGATAAACGCGTACAAAAGACTCAACTAACAGAATATTTGGCAAAATTAGAGAAACGTTCAAATCATGGCCAAAGGCACAAAGTAAGGTTTTAGGTTTTGTAAGCTAGAGTCTAGTTAATTATTTTGTATTTCAGAAATGTAAAAATGTAGCCTCATGGATAAAATAAAATTTACTGTAATATTTTACTTTCGGAATTTCACCCCTTGCTTTCGAAATACCGAAGCTTTTGAACAATTTTCATTTAATAAATTTCCTTTTTTTTATTTATGTTCGCCCGTGTCCCTTTTTAATTTTGATATTATTAATAATAAATAAAATAAATAAGTAGTTATATAGAGCAACACAGGATAAAGTCCGTCTCATAACATTTATTTCGAGAGGTTATGGCCTCGGTCTCGAAATCAGCGAGAGCGGAGCGGCGGTGGCAGCGGCAGCACGGTAATTTAGGTTCGACGCTGCCCTTAAGATTTTTAACACAGAAAGATAAGTCCCACGCTGTATGTATGAAACAGTCTCAAGTCTCAAACAACTGTCAGACCCAAAACAACAATTAATGAATCATATAAAGTGTTGTCTCATGTGGGGATCCAATCAACGACACTCAACGTACTAGGAACCGGCGAGGTGACCGTTTAAACCGTCCGCATATTTTATAAATAATGATGAACTCTGATAACTCGGCACTAAACACTTAATAAAAGTATACGTTTTTGTGCTTTATCAGGATATAATTTTCTGTTCAGTTGCAAATTTTCACCGAATGGGACGCAGTAAATGATTTAAGTTCTTAAAAAATAGTCCTCGACAATATGAAACTTAAAATAATGTGACTAAAAATTTATTTGAGTGCAGTAAAATCGTTCGTTATGTTGTCTTCTGGCGCTTGGACTGTTTGTACACGAGCTCGAGCTCTGCAGTAAATAAATGAAAGGAATCAAAGGGTGTTGTAGTTATGTCAGTATAAACCATCACCGCAGAGCTGTTCAAACTTTCAGGACATTTAGTTTTGTATTGTATTTACTGGCAGCAAATAACCTAACTACATCATTTTATTTTTTCTTCGTAGTTTCCATAACAACAATTGCAATAAAGATTTACAATATTTGAGATTATAAACTATCTACTGTTAATAATGTCACGATTTGTAGAATTGTAAAGCCTTTTACCTGTATTTTTTAACGAGATTCGGTTAGAGATTAACGAAATTCGGTTAGTGAGCTCACTCTTTCCCGCAATATCCCAAACGAGTATGCTATACTGACCCTCCTAAATTGTTGTTTACATTTATCGATCCACATGTATACTCAACTAGTTGTTATCAAAGGAGTACCAAATACATTGCAACTCCTTCCTTGTTACATGGAGAAACTAGATGTTTTCGGGATTAAAAGTAGTCAAGTGATAATTCAGCATGTCAGCTATCTCCATATCAAATTCTATGAAAACTCGTGCAGTCGTTTGAGTGTAAAGAAGTAACAAATATATAAACACACATACCGACAAATTTTCGCGTTAATAATATTAGTGCGATGTTGTATTCTACTATTCTCTCTCCTTCTGTTCCACATATCGTTGTAACATACTGTAAATGTTTATGTATAGTCAACCCTAAAGTAGTTCCTTGACTACAAGGGATTGTCATGTGCTACAAAAAAAGATACTGAAATTATATCAGACTAAGTTTGAACGTTAAATTAGTCTGTAATTAAGGGAATGTATTATAATATTTTATGAGATTAACTGTATTCCTAAAGTATTTCCGATAAACTATGCAAGGGACGAAGTGCTTGCTGGGCTGTTGATTAGTTATCCTGATTGCCAAGATGAAAGCTGTAGGTTCGTTTTACAACCAGGACAAATAACTGCATAAAGAGCAAGATTATTTGTTCTGTGTCTAAGTCTCATTTATCTACAACTAGTTTTCTGTCTGTCTTCACGTGAGAATCTTTGAAATACTTGACTTTTCTCTATTATAATGTACGAGTACATGTACTGTTCACATAAACATTCCTCTTAAACCATTCCCTTTATTACTGAAAACCACATTGAAATCAGTTGCATATATTAAAAGATCTAAGCGTTCAACAACGGTAAGAGACTTTATTTTATACTATATAAATTATACATTACGTATACATCATCACATAACATAGAACGAAGAAATAGTTATGTATAAGCGTATTTTTTTAGCAGATTGATGACCGTAGTACAGGCTTTGTCTAGTTTCGGTTCAGATTACTACCAAAATAATGCTGTGTGCAAAAAAAATAGAAGTTTAAGTCACGAACTCAGCTTAAATACAAAGTCATTGTAACACAATAGTTATATCCTGAACAACAAATGTAACGAAATGAGCGTCACGAAACATGAAGATATCATTCACGCACCATTACCTCAATTGTAAGATGATATTCATACATAAAGGAACGACGAAGATGACTATAATTGTATACGTGAGAAATAAAATAAAAATGGATACATTTCGCTTACATGAAAATTTTATTGCTTATAATATCAAACATTAAAGGTCACAAGAAATGACTGAGTGTCATTTGAAAAATTCAATAACTTAAGTTACTTGAAAGTCACTTTAGCATGCATACAATTGCAATATGTATATTGAATAGAATCAAAATGTGTGTAATACTTATTAGTGAATTATATTTCATAATATGTTCAAAGTTTAATTATTAAATTAAGTTTGAGAATATTTAAAATTAGGAGTTGTGAGAATTAGGAGAATGAGCATTTAGAGCTTCTGTAACTCAATCGGTGAAAAACAATGAAAGAAAGGTTTATAATCGACTTTTTGTGCAGCCGCTGTATCATTTTGGTCGAACCAGCTCGTATGTACAAAAGCTATTAGGATCAATTTAGCTTATTAATTCGCTCGACAAGTGATGATATTATTACAATTTTCAAAAGTATATTTAGTACTTGAGACGATTAACTGGATGCGTTGGGTATTTTTCGTGAGATTTGTCAAAGGCATTCGATTGTACTTTTCATGAGATTTTGGATAAGGAATCTTGAGGAAATTGTATCTCTATGAAATAAGTAATACTTAGTAAAAGTGGAAAGTTCAGTTTTTTGGGTTTAATTCTGGTCTCTAAATTACAGTGGGACTCACACACTGATGGAATGTCAGATAAAATCACTTCTGCAACATACTTTGTTTACAAAATTCTTATTTCTATTTTCCAAGTGTAATGGCATATCGTGTTTTGTAGAATGAAAACATTCTGCGTTTAAGCAGTTCTGTTCTACTCTGGATCGCGTTCCCGTTTAGAATCAGAATGTCCACTAACAATTTCGTATTTAAAAAGAAAGTACATGACCTACTCAGCGACTTGGCAAGATCATAAAAACAAGAGTACATCAACCTATTTCCTTATGTTCACAGTGTACAAAAAGAATGTAAATATGTTACGAATATAAAAATAAATATACAAGTAAATACATATATACATATAAGTATCGTATAATATACATTTTTTTTATTTGAGAGCCTGTCAGAGTGACTCTACTCTGCCTGATGGAAAGCATGAATAGAATCCAAAAGTTGTAGTCACCATAGTCATTGCGAATGCTGACAATGTAGTATGGTGACCCACACTATGGCAGCCTATTAAGATGCTTTTTTAACACCTCACTTGGGGACGTAAAAGGCATGACAGTTATCGTAGCATTGTATTGCACACACTTACTACGACAACTGTCACCCCTGCATCATACATATGTTGATATACTTTTTTTAATTAAACTTATATATGTGTTGCTGGTAATTAATATAGGTGACCCGTAACACAGGTTATATTTTTTTAACCTACACCGGGCACCAGTCTTTCACATAGGTAGAATTCGGTAGCAAAATCACTTTGGTATTATATCTTAAGCATACATTTGTGAAAAGAAAATAAAGTTTATTTATTATTATTATTTTCTTTATTTCATTATATACACTTATTTATTACATTTTTAAATATATAAAAAGTAGAAAATACACATTTAAAAATATAAAAAATAGTAGTAGACCACCGACATCGGGTACAGGGACCAAGACACCGGTGGTTAGGGCTCCAAAGACAGGAACCTACTCACAATACGAGCCGTGTCAAGGAAGACTGCCTTCTGCATCAGACCCTTTTTTTTTTTTTTTTTTTTTTTAACGTGTGGAAACCCCCACGGGCCGTCACCCCACCGGGGTTTACGGCGGGGCGGTGTGTCGGAATCGGACCGACTAAAACCACACGGTGTGCCACTCTGCGCCTGAGAGAGGAGGGATTCCGGAACAGCTGTTATTACGACATCCTAATCCCTCCTAGCGCCTGCCCGCTTTCGCGGGCACCATCTGCGGATAAACTCTCCATTTAGGTGACGTCCGGCACACGCACACGTCACCTCCTCGCGGCTGGCCACTATAGCGGATGGAGGGGAAAACCCGTCCCGTCCATTCGCGGCCACACTCAAGGCGGCATGAGGCGCTGGTATGCGCGTCTCCGCCGCCCGGCTCGCCGGCGGCGAATTGGGTCCGAGTGGATATCGTCCTCCCGGGCCTTCTCCGCCGCCTCCTTCCGCGAAATTACGTCTTCGCAGAAGGTTGCGACCGCGGTAAAACAACTGTCGCTACCGGCCATGGAGCGTATGACGGCCGGTAGCGAGAGATCTCCTCCAATAACTGCAGTGAGGACCCCACGCTGCGCCGCCCAAGCGGAACAAACCGCTAGCGTGTGCTGAGCCGAGTCCTCACTGCAGTCGCAGTGGTGACAGGCGGGACTCAATTCCCTCCTGGCGACCGAGTGCAGATACTTGCCGAAGCAACCGTGCCCGGAAAGGACCTGCGTCAGTCGGAAGGAAAGGGACCCGTGGTGCTGCCCTGCCCACTCGGCGATGACCGGCTGGAGAGCCTCCACGGCGGCAAAACCAGCACGTGAAGCCTCCAGCCGGGACGACCAACGAGCCATTGTGGCTCGACGAGCGGCCTCTCGCCACTCGTGTATCTCTTCGGGCGGGGGCCGTATGCCACTACGCGCCCGGAAGTCAGCCGTCCGCCGATAAACTTCGGCGAGCACTTCCGCCTCCAAATCCCACGGGGGAGTTCCGGCCAAGGCGCACGCCGCCTCCGTCGATACGGTGCGGTAACCACGTATGGCTCTAACCGCCAATATCCTCTGAGGGCGCCAGAGGCGAGCCCTATTCTGGGCGGTCAGAGCCGCCGCCCACACCGGTGCACCATACAGCGCCATTGACCGGACAACCCCCGTGTATAGCCGTCTCGTCGCGACGCTAGCTCCACCCAGGTTGGGCAAAAGTCGCCCAAGGGCAGAAGCAGCGCCGACCATTCTGCATCAGACCCTTGATCCAACCTTCTAACGCGAGCCTCTTAAGGTGTTGGTCGAGGCTCTTCGCTATCAATCCATGAACAGATATGATTATCGGAACAATAATCACCGAATCCACATTCCACATGTCGGCAATCTCGTGAGACAGATCCAAATACTTCAATTCTTTTTCTTTTTCAACTTTCACGAGATTCTCGTCATGAGGAACGGCGATATCGACAATCATTGCGCGGCGCTCTAATCGATCTATCACCACAATATCAGGCTTATATTATTATTATTATAATTTGAACGTTAGCTGTTTATTTAGTTTAGTTGTGTAATCCTTGTGCACCTATCTGACAAGATTTTTACACCACCCAAAGGTTGACTGGTAAAGAGTATTCTGTTCATTAAGTTCGTCGATGTACAAAAGTGCATAAAGTTATGAATAAACAAATGCTACTGACATCTAAAGTAGCTGTATGTATGTAAAAGAGAACTATTCGCGCCATTTTTAATCAAAATTATCGATCAGAGTATACGTGTCTACAATATAATTCTAAGCCAATTTTAGGAATAAATTATTTACATATTTAAGCTCGTAGTGAAACAAACATTTTGTGTAAAGGTTTACTACAAAGTTGCAGCTTATTTAGATAATAAATTCACTTACGAGTGATACTGATTAGTCCCATATTTAATTACCAATCATTGCTGTTATGTTTAAAAGCTATGAACATTTAATGTTTTGTTGCATTTTGTAAGTTAAGTTTTTTGTATATGTAAATGTATGTAGTGTAGGTTTGTATTTGTTTATATTTGGAAAATTCCTGATGGTTTTGAGTATTGCCGCGGCGTACACAAATGTCCTGTTAGTGATAGTGTCGCGCTTCGGGTCATTGATGTTGACAAATATCGGGTTCGCGATGACTGGAGCTCGTATGCTATCTGTCTGGATAGGTCGACTCAAACCTTTGGTTTTCGTTTAAAAAGGCCAACCTGGACTCTACACTGCACTATATGCTAGTGCAGTTTTATTTAAGATTGTTCATGGACTTAAAAAAAAGACATCTCTCTGGTTTGTTTAAGTGTTCCTTTCCAGAGCGAGTTTAAGGAAATATCGATTTTACCAGTATAGTCTGGTTTAAAAAAATAAGTTCATTTATTATTTCATTCTAAAACTACCGCACTATTGATCGACCTTAATTCCTTCAAAACAGTTAGAATAACCGTTTAATATAATTAAGGTCGATATTTTGTATTACACAAAAACAACATGATATTGTTAACTTAGATCCTGTTTTCGAATAGAGCATGTAAAAGCTAACACTGGGCGTAAAAATTATTATCAATGGCTTCCATAATTTTGCCAATCCAGAGCTCTTGCTCCCACGTTATAGCAGTCCTTTAATAATCTAAAAGAGAACAAAAAAATGTCAAAGCCCTGGTAATGTGCACATTAAACTGTAAAATCTGCTGCCAGTTAATCATCTTATACTATAAACCTTATCTATATAAAAATGGCTTAGCAAATTCTCACTTTTCATAAAATTTATTACTATAAACAATCGCTACAACTTATTTATTCGCAATATAATTTCATTTAATTTTATTTCTGCCAACAAGCTATTAAGTGAGTGAGTACTTCACTCATTTATTCTCACTGGATTTTTCCTTACAGACTTTTACGCCGCTTTGTATAGAAGTATTGTTCTGGAATAAAGTATTAAGTATTAAAGAGGGCAATTTCTAAAACAAGAAACTGAAATGGCACTCAGTGCATGGCAGGAGTGAGCAAATATACGAATAAATTTTGTGACTCAGAAGCGGTAACGGTTGGATTATTCCTTTTGCAACCTTAAATTGAATTGTCATGTTATATTTCTTCAATTAATCAATTTATTAAATTTGAATTTATACATTCGTTCATAATATGTATATTCTATATCGTAAAAATTTAAATCCAACAAAGCCTGATAATCGGCTTGACAATTTGTAATAATATTTAAGTCAGAATATGATATAGTTACGAAAATTTCCATAGCAAAAAAACTGAAAAAACAGAGACAAAAGTTCATAAAATATGTTTATGTGCCCGTGAACAGCGAGATCGCACAAAAATGACAATATTTTAAGGCTCGGGTTGCTAAAACGGGTTGCAAGTGGAATAATACAACCGTAAAGTGTCCCCTACAAACATTCCAAGAATCTCATTTAAAGTTAGCATACTCCCAAAGTCAGAGTCAAGTATATTATGTGCATGTTCACGTAGTAACTTTTGCTCTTCACATAACGCAAATAGCTTTAGTGCCAACGTTAGGGCCTTAGTATTGCAACATTATATGCTTAATTGGTGTGCATTAAACACTATTGTTATAAGGTTGATATCCCTTTTTAAGTTGCTGAAGTTTCTGTTGAATTCTCAGCATTTCATTTGATCTGTTTATGGTGTGATCACACTGCGCTGATACTCGGCAGTCATAGAATTAATGTCAAGATAAATGTGGTGATTTCATCAAACCTCCTTATAATGAGAGGCCTATCCAGCAGTAGACTATTAAAGACTGTTGACGAGCCTGTGTATTAGAGTGAAATATTTTGAGTGTTATAATCTTCAGCAAAACGCACTGTTGAAAGTTGACACTTTGTTAATTATTAAATATTTACTATTTTTAAAAACTGCAAAATATTAGCAGTCTATGAATATTGGTCAATTAAATTAGTTTCATTGAAATACTAGAAGTTAAAACATTGTATAAGTAAGTATTTTTAATTTACTAACTACTTTGAATTTCGAAAACGAATAAATATTTTTTCAATTTATCATTGATTATTTTAGATTTTGTATTGATTGCTTTGTTTCTTAACGAGTTCTAATGGTAATCAGTGTTTGATGATGAAACTGGCAAATGTTCATAAGATCACATTACTAAAACGACGTAACCGCCTCGAGTTTGAGCTTTTTTGATTCTTTTTGATAAGTACCTACTTTAGTCTAAATTTGGAAAAATAAATTTGGTTCATTTGTTATGAATTTCAATGTTACGATGAACAGACTGAACAATCTTGTCCGCGATGATTAAAAAGTAAAAAATAAATAAAAGTAAACAATAATTAAGGAGGTGTTCTTTTACTTTTTACTGTTTTTGCTTTTTCAATGCGCTAAAATGAACAAAATAAACATGATCTTTAAAAATTTTTACTATCAACTTATAATAGCAGTACACAATTTTATTTATCTGTAATGATAACTTAATATAAATAAAACGTACTTTTTATAAAATTGAAAAAATATATGAAACAACTGATGCGTAAAAGAACGGAAAATGAAAAAAATACATATAATAAAATATTTTACTAACATTTATACATTTTAATAAATTTTATTATACTACATTTTCAAATATAGGTTTCCTTATAACATTACCAATTAACAAAGAAAAATATTTAAAAAAATAGAAATAAAAAGCATATTATACTTATAAGATTTCTATTAAATTGCTTACAAATTACTTTGGTTGTATATACCAGGAATCTATAAGTCACCCAGCGGTGATATTTTCTATAATGTTATTTTCCACTTGTTACGTGCCGACCGGATGCTTTAACCCAATAATGTGCAAACACTGTCCCTATGGGGCGTTAACACAGATTTATGTGACTAACTTACAGAGAACTGCCAGAGACAGTATTATTACTGGGCAGGGTTATCATAACATGTTTAGGATATTCATCTTCATCAGACTTCTATCGCGGGTAGAACAACTTTAGTTTATGTAACAGTAACTATTATTTACACTAATTTGAGTAATCTGAGCATAAATATTTTATTTAATGAATAAATATTAATGAATATATTTTCGTTATAAGCAAGACTTTTCGTGTAATGATAGATCTCAAGGCAAAGATGTTTACTAAAAATCAACTGTCCTAAGTCAAGAAGATTACAAAATCAGTTCGGAGAACGGAATATGTCATAGTTAGTTTTATCTATATGAAATGTCCCAAATAAACCACAGTCAATAGCAATCATGAATTCGACAATGCTCCGAAAGCTTACTGGAACTATTTATTATTCAGAACAAATACTGCAGAAAGATAAAAAAAAGATACACCGTCATAAATATTAAGTATTAAATATTTACAGCTAAAATTATTAGAAACATTTCAATGTCTAAACTACAGCTAACAAATGTTAAAAGAAAATATTATAAAGTGGATCATTTCACCGAATGTCTTTAAAAAATACTAAAATGTATGAGATCTACTGCTATAACAATTTAAAGATAAATGATATTAAATATTCAAGAACTTCTTTAAAATACCTAGTTGCTTTAATCCTGTTATTTTATGATAATCTCATAATGAGGTCAAAATTGTTTGACTGTTCAGATAAAATTCTCAAAATTGAAGTTGAATTTATGCTTAGGTACAAGTTACCCATTACCGACTTCTACATTACCCAAAGGCAAACATCACTTATTTAACGATGATTGAAATCCTGTTATTGTTTAGTTTTAAAGTTATATCTTTATTAACCTCGAGACGAAGGCGGTGAACAAAGTTCTAAATATTATTAAACATTAGATGAATTATTTAGCATTTCCAAATTATCTTTAGTCGAAGTAGAATATCATGGACAAAAGACGGCATAACGCGAAGGAGGTAGCTTAAAATAATAAAGGCATTTAGAATTTGTGTTAAGCTTTTCTCTCGGTGCCAAATGTTTCCAAGTCGACTTACGAGTTAAATTGCCGGGATTCGTCTTAATTCTTCTGCTATTACGACTCTCATGACGTGTATACGACAGGTGCTTCCGAGATAATTTTGCAGTTAGTTTTGTTATGATGTCTTAGGCGAGTAATTAACTAACTGAAATATACTCGCGAACTGCCGACATTTTTCACCTTGAAGCCAAGACACCACGCCTGAGGTTGAAGTCAAGTAGTGAAGGCTTTTAACGCTTTTATCTCAAGATGAGAGAGTGGGAATTGAGTTATATTTGTTCTAACAATAATATAACTAGGTTCCTAGTTTCTAACCAATTTATAGCACAGTGAGGCCTCTTGTTTATATCCATACTAAACAATTTCATATCATACTGACGGGTTAATAGAAAAAATTATGATTATTACATATAAATTGACCTGAGCGCATACCGTGTCGGAGTGGGACTGGGAGTCGGAGCGAGACCGGGAGAGGATTAGAACTCTCCCGATCCGCCAGGCCCGGGAACGGGTCGGTATCACAGACAGCTCGGGCGCCGGAGATCGCGGAACGATCTCCGTCCTCCATAAGCGCAAGTCAAGGTGGAAGCAGACCAGGATGGTAGCGGGACGTGCTACGGAGCACACGCTCTTTTGGAGCAGAAAAGGGGTCATCTGCAAGCCGTAGGTAGATAGCCTGAGATACGTCGGGGTTTCAGGGATTTTCTTTCTAAGATACACCTGGTACCCCGGCTACTGGTGACTGAGACGGCGTGTGGTTTTTAGTGGGTCCGAGTCCGATATAACCACCAGTAGGTGGTATCCGGGGGGATAACCGCACATAAAAAAAAAGTGCAAACCGTACCGATAAATAAATGATAATAATAATTAAACATTATCTAAACTAGGTTTTACAGAGTATAAAAATTGAAAGCACTTAGTAATAAAATAATTTTTCGTCGTAAAAATGAAGGATAAGTACCGTCATTAATACAAAACTTTGTATTTTCATGATTTGTGCCTCTTGCTTTGTTGTATTGTAATTTTTAACGGTCGAGGATGTCTGCGCTCGCGTGGCTACACTGCGTAATCGTATTTTATATCAACAATGGCCCTTATCTGTAAAAACGTATTTGAAATTCATGGGTCTGCGTTGTTGAAAGATTGTCTGGAGTTCTTTATGTTTAAAGCTGTGATGGTGATGTTAAAAAGTCAGGCATGGTTACTTATTTTAACTAACAATAACTTTACTTTTATTTATACTTTTTAGAGTAATTTCGGGTGGCAAGATATATTTCAAAAATAAATTGAACAGAACAATGTCTTTAACGTTTTCTTTCATGTGTCTTTTACGATATTGGTTTGGAGAGAAATATTCCCGACCTTAACTTATTTATTACAGACAGCCAGAGCTAAAACGTGCGTGAAATGCAAACATCGTAAATATCTTAAGACTGCAAAATAAGTTAATTTAAAGAAAAATAGACGTTCGCAACTGTCTCATATAACTTTATAAAAATACGAAATGCTTTGCTTTACTAAAACCAAACATTATGGCATTAGTAATTGGTGTTCTTTTAATATTTTTTATATAGTTGAATTCACCACAATCTAGATAATTACACAAAATAAAAATGTTATAATAATACTATAAATATTTCGATTTACATCATGAGATTGTCGATATGTGGAATGAGAATTCGATGGTCATTTTGCCGATAATCATATCTGAAGAGGGACTGATAACCAAGAGCCTCGATCAACGCCTTAAGAGGCTTACGTCAGAAGGTTGGATCAAGGAGCTGATGCAGAAGGCACTCTTCCTCCACACGGCCGATATAGTTGGTAGTGAGGAAATTTCTGTCTTTGGAACTCTAACGATCGGTTTCTCAGTCACTGTACTTGAAGTCGGTGGCCTACTTTTTTATATTTTTAAATATTTTTTTTTTGTTTTCAGTTGTATATTTTTAAAATCACAATCAATATGTACATAAATATTATTAAGAAAATGTAAAAAAAATAACAAAATAAAAATTACATCACAATATTTATACATTATTTGTTTATAAGTAAGAGAAGGAAAACTTGATACAAACTCTAAACTAACAGATCTGGTCAGCGTGGTATAGTAGGCCAAAACCTACTTTCTCAGGAGAAGTTAATGCCCAGTGGTGGTTTATTAAGATTGTTGATGATGATGACAATTACAACAAATAAACCAATTTATAAGTAGATAAAATGTGACTTTTTTAAGTCGAGGACAGTTACATGGACATAATAATATCTTGCTGTTAGATGCAACAAGAACAAAAACCTTCATGTTTGTACTTGAGTTTATGTATGTAACCTTAATGTGCCATTGACTATAAGCTTGGATTTGTAAAATTACATCTACGTCATAGGTACTGGATCACCCAACACGAAACAAGCCCAAGACCATTTTTATGCTAGGATATTTTATTCTTGATATGCCGTAGTTCAGATTAGGTATGACAACGCATATGTTCATAATACTGTGTCTAGATACTAGGCAAACCGGCTCTATAGGTGTCAGATAAGATTCGTAATTACGAAAATTACTTTATACTTGGGTACCATAAAAGTTTTTCTGTACAACACATTCAGTAAAGTTATCACAAATTTAAATTTATGGGTAATTGCTTCATCATGCAAAACATAACCAAACAAATCTATACATCAATTTAATTAATAACCACCAATGATGATAAGTGACCTGTTGTGATTAGTGAACTAAGAGACTTGTGGTAAAGTTATAAGAAATAAGTGCTGTGACTTCGGTCTTAACCCTTTTTTTTAAGTCACCTTTCACATTAATAATACATACTGCGACACGGGTACCTTAGCAATATGGATGAAACGGGTACATTGAACACTCAGACTTAGAACAAAAATTTATGGATCACACAAAATGTTATCTTATGTGGATTTGAACAACCCGACGTGGTGACCGCTTAAACCACTACGCTTAACCTGTAGTCAATTTTGTCACGGAACACAGTTTATATTGCAGGTATTAATCGTCTGATACAAATATGTCTTTAAATAAAACGTCTGGTATTACTTGAGTTCAATTTGGGGAGTGGTACAGATACCACTATACACCAGGTACCAGTGTACACACTACTTTCAGCTAGAATGATCGACGCGTAATCTTCGGAGTTTGTTATTCTTTCACAAACGCTAACAACTGTTTACAAAGGTACACCGTGATAAGCAGGTAGGACATAGATAGGCAAAAATGAAAAAAGTGTTTTTCAACAATATATGTATATTACCTATTACGTAGACTACTATGTAGACTACCTACAATCCCAGGCCCTGTGAAGCTAACCTCACCTGCACGCGGTGCACCCTGTCAAACAACGGACGAAGCTCTGGCTACCGACTCGTGGCGGTATAACAACACCACAATAAGAATCTCTAAAATTCAATCCTGGTGGCGGGCAGCAGCGCCATCAGAGAAATAATTCTCGCTACTGCGGTTACCAACCCGCCTGCCAAGCGTGGTAACTATGGCAAATTCCTCCCGAATTGGAAGCGGAGGTAAACCATATAAATTGGCATATTTTGGGACTATCAGAAGTCCGAAGATAGGGTGAGGATATGATAGCCCTAGATTCTTATCACCTCCTCTACTTCCGACAGGGAGACCAATCATCCCAAGGTGGTGTCGGATTTATGATTTGAAGTTGGCTGCGTATCGTCTAGAGTAGCGTACCTCATCTTAAAAATAACGAAAAGGTATTCCCTGAAGGTTATACAAGTGTACACACCCACGTCTACACATCCTGACGATGAGGTTGAGGCCATGTACGAAAACATAGCTAAGGCTCTGGCTCGTACCAACACTTCTTTCACAGTTGTCATGGGCGATTTCAAAAGGAAAACGGGAGTACATGATTATGGCGAAACCAGGGTAGGACCGTTCGGCTATGGGCACAAAAATTGACGGGGTCAAATGCTAGTAAACTTCCTAGAGGCCTAGGGTCTCTATCTGATGAATTCCTTTTTTCAGAAGAAGCCTCAAGGGAAGTGGACCTGGCTAAGCTCCGATGAAGCTACAAAAACCGAGATCGACTTCATCATCACAAACAAACGTCATATATTTAGGAATGTTACTGTGATCAATAGGTGCAATACAGGAAGTGGTCACCGACTCGTGAGAGATACCCTAAATCTATGTATCAAAACGGAACGGGCGTGTCTGATGAAATCGATTCTTAGACCAACTCTGCAGCAGGTCGAAACTTGGTGCGAAAGCTTCCAGCTAGAGCTTCAGAACCAGTTCGCCATGTTGGTAACCGTACAGGATGTACATATATGACGCCGCCAACAGAGTGGTACGTGTCACCCGCGAGGTGGGTTCAAACCACTTTCGACCGAAGAACATTGGATGCAAGTCTAAGCTCACAAGCGAGACATTAGATATTATGAGGAAAAAACAAGAGACAACAAATACCCGTCCATCTAAGCGTCAGGAACTGAATAGACAGGTAAAGAGGCTGGTAAGATGAGACATTCGCCAGACAAACACTCGAGCAATTGAGGATACGATTGTCTGAAATAAGGGCACAAAAGTCCTTTCCAAGCCAAAAACCTCATGTCACCTGACTAAACTAAAAACTGCACAAGGCATCACCGTCACCTCTAAGTCAGAGGTTCTCGTTGAAGTCGCAAAGTTCTATGGGGATCTATGTACCTCATAAAATAGCGCGGATGACCCGTGTGCTAGACTGACTGGCCACTTCTCAGATGAGCTTCCCGACATCGATCTGGGCGAGATTAGAATGGCACTCGGACAACTTAACAACAAGAAAGCTCCTGGTGAAGATGGAATTACAACAGAGCTCCTAAAAGCCGGTGGAATACCTATATTAGTAGAGCTCTCAAAGCTATTTAATTCCGTCATTCATACGGGTACTACATCGGAGGCATGGAGCAGGAGCGTGGAGGTGCTATTCTTCAAGAACCGATACCGTCTTCCGTTTCCGTCTTCGATACCGTCGAGACTTGGGCTGTCCTTAAATCCATGCAGACATTATTAGTCGACTGCCGATATGTTCAGGTGATGAGATGCCTCTATGAAGCAGCAACAATTACCGTCCAAGTACAAGAAAAGAGCACAAGACTAATCCAATTGCATCATGGGGTAAGTCAGGGAGATGTTATATCTCTAAAACTATTTGCCAATGCATTGGAAGATGACTTCAAAACGCTCGATTGGAACGGACAGGGAATCAATATTAATGGTGATTTGCAGACGACATAGTCATCCTGGTGGAATCTCTGATCTGGAAAAAATGCTGAACAGTAAAGAAATAAGAAAAGATAAAATTCGTATCGAGGTTATTCGACAGAGAACTAGAGTAACTGACGTCGCACGGAGAATCAGTACCCTGAAGTGGAAGTAGGCTGGCCATGTCTCCAGACGAACTGATGGTCGTTGGAGCCGAAGTGTACTAGAACAGACACCACGATTGGGCAAACGTAGTGTAGGGCGCCCTGCGACGCGATGGACCGACGACTTGAAGAAGGTAGTTGGCAGCGGATGGATGCGAGTTGCCAAGGGCCGGGATCGTTGGCGTTCCTTGGGGAGACCTTCGTTTAGCAGTGGATGATGATAGGTTGATTGAAATGAAATGCTTAAAATATCGACTTACACCTACATTATATACATTAAGGTGGCCACGATGGTGATGGTTTGAATCACATTTCAAACAGTGTTTCTACTCCTCGTGGTTTAAATCACTTTCATTTTCTTTAATAATACAGGTACTTAACACCAATTATTTCAAAGGTTGTTATAAGCATTTTACATATAGTAAAAAAAGGCTAAATTTTATACAAAGTTCATGTATAAACGTGTAAACGCATATAAAAAGCCTGTATTAAGTGAACATTTTTGAACATGAATTCAACTTTATGAAATGAACAGCAAATTCAAAAAGGAATTAATTAACCTTATGTGTTTAAAACTCAGCACACGAGTGTTATAAATTTTAGTGGCTTAGTCGCAAGCAAGCAAGCTTTAATGTGTACATATTTACGAGTATGTATTCGCAAGAATTTACTGAGGCAGTTTAGTCCACACGTTAACATGCTAAGTTGAATTACTTTTAAAGTGAGTATTAGTTTATCCATCAACTATATATCTTAGGAAGATATTTAAGTTGTAATGAAATTTAATGTGGTGATTTGTGATATAGAAATAAAAAAATCAAATTAACATGTCTCCTACAATTTGAGTCTACTGTTTAATAAGTGGCTAGCCTATTTATGTTAAATAGGATAATGAAAAAAGAAAAAGGAAGGCAATAAATATATCGTAATATAGTTTGAACGCATGAACTTGAAGTTGTAATAACTGCTCGATCAGGTCAGTTTGATTGACCTTATGGTAAGCAGTTCCAGGGAGAGGTTCTCATTTGTTTTAGTGCAAAGCATACTGTACTAGGTGTGTTACATATCAAGTTAAACCACAAATTCGAGACTTCATTGAAATATCCATAAGTTTTTGAAGTGAAATTATTGCTAAATATAGAAAATTTGTATCAACCGTTGATACCTTTAGATAGATTAATTTACGTTTATATTTTCCTTGTTTCTATAAATCTTTTCTTTGTTATCTTCTGCTTAACAGGACGCTTAGAATACATTAATAAATGAATCAACCCCTGCAAAGGGATGAACATTTCCAACTCTAACAGTTATTTCATTGAAAAATTGCACACTCTTTTTTATTTATAACTCTCGTTCTGATAAATGAATCTGTGTAAATGAAACAAACAATTTACAAATAAAATAATATTCAGTCAAATTAACATTGCAGCTATAAATTTCTTAAGAAATAATTTCATAACATTAATTAAGAGTCCGAACAATAGTATCTTGGTTTTGTAACTGTTATAGGTTTGAGGAGCCTTATTCTAAAGATCGTCATTATATGCATTCTTGTGAATTGTAAAAGGTATTGTATAAATATCGTAATATAGTAAAATCTTAAATAATTTAATTAACGTGATTGTAACTAAACCATAACTTATTTATTTCTATAAATACGTTGCTTCTGATTAATCAATCTACAAAATAATGTGAAAATATCGTGAGGATACAGAAAAAAATAAAGAATGTCTTTTACGATGATAAAAATAATTTCAAGGAACACAAGGAAGTTTAAAGCAAATGAAACAGCAGCAAACGCTTGTATATTTTATAAATGAAAGCAAAGAAACTGATTTAAAAAGCAACGTATACTACAATATACAACGAGGTACTAAGGAAATAGAATAAAATATCGCAGTTGAATATAAAAAAAAGACAGATAAACTGAAAGAGCGATAGCAAAAAATAATCAATCAAAATGGTAATAAGTGCCATTGTTGTCCGCTAAAGGACTTGACTATACTAGAAACATGATTGTGATAATTTACCTTACTGATTGATTTCAGAATTTCACTGAAAATGTTTTTCTATATACTTGTAGAGCAAGGAAGATATAAAAACGATGTTAATTAAAGATAAACATTTGTATTTGTATTTTCATTCTTTTTTTATCTATCAAAAATACAACTCTCGCGCTAAGAATATTCCTGTGCTGCAGGAGACATTACAAATATACATGGAAAGGAAAGATTACTTTAAGAACATTCAGACTTAGAACAACAAATAGTTGATCACACTAATTGTGTCGTACATGGAATTTGAACCCGTAACACTTAGCGCAATAAAGGGCGAGGTGACCGCTAAAACGACTATTAGTATCCTTAATTCGTCACCACATGGAATTGTAGCAGACAATATATCTAAAAAAAAATCACTTAACGAGTATTAGGATAAATAACATACGAGTATGAATAATCTACGGCCATGTAAATTATTTGTTTCATACATAAAAATCACGCACGGAGAGATAGGCAAGAAGCATATTAAACGCCCACCTTTATCCGGTATTTTGATGCCAAGTAGTGGCGAGCCTATTGCCGCTAATCTGAATATTTTGTTTGCCAGAGCCTCGTCCGTCGATCAACAGGTGCACCACGCACAATGCTTTGGCAAGTGAGATTGACTTGAAGCCCTAAGTTCTCGGTGAAAATGTATGTTATTATGTTAAATATTATAGTTAATTTAAAAAACATATTACAATGTAATTTATTATTATATATGGGAGTGAACGAGTAGACGAGACAACTTAGGTAAGTAAGTACCGCTGCCCATACAGACCCACAATTTATGGGTTTCAAATAAATCATTGTCTTTTGGATCCACAAGGAAGACTAGAAGAAATCCTCAAGGGCTTTAGGTTGCAGTGAAGTTTTTTTTTACAAGGACAACTCTCACGCTATGAATATTGCTGTGTCGCGGGGGACTTTACAAACATATATGAAACGGATACAAAGAACATCCAAGATTCAGAACAACAATTTGTAGATCACACAAAATGCAATAAGAACCGACGAGGAGATCGCTGAAGATACTACACTATCCGTACAGTCACTTGTAACCAGCAATGAAGGAAAAGCAATTAATTTTTTTTTAAATCTGTTTTGTTATTATATCAATATTATAAATTTACAACACGTATAAACAAAAGATTTGAAAATGCTTTCAAAATAGTAAATTATTCATTGGTGTAAGACTAGTTCTTTCCAAAGCTGTGCACAAGTTCGATTTTTTATGACTACATAACTAAATCATTAGTCTGTCTAGCTGTACCTTGGGAATGAATGCAGTAACATAAAGAATGACCACACATCCCGGGCTTTTACCGATATTATTTATTCAGCTTAGCATACAAGTTCGCTTCCTCTCGCGTATAAAATACTTGTATGCTATCGTAGTACTCTGTTCAGTATTACTAATTGAATTTAAGCATTTCTGAATTTACTTAACATATTCTTTGACGTATTATTTATGATTCTTAAACTAATATATTTTGACAGTGACCATATAATTATAAAAACGAGCCTTTTTTATTATTGTTTATTATTTTCTTTATTAAATTATACTCGTATTATATGGCCCTAGCGTCTGGGTGCCATTTTATCAATTTTATGTGAATTCGGCACAATGTACATAATTGTTAGGGCTTTTGGTCGATTTCTATGGTATCCAGTCACCTATCAGCTCTTCTTAAAAATATAATCGTTCTCAGATAGAGGAAAATTAATAAAATGAACAATCAGTGATAATGAATACTTTAATACAATTTCAATTCCCTTTCCCATCCCAAGACGTAGGTGATTCTTACATAAATGTAACTCTAAATACCCATAATAGTAATTTATATCCTAAACATTATATATATAAACAATTAATTTCATCAATGTATACATTGATGTATTGATAAATTTGATTTATTAAGACCAAATTACTTTGTAAGACTAATGTACTTTGTTTATTTTGATAAACAAAGTGCTTTGGTCTTATGTAGACTTTAACTAATTAAAAATTTTCATTCATCAAACTTCACTGATAAACAAGATAATTTCAAAGCAAACTTTAACATTAAATATAATAGCAGTGAAAAATTGAGCATAATATTTTATATAGTGAAAATGCAATTTAAATATTTCAAAAGAGCAAAGCGTTCTCCGCGAAGGAGCTGTGTAATAAATGGGTCGGTACCTAATTTACATTCTTTTAATCGTTTATTGTACTTTGGGGAATATCAGAGATAAGTGCCTTCAAAAGATAACTTCAAGTTTTATTTATTGCTTACTCTTTTAGCTTTTGAAAACAAGTATCTGAATATTGGCAGTATTTATTTTAAACCATGATTAAAGATATTTCTGTCAACTTATAATGTTAAAATGAGATAATACCTAGCTTCTGTTTACCCGAAACTAGGGCGAAAATGTAAATATTGTAAAATATTATATAGTTTAAACTTTTTAAGTACCTCTATTTATCCAATCGTTGTTTGGAACAGACAGATATTTTATTGGCAATTATTTCGTAAAATTTTGTATCCTATTGTTAAATATATAACAAATAGTGTATCTTTATCCAACTATTAGAATAGGTTTGTATCGGTGTTCGTAGTTAACTACTACATCTTTCTGATATTAATGACCATTAATTTAACTCTACAGCTCCTAATTACTTAAAATCAATTGCCGTACCAGACATACGCGATACTCGAGATCATCGCAAAAATTTACCTTACAGATACCTTACAATTTTCACTGATGATATGGCTTTCGGTATCTTCACCGTAAACCATAAGATACAGACGTGCTGTTTCCATAGGGTCAGACGGGTCAGATCATTTAGAATTTTTAAAAAACTCATCATGAATCACTATTTATGACTGTAACAGCTTTTTTTATTTTTTGTTATTACATGTAAGTTATAAGTGTGCACCATAAACTACATGTTTCTATAGTGCGTTTATATTTAAAGTTTACCTGGAAGAAATCGCAAACTGCGATAAGGTCGCCCATTATATCACTAGTAGTTTTTTTTGCTTATATTCATTATTGTATGTTTCCCATTAACGTTGTGCCATAAAGAGTACTTGTCTATTTTGTACCTTTGGAAATAACTAATTTTCTTTTTAGTTACTCACACGTGCCCATTGATATATGTAAGTAACTTAAGAGATAACTTAAGAGCGTAAGAAATGAATGTAACTCCGGTTTTCTCTAAGCCACTAGGTCTAAGTATTTACCACACAAAATAGGTAGGTTACTATATAACATATATTGTCAAAAAATTATGTTTTGCTATATATAGATACCTAATAGAAGCGAATACGATAGTTACAATTAAAATTTTACGTAACCCAATAATCAAATTCAATTATTAGTTATGTAATTCATTAGTTATGTACGTATTAGACACATCACATGGTATGTTCAATTCTAAGTTAAAAAATAATAGATTTTGAATTAAAATTAAGTTATCTTCAATTTGAACAGCCTTTAACAATCCGCTGATAGATAGGTCACTCGTTAGAAAGGAGGTATTGGTCCACTATACCACGCTGATCAGGTGAGCTGGTATATGCATTGATGTTTATATTCATCATTTCGATTCTATGTTGTCCCGCGTAATTTTTGCCTTAATCGCCTTGCGACACTCATGTAATTAATATAGATGGCGACGCTTTTTATTCTTACATATATACACATACCATAAAATACAACATGCACGCGTTATGCTTCCAAAATTAAATTTAACGTTGCTTTTAGGACTGTTATATCTGAAAATACGATTTCTCTCTCTCAGGGGGGTACCGATTCAGTGCTAAGTTAATACAAGGTTGTTAGACGATTAATTAAAGGTCACGGTGAAAAGTTTACATGCTAGGCTCCACCGGGATATTTCCAATATGGCCGTTCCAAAACATCCACTCCCACATTCCCTTTTAATAAATATGAAAGTTAAATTGAGTATCAATATAAAACTTATATGGTGTGTTTTCTAACCATGAAGTCATATGTAAGATGCACAAATTAAGTTTTTGTCATTTTTATGGTATAAGGGGGTAAACAATCAGTAGTGTCACCCAAGGGTAAGTAACAACCGCTGTTTGTGGACACCTGTGGACTAAACAGGTCAAAAATACATTGCTATCTTATTAGTTCTGTTTAAAAAAGACAACTCCAGCATTAGGCATGCATGTACCGTGAGAAACTGTACAAACACACATAAAACGGACACAAAGAACACCCAGACTCAGTAAAACAATTTGTGGTACACACAAAACGTGCAACGTGGGGTTTGAACCTATAACACTCAGTGCAGTAAAAAATGGTGTGGTGATCACTGAGACCACTATAATATCCATACAGTCGAGCCTATGAGCCTCTCCCTTCAGAGTCAAGGGAACGGGGGATTTAGGCACCGGATATCTCTCTCACTCGGTGAAAAATAAAGAATGAAACGCTTGACACCTACATATATACATATATATACAAGCATAGAAAAACGGTGTTAAGCGCATATATATACATATAGACACAAATATATGTATGTAGGTGTCGCATAGTTAAGTCATCATGTAAGTTAAAAAAATACATGTTGTAAATATCGTATTTTGCTGCCAGTATATACTCAGTAGCAACTTTGAGCTATATGTGTCCATCGATCGTCGTATGAGTATCGTTGGGATTTTTTTCTATTTAAGTTTTAAGGGAATAAAAAGTAACACGTTTCCTGTAGAAATTTCGTGTAAAAGGACAATTCGACTATGGTACTAGTGAATAGAATCAGCTACATGTACAAAGAACGTGGCAACATTTTCCTTAAAAACAGAACTCTTCAAAAAAGTTATATCCTTACTATTCCAGTATACCTTAAAAAAATGTATACTACTTTTTTTCATATAATGGAGAGCCACTTCTGAAATTAATAGAAAACAAATTTGCGACAGCTAACGGTAACGCCCACAGTAAATTTTTCATTTAAATTTAGGAAAGTGAGTATAGCCAAAAATGATTATTTGTGTTATTTGTGTCCCAAAAAGTAATTATTCTCATCCCTGTCCGTGCGATGCTTATCGTTCTCCAATTATCGATAAACTTTTTTACTCTCTCGGTACGAAAAATGGACACACAGCCCAGCTAATAAAAGAGCTATTGGCTTTAAAGAATAGTTGTTTCGACTGGTGCTAACCTTATGAAGATTTTTTTTAGTACTACAGTTCCTCTAACCTGGAGAACGGGCTTTATCCAGAAAATTATATTTTTAATTCATATTAAACTCGTTTACTGACTTGACGCTTTAGTGATTGTAAATCTAAATCATTTGGTTATGTTTCAAATTTTCAAGCCCAAAGTTTTATTGGAAAAGAATGCCCTGGAGATTAAGTTCGCCTATGTACAAAAGTGCATAAAGTTTTGTGTCGAGTTCCTTTTCGCATAGGGTGGGATTATGTGCGAATGGCTTATCTCGAAATTTAACACACTCTTCATACTTACTTTGTTTTGTATTAAAATGCGTCATGTTTCATAAATAATTTACTTCATTGCAGATGTTCTTCGCCGGGTTTTTGTCGGCCATCTGTCTTACACAAAGTTGAGACATTAAAGCGATTTATGACTGTTAACTTCGCTCCCTGCAGACATTGCTCACTTCTTCACGAGGTAAGTAGAAAAACATTATACGTCATTACGATGCACGCTACCTCTATTAAGAGAACGAGGTATTGTTGAAAGAACACATTAATTTATCATACATTCTGCTTATTTTTATCAACAGCCTTTTACAGACCACTACTGGACAAATGCCTCTCCTTAGCAAGGAGGTTTTTATTTTTTTATTTTTTTAATAACATAACTTATTCCTTGAAGCGAGCACAAGCACTGAACTTGCTTATAATAATAACTATGAATTGAAATGTTAGAGTACATTTCTTTTTCAATTACTAAAAACCTTTTCGATTAAAGGATGTAATCAATGAGTAATTAGGGTATGCAATTAACGGCAAAAAAGGGTAGTTAGTTAAGTTAAATAAAAAAGTTGAAGAAAAATAATTATACTTGTACAGCTATTTTAACAGAAAATCATAACATAAGTTTTGTTATTTATAAAACTAATGGAATGTTATTGTAATTTTATTAGGTATTAAGTAAATACTAAAGAGTATATTTCACAAAACAGTCTAGTAATTCATCTCTATTGTCCAATATGTATATCTGTAGTTTACGTAAAATAAGGATGATATTAATTGAAAAAATGTATTTATATTGTATTACTACAAATACTGTTTAAATAAAATTAATGATTAAAACTTTTTAAGATTTAAAATGAAGAATAAACTAAACTTATTTTACAAATGACTTTATTTAAACCAGGTAACATTCACCTTTTAACTTTTTATTCCCAGTTGAAGTATCGGCGTCAGTGCTCTCATACGTGGTAATGTCTCTACTTCCTTGGCTTTATAGGACACTAGTATTTATGATGCCGTCTTTAAACGGCTCACTGCATAATTTACTTTGATGAAGTTTCTTCTCATCACGTTGTACGGTTATTGGTTATCAAACATTCAATTGACTAGATATCTGACTGTTACTAAAATTATATTAAATTTTATAAAATACTACCATTGCCCCGCGGCTCCTCCCGCGTGTATATCAGTTATCATGGTAAATAGTAGCCTATGTGTTATTCTAAAGTATAAACTACATTACTGTAAAGTTTCATCTAAACCTGTTCAGTAATTTTTACGTGAAAGAGTAACAAACATCCATATAAACTTTCGCACTTGTAATATTAGTAGGATATGATAATAATAAAAGATATGGCTTATCATAGCTCTTTGTGAAATTGTGAGGCAGTTATTTGTGATTAATAAAATGATACGAAAATCTGAAATAAGATACTTGAAGTGCAACAGGTTTATTTCACTGGTTAAGTTCCGTGTATAACTATTTACTGTAAAGTATTAGAGTAATAATTAAAACATTATTCCTAATTAACATTTTCAATATACTCAGATTGATCTCTAACTCATGCGTCACTTATAATGAAACTGTACCACATTTTTTTTATCTTAACACTATATGGGTTAAATTTGATATTTCGCTCAAGTATTTCGTGTTTCATTAAATAAACAGAACGGATCAGTATCTTATTCATCTACTTTAAAATGGATTTCTATACCAGATACGTTATAGTTGGTACATTGTTATTCTATTAGTCAAGAAAACCATAAAAAAAAATTAATAAATATTCTATTACTTAATACTTAAAAAGTCTCATTGAACAATCTACTAGATAAATTGTTGCTAAATTCGAAGTACCCGTCTAAGTTTACCTTATATAATGCGGTATCCCATAAGGGTAGATAAATATTCATGTAGGCACTACCTCTACAATTTCCCGATAGCGACATTAGGTCTCAATGGAATTGGGAGCAATCTCAGGCCATAAAAACCCAATTACACAAATTTTATCCGCCCCAAAATCGAGCGAAGAACTTCTGAAGTAAGGTTTCGAAATTGTACCTAACTGTTACAATTCTGTTGGATTTTATATACACTGAGATTGAACACGTTTGGCTCTTACATTCAGCGAAAACTTGACAGGGCGTCAAGTAATTAGAGATAATTGTTTTATTTGTATTTTACACTATTTCATCGAATAACTTTGATGAAAATAGAACACACGACACGAATAACATTGTTTTACCGTACAAATTAGTGAATATTTCAATAAAACAATGTGGATGAAAGGAAAAATACTAAAGTCGTTATTGAACAATAAGAATTGGTTGAAGGGTGATCTTAAAATTTTTAAGTATATTTTAATGTCAAATTACAAAAAAAAATTGAACAATAAATGCGAATTAATTCTAGGGATCTGTTTGCATTATTACCAAATATACACACAAAATTTCATAAAAATCGATCAAGCCGTTTTTGGAAGAGTTCGGGTAACAAACACTGTGACACGAAATTTTTATTTATTAGATTGGTATTTTTGTTTAGCAATTTGTATTGTATTTTATAAGAAAGTTACTAAAGTAAACATATCGACAAGCTTTAATTAATTGGACAACAATGACGAAACATAACTAACAAAACAATTCAGATAGTACGACAGGCACTCGACATATTGAGGAATAATATGTCGGATACGTAACAAGTTTAATACTACATATGTAAGTAAAATATAATTAATGTAGTGCAATCGAGCGTACAGATTGCATTTTCTAGAACAGCGAGTATTCAAACAACCAATAAAGATTTTTATTGTTTCATTTAGCTGCAAAAATATTGCCTATGGCAAGCGCAATTGGTATTATTTCAATACGGCCAATACGGTTCAGTGCAAAAGTTTATTTTTGTTTCATTGGAGTTACCTGCACTGGATGTATTTGAGTCATCAATTTACATATTCAGAACAATTCTATTGATTTTTATGGTAAAAAAGTAGTCCATAATAGCTTGGTCTATTGCAATTGGGACATACAAAAACTAAATTCATGGAACAGTTCAACGTATCAATTTTTATTGTTATTCTCTAATACAGTTTGGCTTTAACCGTACCTTTGCATGCATTTGTAAGTTCTAGTTTTTGTAATAATGGAACAACGTAAAAGAATAAAATATTGAGTAAAACACTGTTGTTAACTGTAATGTGTAGCGACAATTATCGCCAACCTAGCTTCAGTCATTTGCAGTTTATCTTCTAACTTACCTGATATCAGAAGATTTATCAGTCTGAACAAATGAAAATATCCCCTTACTCTTTAAATTTCTAGGATGAAAAATATCCAGAAATTATCAGGTCTTACTTTTGAAAAAAATCAAATTAAGAGCACGAAAAGAATGATATGAAAATTGTTAAAGTAAAAACTTGACGTGTTTCCATTCCACTAAATCCCAGCTCCCTTAAGCGGGGTGCGAAAAAGGATCTCACTAGGCCGCCATAGCATGGGTACTGCATTGTTTGCATTCACAATGAGCATGGTGACCGCCACTCTTGTATTCTTTTCATACTTTCCATCAGGTAAAGTAAAGTCACTTAGCTAGGTATGTATAAAAATAAAGACTATTTCAATGTTTCCACAGCGAACTGAGTAGACTCAGTAGCATTTGTTATTATTTCTTGAGAAGAATTTATCTTCTAAGTTCTGAGTTATGTAACTATTCCGCTAGGTAATGAAATTAATATACTTCATTTACTGTGATTTATTAGACCTATAAATACTACGTTTTAAAATAACAACTATAACCCTAAAACAATATTATCTTAGTCATAATGTTTAGTTTCAGGTTTAATTTAACCCATAATGGATACGTGGATCGCAATAGCAGTGGTGATAGCAGCGATTGTGTGCCAGAAGTAGACAGGATGACGTCATTAATCTTTGTGTAATGGCCACCGAAATGCGGACGCGGCCGTCATGGGACATTTGCTCAGGCAAGCGAGACCACCCTACTGCTCACTTACCAGCACAAACGCTGTAGACAATTCCAGGATAGTTTCTTTTGTTAACGACTCGCCTCGCTCTGTTAGGTGATTTGATTTTGGTAAGGATTCTTACCGAGTTCGTCACTTGATTGTTACTGTAGGAAAATATTTATTTTTGATAGAATCTGAAAGAATAGCCTCAGCACATTCTTATTGGTATGGTACTATAGACTGAGTTAAAAATCTAAAAATGTATTTGTAAATTATATTTGAAACTGTAGCTAAAAAAATATTCAACTATTTTATAACTTAAAAAACAAGATCACTTACTTTGCGCATAAAAGTTAACAGTATCTTCTTCAATATATTATATGTATATCTAAATTATAAATCTCAGCACATCTCAATCTCATACTACATTTATAATAATAAACGAAAAAGAAAATAATTATTTTTACAACTTAGTACAAAGATACATTATATACGATAGTCATAAGTAGATAAAAAACATAATACATAGATTTAAATTGAAACTGCAATTCACTCTTATCTCCATTAGTGAATATGTATCTAACTATGTATAATACGGTATCTACCTACTAGAACCCAATACCCGTCCAGAGATAGATCGCTCACATCATTACTTAACCACAGATCGATTCGTATGTGCAATATCCATTTATCAACGAGTTGAGAAACTCTGAATAGATTGAGATATTTTAGAAAATTTTCCTTGATTAATTAACAAGGAAAATTTTCTAAAATATCTCAATCTATTTATTGAAAGAAAATAAAATTTTTATTATACACTGAACTCTTATATCCAAAATGACTTCCTAAACAAAATCATTGTATCAAGTTTATAAAAGTCAAAAAGTTTTTAAAGTCAACTCAAGGAGAAAATTCCCTGGCAGTTTTTTAAAGAATTCCCGAGAAAGTTTCGAATTTTTCTTTGAATATTTAGATGGCAACATTCTTACCCTTTCTTGCGTTTTTTTTCTTTTTTAGATATAAAATATACATTCAGTTTGGGGTGTGTATGTATTATGGAAGTTCTGTTTTGTTTTATGTTTTTCCTTATCTCTATAATAAATAGATGGAGGCAACGGATCTGGTCTGACGAGTATAACGTGACGGAGGGAGAGCTGGACCACGCCACGTAACGGCTATCTTTTCGCAAAACCGCACCTGGATCTGATGCTATTCCTGGTCGGATGTTGGTGATAGCTCTGGCGGTATTCAGAGATAAACTAAGGCGGATTTTCACGGATCATCTCGGCCTCGGTATCTTTCCCCTCGGCTGAAAAGAAGCGAGATTGGTACTCTTCAAAAAGGAAGTTAGGACTGTGGATTCTCTCTCTGCGTTTCGACCGATATGCCTGCTGAATGAGTCAGGAAAACTCTTTGAGAGGGTAATCTCTGACCGAATCAGCGGGCATCTGTCGTGAGTGGGTCCTGATCTTCCGGTCTGTCATTTTAGATTTCAACGGAGACGGGTGACGTTGGCGGTTAGCCTTGACATAGTTAACGTGTTCAACACTCTCCCCTGGCAGGTAATTAAAGCGGGCCTCGAATATCATATCAGGTGCTGCCCTATCTACGGACTGTCATAGAGACTTATCTGTGTGACAGGACGGTGAAGATTATCGATCGGAACAGGGTGGCGAATTAAAGGGAAGTGTGTTGTGAGATTCTTTATTGCTCTGTATTGGGCCTATTGTTATGGAACCTCGCATACGATACTGTCTTTCGTACCAGTCTAACCTCTGGCTTAAGTTTTGTCAGCTATGCGAACGATACGCTAATACTGGTTAGAGGGTTACGCTTCGATGAGGTGCTTTAACTCGCTGAGCAGGGTGTGGCTAGTGTCGTAGTAAAGATTCGTGGGCCTGATAGTAGCGCCTTAGAAAACTGAGACGATATGGTTCCGTTGCCTTCATAAGCGCAAGCTCGCTTATGCACATGCATAAGCGTATTCTCTGTTCTTCTCAGAGCTTTGGAGTATTAGCAAGCACGGCTCGATATTCATGACTGTGCTAGGCAACGTGCTGTCGGAGCCGTTCTGCCGAACTTCAAAGGGTGGATAGAGAGGATCGACTGCGTCACTTATCAATTAACTCAGATACTCACCGGGCATGGATGCTTCAGGGTATATCTGAATCGAATACGGACGGGAGGCTACGGAACAATGCCACCAGTACAGGTCCAAATGGGACTCCGCAAAGCACGCGCTGGAGGACTGCCATGCGTAGAGTCCGAGCGTCGAGTCCTTGTCAGACAGATCGGACGAAACCTGTCATCCCGGTGAGGGTTTGGAAGCCGTGGTCTTCTTCTGCCAAGATGTTATGCTTCAGAAGGAGTCCGCAGAGCGGGATCGGAAAAAGGTTGATCAAGCTCGAAAGAGGCGGCGAAGGGGACGTGGTAGAGGTCACTAAGTCCCTAATCGACAAATAAGGGTGGTTATGGTCACATCTTAGGGCGATGTGACCGCTGCAAGCAACCCGAGACAGGTGACACTCCAGTGAGGCTGGGGAGTGTCGTCCAGAGTAGGGTTCTGTTCTGTTTCTTATTGTGTAGAACCGTGAGTGGTGTGATAGCGTCTTGCCCTGGGGCATGAGGTGCCTGGGATGTTCCTCAATCGTGAGATACGACAGGGAGAACTCCAGAAGCCGCTTATGCGTTCCTGGAGCTTCTTCCGACTCTCAAGGTAGGCTGCCGTGAGATTTAGTGAGTAGACCAGTTCTCCGGGGATCCCACGGACGCCAACGGAGGATGTGGTGTGAAAAGCATTCCCCGAGTAAAAAAGAAAAGGTTATCAATGTTCGTATTTATGTGTAAATTGAAAAAAAAAACTGTTATTAAATAGCTGCTACTCTTTCTCTACTACTCTTTGCCCTCTCTACTCATCTTTTATGTCAAAAATTTTATATATTTTGTACCTCTTTTTGATTCATTAATATTAATTTACTTCAATGAATTATAAAGAAATATTACTTATAACTTCAATGTATTCTAAAGAAAATTATAAGTCAATAAACACAATATAATCTAAAAAATACGGTTCACTATGAATAACTCTTAGGCTCACTTAAGAAGTGAAAAACAGATTTCCACAAGTAAGACTGTAATACCTTACGTATTTTGTTACAATACTTTGAAGTCACGTAACACAATAACGTGAGATGTTACACGTACAATAGTAACTGGCTTTGGGCAAGATTGAACCTTGTTTCTAGAAAAGTATAAAGCTTGATAGGTTGTTAGATTATTATTTGTCGATATCACCTAATAGACATGAAAGGACAGAAATGTCATCTTCTTTTTATGAACTTGTATGTACCTACTTGATGCGGTAGTTTCTCAAGAAGCCACTTATTCTTCATTTGTTTTATTTGTTTAAATTAAGCTGATTTTTAATTACGCCACAGACAACAAAAGGACTGATGATAAAAAACAGTCAGTTATTGTAGACAAATAATGTTATGTACTTTATTATAACTTTCACCAACAAATTATGGCAAAATCCTATTTTGGGCAATTTCGTTTGAAAATTTTCAGATTGAATGTTTATATTTTATAAAATAATTTGATTCTAATCTAGCGTTATGTTCACGTAAAAGTTATTTTTCTGTTCTTTAGACAAATTCTTATCAGAAAGTGTTTCAAGTATACCAGATGCATTACTGGACACTCACATACATTCAACACAGCATTTTTAGCTAAGGCCTACCAATTGAAATATATAATAGTAACTAATTGCATTCAAAGTTTTTTTTGACAGCACGGATGGAGTAGTGGTTAAAGCGGTCGCCACGCCGCTCCTTGCTACGCCGAGTGTTGTAAGTTCGAACTCCAAACGCGACAACATATTCCGTGATCCATAAATTCTTGTTCTGATTCTGAATATTCTTTGTGCCCATTTCTTGTATGTTTGTAAAGTCCCCCGCAATACGAGATACAGTTCATATGTGGGCGTTGTCTTTTTTAAAAAAACAGTCACAGCTAATGTAATAAAGATTAGAAAAACAATGAATATTGATCTTTTCACATATATTTTTACTGCAAACTAATCATTGATGTTTAGTGACTGAAAATAATGGACTTTGAAATGATTCTGGTTCCTATAAAAGTATCTTCCAGATCTTACTCGTACATCCAACCAGGTCACACTCTTGTTTGTAAATAATACACAAATTATCTTCAAATATAAAATGAAAAAGATAACGGTATAATTTGTAGTACGATCTCCTCAAAACTTAAAATCCAAAAAGTATTGGAGAAGCATTCTAAATATTGTGACTATATTAATAGAACTCATATTAAATCTATGAACAATTCAAAATATATTTCTTTATCAATTTTTTTTCCAACACAATTACAGGTTAATACCAACGGCATGGATGAAAATGATAAATGTTTGCCTTGAGGCCCGCAAAGTGAATTAGATTAAAAGAAACTAAACAAAGCCTGTGAGGTAAAACACGTAGAAGGTAATTGCTCTGCTAAGCAGAGTTCCGTAGGAAATTATTTCCAGCAGGTATAAAATAAATGTTGATGGTACTTTTTTAAAAATCGTTTTCTACATCAAGTTTAACATTTACCTCGTTATAATCCAAATGCAATATAAATATTGTTATAGTTAATATTAGTTTTCTATAAATCGTTTATGTATTTTTGATCATTCAAGATGACAATGATAATGAGGGGTTGCATTTGTATGAATAGATGACCATTGTTTTTCAATAAATTTTAATTAACATAGTGCGTTTACAACTGAGAAGCTTCCACAATATATGTAACTATTAATCTATATTCTTTTCAATTTTTTTGAATAAATATGGTGGTTAGCTTTTATTAAATTACGTCATGAAAAACTATATTGTAAATGTACTCCGTAGCTTTGTCAAATGCATACTTTTTTAAATCTTTAAAACTTTCTTAAAATCTTATAGACTTTGGCACTTTTTCAGATTTTCTTCAGCATAGGGGTTTAATGTGTAACGCGAAGATCTCTGACTGACCTAATCAAAATTATTAAGGCCCTTTGGCGATGATTGATAAGCTGTACGCACGCGAAAATCTGCTTAATGTTCTTCATCTTGAGAACTTTCCTTGTTCACAATAATAATAAAATTTTATGTTACCTACATATAATGAAACATTATACTTAAAGTCTGTAAAATAAGATCTTGTAAAACAAACATAGCTAAAAAAGTTTTAGATTTTTAGAAAATTTTATGTGGATCCCCTGCGAATAAAAATCCCTTGCAAGATATCCAATCTTCGCAATGAAGTCTTCCATGTATATTATGTATTTCAATTAAGCAGTGCCTTGAGCTACTGCCAGATCTTCATGTAACTTTTCCATGTCTTATTTATTCTCGTGAATGCTTTGATTCCGTCTTAATGTTTTTTGTTAACTAGTAATCCAACACCATGGTTCCAACACCCTTGGTATTGCCTAGATCGTACATGAGGTAGTTGTCATTCTCAATGGTGTTTTCTCTCAGTTGTTATACTTCACAAAACGCCTGTAATTTTATTAAACCGGAACCTTCTAGCTGTAAAGTTCGACGTGTGAAAATATCTATAAAAGATTTAATTGTGGAAAAGAAAGTTATCCTTATTACATTATTTGTGTTTCTTTATTATAGGTAGCCATTTAGTTACTCTTCGTTTATATTTTAGAAGGTTATAGTTTAGTACTCCTGTGGAGACAAGCCACGTTGAGAGATGGTAAGAGGTGGCTTGTAGTTGCTTTTTGGTATTTAGTTGTTACTTGGGTTTCGTTGGTGTTTGTTTTCTGTGTTGTTACAATCATTTGGTTAACCGTTCAATGCTATTTTGGAAGATTCAGAAAGCTTTTGTTATTCTTATTGTCCAGTACAATATTTTTTTTTGTATTTAATGAACATCAATCTGTGAATGTGAAAGTACCGATTATAAAATACAGAGTATCATAACCTCGTTTCCTGTCCTAGTTGTTGTTAGAGACAATTAATGAGCAAACTGTCCAGAACACCATCACTGCAAAGAGAAGAAAAACATAGCAACCCCATCTGACCAACGTAGTATACCACGTAGGTCAGTAAACACAAGACCTCCTCTGGACCTCCTTTGAACGGGAGGCTTATGTCCAGCTGGACCTACTTAGAGCTGGAGCTGGAACTGGTCTGGCTTACTGACCAACATAGTTTATTTCAGGGCTCATTATAATAGGTACGTCGGAATTAAACACGAGTAAACTACTGCGCTTCAATAACATAGATCTGGTGGTGATCTTTTAATAATACATCTAAAGCCTTTCATTAGAAAGATAGGTACTCGCCTGTTTAATAAAATGAGGTCACCATGTGCAGATAAGAAGTAAGTAACATCCAGCCATATATAAGCGTTGCCCCCTCGCAGTTGAGTGACATGAGGCGCAAGAAAAGAGTCTGCAGAGGATGCAACCGCAATTTAACATTCATCATTGGCGACCATAAAACATATAACATAAACATCAAATAAAAATAAATAATTTTGCGAAGTAACTAATCACACAATGACTATCTTTTAATGAACATATTTTTATTATTCTGGAAACATTTACAATAAAAAAAGTAAATTAAAAACAAACAGAAAAACGAATTAGAAAATTAATAAAAAACCATGTAATGCAAACATAGTAATAAAAATATGAAAAGGCACTTACCATACGAATGTCACATCTAGTTAAACAATTATTGTACATCTTTGGTTCAGTTGCATAGGTGCCTAACCGTACCTGTGCCTTTATTCACCTATCTTATAATTTCACAATCTTGTTCAAAATATATTGACTTGTTTTGACACTTTTGTTTTATGTTAAGTTAAGACGCTCAATTAATTTGTTTACGTTTGTGTATGTTTTCTCAGTATGTGAATTTTGTAAATTGTTTTGAGAAATAAAGATTCTATTAACCATAACCTTTGGTAATAAAAGACCCTCCAATGACTCCAGTAAGGACGTACGAGTATATAGTTTTTTTTTGTTTTTCGTCATACAATTGGTTGCCTTTTTAAAGCAATTTTTTTCTTATTTTATGTTTTGCCAATGATGTTCTGCACATTCATTTAAATACAACTCACTTCATTTCACGATTTAGGTTTAGATGAATGAAAGAAAGTTTTACTATGGGAAAAGCTAGTTATTAAATACAATATACGAGTTTTAACGTTACATACCTATCATATATGTTTACATATTTAAAAGTTTTGAATAGTCAAGCCCTCTTTATAGTCCTTAACTCAAGCAAAATATTTTTATGGCAGCCTACTTTTTCCTCAAGTTGTAAAGTTGAGACTTTTTTGTTTTTTTTGCTTGTTATAAAGTAAATATTACCTTTTCACGTTTCACTCCTTAAGAAGGCATCTCCTCCTTATTTATTAGTATTTATACAACTATTTTTTTATTTGTTATCCAGTTTTCATTACATTTTGTTAACAACTAAGTAGCTTTAATTTTCGATATGATAATTGTAAATTATGTACACTTTGTGTATTATATTGTAAACAAGGCCTCCATTAGTCAAAATATATTAATTTACTTATTTTATTTATTTTTAATTTAGATAAAAAACTTACACGTGTTTAACTTCTATATCTACTTCAACAGTATCTATATTTGGAATGTAACATTGAAAAGAAAACGTTTTATTAAAAAAAGCAATTGATTTATTCCAAGATAAGAAAAAGATATCCTGTTTTAACATAAAATCAAAGGAATAGATTCAGATCAAAAAAGAACCTTAGTCAGATTGCGCAATAATCTTACTTTCTGCTTATAACAACACAAAGTTAATTTCAGAGGCCGCTAGATGAAATTTACGGAAACACAAGGCACGTCGGCGTGTTCGTGAGATTGCGTCTCCAACGACCAACTTTAAGCATTGTGAGACTGCGTACAGAACTAGCAAAGCTATCAAAGTTTATAACACTGTCTAATACAATACTATATGCAAACGCTCCAGAACTTTGGCATAAGATATATTACGTACAAATCGTGTGCATGAATCGTGATGTACTGTACTTCAGTGGAAAATTATACATTGAGTAGAAATAATAGTTATTTAATGTAAAACTATTAAAATACCGAGTTAAGTAATGTGAACAATATGAAGGTAGAAATGACAAGTCTGTACTCTTAACGGGTTTTAGGCGTATACCTCTCTGCACCCACAGTCTGCAGTCACGAATGTCGATTAATAGCTCTCTACGGAGTGCCGAAATGGGCCTAATCGTTACCGAGCTCAGCTCAGCCAAGCGCTGGAGGTAGCGGCCATTCGGATCATACGAGGATATAGTACCATCTCGTCGAAGGCAGCGATCGTCCTGGCACGATTTCCACCTTTCGATATCCTGGTACATATGGACGCTAGGATTTATTACTAGACTTACGCCATCCGCCGGGGGAGAGCAGGCAAGACTAGGGCGAGTTCTAAATGCTGCGGAACGCTTACCAACAGACACTAGCACAGAGGCGGGCGCGTCTTGAACAGCCGTGAAATGCGCGTCAACACGCTGTCGGTGTCGTTCTGCCTAACCTCGAAGCTACTGTAGGTAGGTATTGAGGTCACGTAACCTGTTGCCTGAGGTTAATATTCACCGGGCACGGTTACTGCGGTGAGTATCTGAATCACAAACGAGCTGGCGTCTGAACGCGAAGTCGGGCCAGCAATATTTGCTGAAATGCTGACGGGTCAGGAGGGCTGAGTCGTAGTGATCTCTTTCTATGACACTGTAATGCTCAAGAAGGAGAGCGCTAAATGGGATCGAAATCGAGGACGGACCCGAGCTAAGAAGACAACCGTGGTGGTATGAACAGTCGACAACACCACGGGCCGCCAGCGAGCATAGACTTCACATTAGCTGCAGCGGTAGGGGAAGAGATGGCGGTCTGATCGGATGAAGTTACTATCTGGCCACCACGATTAAATTGAAGGAGAAAGTATATTTTCCTCAGGATAAGACCTGATAAACCATGGTGTCGATTTAGGGAGGACCTAAAACTACATGGTCTGAGTCCTCCCAGAGACCGAGCGTTGCTGTGGTTTTTAGTAGAAACATCTCATACTCGTACTTCTGACTCCTGTATCCCAAGAAGCAGTAGATACGAAGAGTTTTCCCAACCCGGCAACAAAAAAAAATAAAAAGGCACAAAGGACTTTGAATCATAACGAGATAGGGCTATGATATTTTTCTCAAGTTTTAGATACATAGTATTTTTTACATTGTACCACAATGAATTAATTGTAAGATAGATTTAAACTTTAAGATTTAATTGTTTTCATACGTGCCTTACCCATTATGTACTTAATTATCTTGTAATTACTCTCGTAAATTTTAGAGAGCATACTGTTTCAAGATTGGATGTTCGGATTTCACAGGCAGCTGTTTATTTATTTTCACGGTGATTCATATATAAGTAATTATATTATACTGGCTATTCCTAGATTATTATAATATTTTATGTAAATGTAATATATAACCATTACAAACAAAAATAATTTATTACAGATATAATTTAATTTAATTTTTAATTTGTAATTAAAATAAAACGCGAATGGGGTAGTGCTGTAAGTGATCATCTGATTTGAGTGATGTGGGCCGATCACCACATTGAACACTATGAGTGACACACTTTGTGCGATCTACAAATTGTAGTTCTGAGTCTGATTAAACAATTCTCTGCGTTCATTTTGTATTTATACAAAGAACAATACAAAGCTTATTGGCGAGATGTGATCTTACCGATATAATATACATACATACATACATACATATACAAAATCACACCTGTTTCCCCGGAAGGGTGGCAGAAGCATGTTAAACACCCAATTTTCACCAATAATGCTGTACCACGTAATAGGTGGTGAGCCTATCGCCGTTTTGTTGCCAAAACTTCGTCCGATGATCAGCAGGTATACCTTTTGCAGATGAGGTTGAGTTGTAATTTTTGATATCTATATAATATCTCTCACTATTTTATAAAATATTTGTCTACTTCTGTACATACCACAAACCCCGATCCTCTCCAACAAAAGTGCCTTTAGTTGAGTCTTCAATTCACATGAACTTAGGTAATTGTCGCAACAAGTCAATTTCACTAAATACACATGGAACTGTACAGGATTCTTTGAACGTAGTAATTTTTTACTCGGGTCTTTTTCATTTAATTTTTTTGTTTCACTTCTTGTATTGTATATATTTTCTATTACCTGTTTATATTTATCATTATGGTAGTGTTCTGTGCCTTATAAATATTCGTTTTCTTATCTACTGGAAGAATCATATATGTATATAGAAGAAAGTTTTTCATACTCTTTGTTGCACAATAATTTGTCTTTGTTATTAGCTGGATACTTTATAAGTCTTTATTGCAAATATTTTATTCCTTTCATATAAGCTTCAAACGCTTGTATATACAGTCCATAGCTGAGTAAAGAGTCTGCAAGAGCATATTATACCGCTGTCAACGTATGTTTATTAAAAATTGTTTTTAAAAAATAATATTTCCTTTAAAATTAATTCTTATTTATTACTTACCTCGTTAACATATAAGTTGCTGCTAAAATTTACATCAAGTGTTAATTCAATTTTGTAATTTATGACTGTATTTTTTGATAATTGTAATATATATTGTATTTATGTAAGCAATTATATGTGTGTCCAACTACTAATATCTCCTCTTTGTTTATTAATTTGGTACGCTGATTTTAAAGTGAGTAATGTGAGTATACATCCATAGATTTAGGTTCAATATTTTGCATTATTCATGCACCCACTGTGTGATTTTTACGAAGTTGTATTGTATATAACTTTGAGTTGCATATAAATCTCTAGATGTTAGCATACTAGTCTAGTTATAAGCATACATGTACACCCTAGACCCACGGTACAGGACACCCTAGAGCCTCTTCCCCTGAGACACCATCAACTGTTGTGCATATCTTTCGATTAGTTAGATAGTTCTAGAACCAACTCTTTGTGGGACCATGGACTCTGCAGTCATCCGTAGACTGCAGCAGAATATCATAATCTAATGCACTAAGTGCTTTTAATGATAAGCTGGTATTCGGATTTGAGACTCACATTAACCTGGTCCGCAACCCAAGAAAGTGCTGACACCGTACTACGACCTTTCCTAAATCTAAATTGTGTGACAGATAATATACCATTATTCTGCAAAAACCTATATTTTAGTCCATTAATTACCTTTTCTACAATTTTACCTAAAACCGATAGTATCACAATAGAGGCATATAGTTATCATACTTCACTAATTAATTGGCCGTATTAAAGCCTTCTTGAAGTCATCGGGATAGGTAGATTTACTAATATTAGTCCACAAAATTAGCTAAAGTCTAACTCAATGGTTTATATAAATATTTAAAATCCTTAACTCTTATTCGGTCCATATCCGGTGCCTTTTCGCACGACAAGTTCGTAATTTGTTATATCTAATGGACTTACTTGATTTTATCTGAAACTAACTAAAGTTAGATTTATATAGCTTTTTCTGTATAAAAATTTTGCATCACAATAATATATGATGTGCATAACTTGTTTTGTAAATGTAGTGGAAATTTTAGAACATATATTGTATATACTATCTTGTTTACCGAACTACCGTATTATTATTTCATCTAGACTACGTTCAGACCGATCTAATCACTAATTAACATTTGTTCTATAATATATTTTTGTATTCCTGCCTGCCGATATTTATTTTATTCTTCATTTATCAACTTATTCGCTTTATTCTTAAACTTGATATACCCCAACCTGTTAGTCATATTTTTAGATGAATCTTTTCATATTTTAAATAAATAGTCGACACTCATTACTCAATACTTTATTTCACAACATATCGTTACAGAGATGTTACATTACTGGTAAAACAAATTAAAATAAAGTAAATAAATAGTCTCTACTCTGTCACGTTTTATATAAATACTTATCAATCCAAAGTTGCTTTATTCGTTGATTGCGTATAGTTTTATATATTTCTAGTGTAGAATATTGAATCATATAATAGTAAGGTAAATAATCTAAGGTATATACATACATACCTTATGTGTTATGTTTATGTACAACGTAATTTGAACCAGGAAAATACCATGTAGGTTCTATTAAAGGCTAACGTAATAGATATACTTATACAAATACGTGGAACAAAGTAATTTTGGTAAAATCCTTCTACATTTTGCCTTCTTTAGTGTCATCCCTTCATTGGCCTTGTACGAGTGAGTACGTACTTAATCTATATATACCTATACGTTCACGATGAATAATACTAAACAGGATATATTTTGTTAAAATCATGTAAAATTGGAGTAAAATTTTATCATAAAAACCAGGCCGTACGGTATAAGGACAATAGGTCCACATATGATGTTTTTCCTTTTGATGATGATGTTTTTTTTGAGTCTGTCCTACTGAAAAGGTAATATGTTGCGTTATTCTAGGTACTATTTTTGGTAATTAAAATGAAGCTAAAATGAGTTTTGCAACATTTTTCCATGTCTGTAAGGCATAGAGTATAATAGAGTTTTATTTAGATTTGTATCAGAAACATATCAGCATTTTAATCCACCGCGCAGCCACTTTTCAAGCTTCGTCCTTGGTGACAAGGATAAATATTAAGTTACCTAAGCAGTTTTTTCTCGGCATCTTGAGTAAAACACAACTCTCATATTCGTGTACATTCATAAGCATGCGAAATTTGCAAAGTAGTGGTTGGCTATATCGATTCATTGTTTCGGATCTTTGTGCAAATATAGAAGTGCAATCGAAGATGATTTCTGTTTAAGCTTTTTTAATAATTTGTTATAAAATTGCTAATCATATGTATGGCTTAAAGCGATGCCGCATGTATGTGAGCTTTAATTGGTGGATGTGTGTTTTTACGATGCTAGAAATATTCTACCAGCATGTGTTCGGCAGTAAATAACATCCACGTTTTCTATTAAATACAAGAGAAAAAATTAAATTAGGTTTGAAAAAAGAACTGGTAGTTAACAAAACCATTAAAAGTTGGTAACGTTATGGTCTTGCTTAACTGGCACTCAGACAGGATCACAATGTGACTCGACTCGAAATACCAGTTTACGCTACGTATATTCATGTGGAAAATGTTAAGTATACTTTGCTTAACGTGTAAGTACTGCGAAAAAAGGGTTTCGTGAGCACAAATGATACCCAGATATTGCCACTGAGACTATATCATCTGAAATTTTAGTTATGTTGTCCACTGTAGGCACATAAAGTAATAAATAACTTTTGTTTGACATAATATTGGCAGGACGTATGAAAATTAATATTGATCTGTGACCAGTCCCATTTCGATTTTTGTTGACATAGCGAAATAGTGTGGTTTTGGATAGTGTTTATTTATGAATTTTTAAATATGTTTTTGATTTGTAAAGTTTTAGTATATTTTATTTAAAAAGATTATACATAACAAAAAATGCATGCAATAAGATTCGTTTATGATTCGAATTTTAAGTTGTTAGAAAATATAAACTGATGCAAAAAAGGAAAAAGAAATACAAATCCAATAACTAAAAATATGTATATATATATAAAATATGTATGTATGTATGCTTGTGTTTTACCTTATAAGGTTCAGCTGCCGACCATATATGTATAGCTAGTATAGTAGTGCAGTTCAACAGTATGTGTACCCATATGATCTGAATTGCTCTCGTGCAGCATAGAATATACGTATTTTCTGTATACATATAAGTCTCACGCATAGATTAGAATTTCATATATAAATATGAACTTTTGATGTCCACCGAGGCCTTCTTTTACGATATTATTAACTTGTTCACTTTATTCTCAAACCTGATTTACTCCAGCCTCTAGCCTAATTGCTCGCCCAAATAACATACATACATCGCTAGAGACTAACTAACAGCTGTGGATTTATTAGCCAATACTTACAGAATATTTTTCATACATTTTGTGTTAATAGATGAACTGAAGTAAGAAACCTCATGATGTCATTAAAACTTTAGAAAGAAGAAAGTTCTCAATTTCTTACCACACTTTTAACTAGCTTGTTCGAATTGAATTATTTATGTTGTGAAGTTATCTTTTTATGTAAAAATGACCTTAAAGATGAATTTTATCATTCATCGATAACTTATAAAAGAATTTGAAATTATTTTGTTTTACCAAACTAACAACGTAGTTCAATTTTACTATAAAGCTCATAGAAAATGTTAAGACTATATTTATAACATAGCTCTTTTTGTATGCATTAGTTCTTAATAGAGTTTTTGTATACAATTAGTAGTTTAAATTGCAGTATTTCTACAACTTTATTCATGTTAACAAATTTAAAAGAAAAAACGAAAAAGTAACATAAATCTGTCACTAATCAAATGCATAGCATTCTGAAAGTTGTAACTGGTCTGTATTACCATTTTAATTTTTACAAAACAAAGAAATGAAATATATAGTATTTTATATCCAAAAGAGTAAAATACAAACAAATACAAGATTACGTCTAAAACAGACTTTTCTTGTAATTAAATGATATCCGTTACAGTCAAAGACTTGGTGTTAGAACGTTAATGTGTTTCTAACTGTAAGGTAATCAGTAATTGAAAAAAATACACATCATTCTAGATCTTAAATGTTTCGAAACTATAATTTTATTTACCGCTATAATTATATTAGCTAAATTATACGATAAAAAACGTAAAATTTTGAATGCTAAAAGGACAGCTGTTGGTATCAGCTGCGGCCGTAAAAGCTTTACACAGGAAGGACATTTGTGTAATAATTGTGACTATGTACACCCTTATTAGGGACCCTAAACGTAAGCCCACGTTCGATGTTTTTTTTTGTAATTTGTTTAAATATGACTAGTGGACGACTTGCACAACTGCTGAGATAATTAGCAACAACTGGCGGAAAGTTGCATAAACTGACTTTAAAATTATTCAATAAAGCGAAGATTTCTTTTTAAAGTTAAGTGGATAACTAGTACGTATTGAATATTTATTTTAAGTTTAGTTAACCTTACTGTTGTTGTTAAAAACATGTTCGAAAATTATTTTTTATAACATGTTTTCTTTTCAAAATATTTAAATTACATTAGAAATTTTCGTTCCTTGTTACTTAAATACCTCATGGTTTTTTATTAGTTAAGAATAAATTGTCAATGTTTTGTGGGCAATAAAACGGGCTTAGTGTGCATAAATGGTATACACATGTACTATTCCAAGTACTTGACGGTTACTGCATGACCAATGAGATTAGATTGAAGTGGGCTCCATGCCAGTATTCATAGACACACATTCCAGAGCATGATATTGTGAATAAATCGTAAACTCCGCTCTGACCATGATATATGTCGGTACAAATTGGATTTATTTCCCGCTTTCCCTTCCCATTGGCTCTGAACAGAAACTGTTATTGCACGTATGAACGATGAGGTGTCATGAATAAAATATCCTGTACTGAACGCGTCACGCACTCAGAGCTTTCGATCACGATTCAGTGTGATACACCAATCACACCTCGTACGGGCATGATTTATAGTCCATACATGTGACACCCAATTTAAAGTAGGCCGTTAAACATATATTATAGTAACTTGTGACCCTGGCTCCGCCCGTATGTATGTCGGTTATAGCAGTTAATAGTAACCTATGTTATTTGCGAATAATTTACCTTACCAATGGTAAAATAATTTTTTACAATCGTTTTATTCGTGAAAACGTAACAAATAAACTCACATTCGCTTTTATAACGTTAGTTAGGACTAGGATTATTGTTAGAGGGAATAATAGAATTTAAGACATTAATAAATTACCTATAAATTTAAATATTTATGCAGTATATGCGACAGTATATGTTGTTCGTTCCATAATTCAATGAAAACGACTTCATCGGTGTAGTATATTTAGATCTGAAGTAATACGGAAAACTATAAAACTTTAGACTATGTTGAACACAATTCTTGGGTTCTACTCATGCTCTCTATCAGGCCGAGAAGAGCTACTATGGCAGGCACTTCATTAAAAAAAGTCTTAAGTCTATATGTTTTTTTAAATAACTTTTATGGTAAATAAAGTAAAGCATTGTTATGCTTGAATATTTAGTAAAAAAAATATTCAAAAAACGTATTTTTTATAAATCAACGAACATTTCAAAGAATACCCACCATTCTTTCACTTATCGTTTCGTTTTATTCGTTTATTATGGTGGCGTTAAATACAGTCAGAGATTGACATCAAACCGATGGATCAAATATTTCTTAAAATAGTTTTCCTAGTAACCATAGCATGTTGAAGTATAGTTCGATACAATTTATATTTTGTATTATAACTTATACTTCTTTAGTATCTAAATGGAAGTCTTTCTAGTCCTGGTTGCGGAGATCTTTGCCACACTGGCATTGCACCCTAGAGCGAACTAATGAAGACTGGTCGGGCATATAACACATTTGCCGCCAATTTTCCGGGAAACCTGCTCCGATTAGGCCCATGCTGGCTGGTGACGGAACCCCACGTTAACCGTGCCAACGACCGAGCGGAAATGTTCGCCGAATTCCTACAAGCGTACTTCCACCTGAATCCTGTCCACAACGTGCAGACCGTAGCAGAGGTTGAGACAAAGTTCCAATTATACTTTGAGCAGCTGATAGCTCTGACTGAGGACCCCATCATCTTCTCCCTTGGTCAAATTCAGCGGATAATCCACCGAACACCTCTCCGTAAAGCGCCCGGCTCCGACCGCGTGACCAATGAAGCCTTGCATCACCTACCTCCGCGAGCGATCGCGACACTGACCCATCTGTTTAATAGCATCCTTCGCACCAGTCACTTTTCAACCACATGGCGACTTGGCAGAGTCATCATGCTGCCCAAGCCGGGGAAGGATATCCTCTTCTCGGAAAGCTATCGTCCCATCACGCTCCTCTCGAAGACGTCCAAGTTGTTCGAGAAACTGCTACTGCTGCACGTGACGACACATCTTCAGCCACGCGATGGACAGTTCAGATTTCGCGAAGAACAACATCGCAGTTGCGTGCAATAAGTGAAAGCGGGTCGTTGCAGTCTTCCTCGATATAGCGAAGGCGTTCGATCGCGCCTAGCAGGCCGGCCTGCTACAAGCTATCCGTATCTACTACTCCTCGTCGAGTAGTCAAGATTGTGACTACCTTCCTCTAAGACCGACGTTTTCAAGTGGTGTTTGGAAGCACCCTGTCCACAGAGCGATTTATCTGTGCCGGTGTGCTACAGAGAAGCTACCTGTCTCCAGTGTGCTACTCTTCGTACACAGATGACATTCCTGTTACCGACGGCGTTAAGCTTGTACTGTACGCTGACGCGCAGCTTGTATCACGACGTCGAAAAATAGTGTCCACGTTGTTAACAAGATGCAGCGTACACTAGATCCACTTCTCAACTGGCTAAAGTAGTGAAGACTGACGAAGACTCAGGCGATTTCCATAGAAAGTGTTACCCTAGCACAGTTGAAGCTTATGGAGCAGAACACTGAGTGGTCTGTGACGGTGAAATACCTCGACGTGACCATCGGCCACAGCCTCTCCATGAAGCCTCACATCAACAACGTCATTGCGCAGGTTCGTGTCGCGCGTTCCCTTTTGTGGCCCTTACTATCATCCCGAGTGACACTCGGATACACTGAATGTATATCTTGTACACGGCGAGCGACTTACTTATAGTGCCCCGACCAGGTTTGCGCTTGTTTCCGAGACAAACTGTCGCCGTCTGCGTGTGCAGTGCGAGTTCAAACCTATTCGTGTATGCTGATGGCTCGCAAGCCCACCACGTGCGCGCGCTCGCAACATGCCATTGGCGACCGCCAGATAGGCATGTCCTGCCGCGATGCCTTGTCTCCGTAGTAATCCCTACCGGACTATCCCCAACACCCTGCCTGATGCTGCTGGTCGCTCTGTGGAACCCATCCGCAAAAGCTTGACCTCGTGGGAGACGCCTCCCCTCTCTGACAGCTCGGCTGGTCGCAGGCGGCGCGGAGGACTACTTCGACAGGCCGTAGACCAGGCAAAGTCACTCCGAGACCCCTCACCAAAGAGGTCTACAAGAAGAACCACAAGAAGTATCTAAATAAGGTACTTCCATACAATAAAGACAATTACGAAAGCGACATATGTATTTGTAAGAATGATTATGTACATAAATCTGATACCATTAAACGAGCAATTCTTCTCGTATATATAATGTGGATCTCGGAAATAGCTCCATTGATTTTCATGAAATTTAATATGCGGGATTTCGGGGGTGATAAATCGATCTAGCTAAGTTTTCATTTTTAGAACACGTTGTTTTATACGTGTTTTCAAGCAGTGAAAGGTTTGTCTAATAGGTCCGTTTGATATTCATCAATGTGACAGAATTAGGAATGAGCACTAAAGAAATTAGTAAATTGCGAATCGACTATCACGCAATAATACCGAGTAAAGCTCGGTTTTCAGATACTAAATATATAATTGTTTATTATATTGGAGTCTATACCTACATAAATATTCATGGAACATCTCATTACAATATGATATTACTTATGCAGTATACTTACATTATCGATGTACTAAAAATATAATCGACCTACAAAACCTAGACAGTCATAACTAAATGCTAATATATGCCAATTTATTTGACGTCAACTGTAAGGATTCGTATTTTTTTCGTCCATGTCTATAGGCATGTTAATAAAGATTTTTATCATTACTACTCGACTAACGAGAATATATCTGTAACGATTGTGTCTCTGGTGAAACAATACAACAACCAGTAGGTATTCAGTATTTCTGCATGCAAATACCATTTGTTAGATTTATACCTCAATGCCAAACGACTCATTCCTATTTTGCTTTGCGTTTTATTTGAATATTACTGTAATACTCATTTTTGTTGTTTTCTCATCGTTGATTGTGTTTTGCATTCGAATCTATACCGTTTCACGGCTTTATACGGTATAATCTTCTTTGTAGAGACAAATCCCGCATCGGTATATTGTCTTTTGGGACATATATTTCAATAACTCTGCTGTGGTATTGCGTATAAATCGTTCTTTTAGACATTTGACAATAATTTACGTCGATAATTTGCATCCGGATAAATATACCTTTATTAACGTATAGTTGAGATATATTTCCAACAATTCATTGATATTTAATAGGTTCATTATGGCATAATGACTTCGATAATGGACAAATTATAATGTTTTTTATAGGTACCCTATAATTAAGAATTAAAATCGTTTCAACCACTGTTGAATAAATGATGGTGGGACAAAATCGTTAATGATATTTTTTAAACCCGTTTCAAAAATAACCTTTTTTTTTGGGCGGGATGATGGAGTTAATGTGATGGTCAGAGCGAGGAAGTATCACACATTCCATTAGTACGGTACGATCGTGTACAATATTTTGTATAAATAATGCCCACTTTGCGTAACATAGACAAATGCCGGTCCTATTACTGGCTGACCTATTTCAGCTAATTTGACAATTAAAATGACAGTCTCTGTTAACGTAGATAAATAACATAAAGATAATTTTGTTTCGTACAAAAATTATTGAAAAATATTATTATATTGCTATATTATATATTACTTTAAAGTTTCCAAAAATATAACTAGGCATGTTTTGTTGAAATCTTTGGACAACTGTAGTATAATATTTATCGACTCCTTTAGAGAAAAATATTATTTTTAATTTACTTAGACGAGAAAATTTACTTAGAAAGAAACCCTTGATGTACCTGTATTTCTACTTTATTTTTTCTAGAAAGAGAATAATAAAAAAAAATCACATTAGTTATTTGATTTAAGTACATATTTTTCAACATTATCATCAATTTAGACACGAAGTTTCCACTTCTAATAGCTTCTTTAAAAGACTTCCATTTAGACTGTTTCTTAAAATTTGCTTAAGTCAGCCACTGTGTTTTATTTTAAAGCAATCTGTTCTTCAATTCTTGAACTACAACAAAAAATTAGAACAATTTTGTAGCCAACAATAAGTGTACAAAGAACCAAACAAAACATTTGACCTTTGATAATAACATATAACTAAAATTTTAATTAAATAATACAATGACATTTAAATTAGATCTCTGGTCCGTTTATAGCTCAGTTGATTGCGTTTGTCTACGTCGCCCGGTTTGCCTCGGGAATACCTACAAGTTACCTGTTTAATGAACCTGGAATGTACAGGTAATGAACTAATTAATCGTAAACGACTATGTGGCTGGTAAAGGAACCGTGTCTGATGTAAAGATGGCTAGGTACTATGAGACAATGTTTCGTCAATAAATGCATATGTACCATTTAAAAAAATAAACACGTCATCCAAAACTTTGTAAATTGTGAATCAACTATCACACGATAATACTGAGCAAAGCTTGGTTTTCAGGTACTAAATATATAAATGTTTAATATATTGGAGTTTATACCGACATAAATATTCATGGAACATCTCATTACAATGTAATATTACCAATACAATATACTTACATTATCGATATACTAAAAATTAAATATGCCTACAAAACCTAGACGGTCCTAACTAAATGCTAATATATTCCAATTCGTTTGAAATAAAAGAAATGAAAGAAATTTGCTATACTTTTGTCTTCGCGAGTACTTTGAAAATTTTATTGAAAATTTTAACTATTCTATTAAAAAATAAGCTAACAAACACCTAAGATTTTCATTGTACTTATAATGTTGGTTGGTTGCCTGTAAGAGATTGCCAACGGGCGATAAGGCTGCCACTTGTAATTCTTTAGCTATAAGTTACTTTTAAATTTAATCTCGTGTACAATAAAGAGATATATTATTATTATTAATGTTTACACTGCAGTAATACTGGCACACACTTGTATAGTATAGTATACTTGTATAGTAGTATAGTATAGTTCCTACCTTTAGTCAATTAATAATACCTAGGGTAATTTCTTTACTTAATTTTAAACATTTTAAAACCTTTTCTTTTTTAATGTATCTCCATCAAGAAGTAAAAGCACAGGTTAATTCTTACTGTTTCTCATCTTTTAATTTTGTATTGCTGTTCAACAATAGAATTTGTATTGAACTCTCTTTATGCAAGTCGTACTAATTTAATCTGAATTTTATCACGATTACTCGTTTTATCTATTCATTGAAGCCGATCAAACTTTAATATTGTCGCAAGAAATCATTTAGTGTGATATTGTGTAAACAGTAAATTTGAAAACTAACAAAAAGTTTCGTGATTTCAGTAGTTGTAATCAGTGTGGTGACGGATTAAGAATATGGAGTGTCACCACTCTTATTCAGCCCATGCGTGTCGTAAAAGAGCTAACTACAAAGTGACCACATCACTGCGAAAAGAAGGAAAACTTAAAACAAACCCATAACACGCTGTCCAACCGTCTGGACAGCGTGTTATGGTAAACCAAAACCTTGTTTTCAAGGATAGGCCTATGTCCAGCAGTGGATTAAATGACAAGATGACAAGTATTTTGTTACAATAAAACTTTAGTTTATGTCATCTTTTGAATGATAGAATTTCATCATAAATGGATATACATACATTTCCATTACCGAGTTTTTTCGTTTCAAATTCACTTAATCTCGTATGATACTGAGAGTAGAAAAGTTGGCTGAATATTTAGATTGTTTTATAGGAACGTTGTTGAGTGGAGTTTTGTTTATTTGGGATAGCTGAAAAACAGCTCAACGGATTGGGATAAAACAGACGTATTATTGATTTAGACTTATATGAAAAATTTCGAGTCAATTTTTTTTAATAAAATTATTTACTACTAGTATTCATTACCTTGTTGTTGTTGTTGTTGTTGTTGTGTTCCTAACGTCTATTTTTTATTTTATTCATATTAATAATCAATATTTATACTTACATGATAGACAATAGATAAAAAAGTAATTCCAACTGTCTAGTTTCTTAATTATCTTTGAAGTCTTAAGTAATTAAATATTCTCGAGGGATGGAAAGTGCTATTTATATGCGAGTGAAGCTGTGAGTCAAAGTAAATCGTTTTGAAAATGCCTTTTCGTCCAAACTTCCGAGTTCTATTCATTGTTTTACTGAGAGAATATGTATGTCCAACATATTAATTCGACCCTCACATAGTAATTGGGCTCATATTACATGTACCTATTTGAAATATATCGGTGCACGATCAATATCGAATTTTAATCATTTATTGGGAGTATTCAGTTAATATTTTATTATGGTAAGCTACCCATTCTACTATACTAATATTTGAAATCAGTTTTGCTTTACTTATAAATCAAGATTCAACAATTTGTTCTTCATTAGCAGTAAAGATAATATTGTTTCACTAAACAAAGTTATTGAAGATCTACTCCATCTTCAGATTAACCAAATTGTACCTGAAGAATTAAAAATATTTTTGAAATTGGTTTCAATTGCATCTACATTCGTTATTCTAGTGTGGTTGTTTAAAATATTCGTTTTAAATAAAATGTTCTTGTGACGATGAAGTGAGCTACAAACTTTCTGTTAAAATTACCCATTTTATATTCTCATGATCCCTTATTGTAAAAAGTTCTTATACTGAAGTTTAAATATTTAATGAGCCACATTTTTCATCATAGATTTTTTTTTAGGCAGGCTCAATTTAAACTGGCCTGGTTACGCTGAAGGAGACTTGAAGAAATGTATGGCAATTTTCTGTCCACTGTCAATATTATCTGGCAGCTTATCAAAGTACACTCTTTTTACATTATTTAACAAACTTTATATATAGGATATGATTTATCGGGCATCTTTAAAATGTTACAAAATATGTTTTTAGATTTGAGGAAAGGCATTTGTAGGTAGCAATTGCTTTGTATGCACGAGTACTCAGTTTTTTGACCCAGATTAAATTACCTTCTTCTACCTTCAACACACGTTTGGCTTCAAAACGATTATTTATATCCCAAGATTTGTATCAGATAAAGAAACCAAAATAATTAAAAAAATTGTGTTGAAATTAAGTTTGGTAAATATGAAGTATTGGCTAATATGTCATTTGTTTTGTTCTGACCACACTATTGAGACTAGTATGACAACAACCCTTGTCATGTCACGACCCTCTTAAGCAGTACCACTAAAAGGATTGCTAGACGCACTATAGAATAGCGAATATATTTTTTTTGTCATATTTACTTGGATATTAATACAAGAAGCATTTGCTACAGTATACACTACGTCATAACAGAAACATTGATTGTGTAATAGTGATGTGCAACAATATACATATATCATTATATCATTTATTTATAATTTCTGAAAAATGCATAAAACGGACTTAATACCGTACGCATTTTTCCATGGATGGGAGAGTACGAATACTTTTAGAACTGTAAACTGTAAAGGGGGGTGACCATGAATATATGGCCCACGACACAGTACTTCTTAAATTTCCAGAGTTGTTTAAAAAGGTTTATTAAATAACCAAATATCATAAACAATTTCCATTTTATAATAAAAGCAAAGGTTTTTTGGTAAAAGTAACATAAGCTCAAAAAAGTCAGTAACCAACAATTAAGATTGAACAAATTATCTCCTTTTTACGTACTGAAATAGTTGTGCTTATCATACAATTATATGACCTGGTTAAGAATTGAACTCAGAACTCACTATCATCCCAGTCTTGGACAGATCGTAAATATCTGCTGCAACGTGCCAGCAATCTTCGCTAAGTTTTCTTCATTTATATAAATAGGTGTAAAAAATTTAGACTCATAAGGAAAAACTGAAAAAAAGGTAATTAAAACCCTTGTAACATAATAATAATATAATGAATAGAGTCCTTACATGTAACAATTATTTGAACTTTGAGTTTTAGTGCTGGAATCCTTTACATATGCAATAACCAGTACGAAGTAGCAAGAGATGGTGATCGATAAGTTTGGATGGTGATTTAAATAGGTTAACAATCGTTTTCTTACAAACATATTCTTTTCAAAATAATATATTAATTAAGATAATTATCTATACAAGGTGCTAGAGCACTCATATCATTATATTATGCATAATCTAAAAATTACAATAACTTTATGACATTAGTACGCAGCCTACGGTTCTTTTGCCAACAACGTAGCTGCACAATAACATACTGTGGCTTTCAGTGTGCCTGTCAAAGTAACATCTCTGCTTCGTAACAAATATGTTTGTAGGACTGTTCACATCATATCACGACAATAATTTTTAATAGTCCACTGCTAGCTAGAGACTTCTTCTTAAACTGTTCACATGCCTGATTTAATCCTTCCTCTTAACAAGTCATCATTGAGACCAAGAATTAGAGATTTAGGTTTGCCTGAATTCACGTATATACCTAAAAGAATATTATCAAAATTAAATGATAATGATTTTCATCGCTTAGTTGATATTATTTCTTATTATTTGCTGTGATCTCCTGTAACTGAAGAAGTACACCGGCACTACCCTTTTCAGTCAACTACTAACTATAAGGTCAATGGCATTACCATTGATATTTTGACATAATACCGTACGCCAAGGAGTTGCGTGGTTGCGTGCCAGAGATGGCTTTTAGCAGTAAGGCAGCCCATTGTACATTTCTTCTTGTAATTGTTGTAGAATAAAGTAAATTCTATTCTCTAAATATTTTAGATACTATTGTACATATTTTATTGTTATTTATTTCTAGTGTTTTTATTCATTAGTTTTTAACGTTTATGAATTGGTTCTCTAAATAAATACAGTATTATAGTACAACAAAAACAAGTCATTTAAAATAGTACATTTAAAATAGGGCATATAAAAAACTCTATAAGTCTTCCAATACCTAGCAGGCATTGGAAGACTTATCTTCCTGCTACCGTTGGTAAATCGTAATCTCGAAAGGAGTTTCGTGGTTATGTCTCGCGACTCTGCTCAGGGGTAAGGTTCTTAGCTTAGCCGTGCGTCCGGACTGCGAGGATGAAAACCTCTATAAAATAATTACCCCGAATCCCGGGTCCTGGTGCGTGACCAGGGGATACATGGCTGATGGGTAGTTCAGTCGCAAACGTATTTCTAGCCAGGGTTCCTGCGGACCCCTCGGTTGGGAATAAATTTACACTTTTCCGGGTACTGAGGGATCTCTGCCCGGGTCGACTCTTAATTCTCCTCCACGCATGGGATTAAATATGAAAAATATAGAACAAACACAAAATAAAGAAAACGAGGACAGAAAGAAGGAGAAAAAGGTAAGCGGAAGCAACAAACGGAAGCATAAAAATCTTAGCATGGACGACATCTCTTTCAATGAAGAGAACGTATTGGTCGGTACACCTATCTCGGAGGGGCTCCTAGAAGTCATTTTAGCTGCTGGGAGCCGAAGAAAATCGGAACGATCACGTTCCAGATCGGTTAATCCGATGGACAGAGGTAACTCCAGTACGACTATGGATGTACCGAAGTCGACAGCGATGGAGTTCTGCGAAAGTAGGAAACGCAAGCGCTCCAGAGGCGATGAAAGTGATACGTTCTAGGAGATACTACACCCAAAAACTGGTAGCAGTTGGAGAAGGCGATCACGCACGCTGATCTCGACCCCATCAGGCTCTGTCTTTTTGAAGGCAGAAGCCTACGTAATGGGTCAGAGCGGAACGCGAAAGCACAGCGGAGGAGGAGATTACGGATATCCTGTAGACGATACGGGCACTGGTGGAAAGGGGTTCCGTTTACCATACACCGGTTTCATTGCAAGAGAGAGCAAATATGGAGCTGGCTATAATCGAAAAAGTGATCACCAAATCCAGGAACCTTAAGAGTTCATTTGTAAGGGCTTTTAAGGGCTCTTCCTCCGCAGTTACCGGTGTCATCGAGAGAGAGAGACTGAGACGTCGGTCCTGGATGCCAGAGTCACAGTTTTGGTGTCGAGACCGATGAAGTGTTTCAAATGCCTGGGTACGGGACACACTCGCATCAAGTGTGATAGCTGTTTCGCCTGCAGCGAACTTTGTTTTCGCTGTGGTCGACTGGAGTACAAGGCGGAGAAATGCTCTGCCGCCCCTTACTGTCCGGTGTGTGCGGTGGGCAAAGAGCGCGGCAAACGCCGGACGGGTAGCAGCATATGTGGGTGCCGCTCGGAGAGACACGATGGCTCGTTGGTGGTCATACGCTCCATGGCCGGTAGCGACAGTTGTTTTACCGCGGTAACAACCTTCTGCGAAGACGCAATTTTGCAGAAGGAGGCGGCGGAGAAGGCCCAGGAAGACGATCTCTACTCGGACCCAATTCACCGACGGCGAACCGGGTGGCGGAGACGCGCTTCTCAGCGCATCGGTTTGACCCTTAATTCGCTACAGTAGCCAACCGCGAGGAGGCGACGTCCGCGGGTACTGTACGTTGCCTCCTCAAAAGAATTTACCCGCAGATGAAGCCCACGTTCGCGGGTAGGCCCTGGGAGGGATACGCATGTCGTAATAGCAGCTGTTCTCAGATCTCTTCCACCACAGGCACAGAGTGACACACCGTGTGGTTTTAGTCGGTCCGATTCCGACACATTACTTTGCCGCAAACCCCGGTGGGGTGACGGCCCGAGGGGGTTTCCAATGGTAAAAAAGGAAAAAGGCATAAAAATAATTTCACAACTTATTTGTTTTAAAACAAAATCGTATTTCAAAGCTAGCATTCTGATAATAATTTTGATATTATTTTCATATATATTTTCTATATATACATTATACTTGTGTATTCACAAAAAAAAGTATAAAATTATTCTATCAGTTAGTCTTATTTTCACAGTACAAGCTCTGCTAAGTTTGAACTTGGAATATGTTGTGGGTCAAATGTCCGAGATATTCAATATTATTATATCATATATATTATATTATATATATATGTATATCTGCACATGAGAAAAATCTGTACCATTAATGAGCATCCACTTTTAAGTCTGTCTTTTTAAAAATTAGGCAATATGTACTTTGTATTTAGGTTTACATAATAATATTAAAGTATTTGGTGCAATATATATAAGCGGGTGTCATTTTATATACATATTATATTCGCAAATATACAAAGGTGATACTGGATGTGCCAGTCAATTAATACTTTTCGTATGTTACATTCATATTTTACGTCGCAGCACCTGAAACTAAGTATGTACTTCCATAGAGTTGCTGCCTACCTATCAAACTCGTGGAACAAAGCCGACTAAGCCTTGTATTATGCAAACAAGCATCATGTAAGGCGTGGATTTATGAGCCAAGTTCGTTGGGAAAATCGTGAGCGCCACCCGTGGGAGTAACCGGGCTCACTATTGCTCCATATATTCATATTTAGGGTTAGAAGGCTCTAGGCGACTATCCTTGGGACGTGCCACGCATGAATGACAATCATACGTAATTTAATTGATTAATTACCGCACGGCTTCATTCATATTCAATGACGTAGTTCTCTGTATATGGAAGCCTGTGTTTGTTTTATGTTGTGTACTCCTCAGAGTATTGACTAGTAAATATTATGAAAACATGTACGTGAAATAACTGCATAAATAATATAGCAAGTAATTACTAATATTTCTATCGCAATATTGAATTAATAATAATTAAAAAATTTATGATTTGGCAAGTTCATTATATACTTACATATTTTTGTTGGTATATATTTATTCCTAAAGAGTGGCAACATATTGAAAATACAACGATAAATCGACAATACGAGTACAGACGATGATTAAAAAATGAAATTTTATACTACATTTGGTTCTAATCTATTTCAACTATTTGTCGGCAACACATGTCGGTTACCAGTACAAAAAGTATACATTTTTGTAACATGATGTATACTTGTGCCACGTAACATCATGGACATGATATTTAAACGCATTGATAGTTCTACATACTTCATATTATTATATTACAGTGTCTGTAGCGCTCATGTAACATTGGCACTTTACGATTTTATCAGTGCTTGAATATTTAAATTTTAGAACAAACACAGTGAACAAAACCAATTCTTAACTGTGTTTGGGTATTATTTTCAAATTTTAAGAGAGGTAGGGCATAGCGTGATATTTTTCGCTCAAAACTTGAAGCAGCCCGACTGGGGAAGGACCTCCGCCTTACAGAAGACCACAGCCAAATAGCACTGCATTTTCGGCAGTGCTGTGTTCCTGTGGTGAGTAAGGTATCCAGAGCTCTAGAGAATTCGCTGTTTTGACAACGGGGGACTAGTGGTGCTTATAATACTGCTACTGGCTCGTGTGGGCGCGGGATGTGGGCGCGGCGGTCAGGAAGACCCGCTGAAACGGTTGTCCGCTGGCCGCCCGCAGGATAGATGGGTTCCCGAACCCAGGGATCACTACAACCTCCACCCTGGGAGGCTGAACCGCCAGCCTGCGAAAAATCCCTGCAGTAGTAGTCGTGCCGGAGGAGGAGACCGGAGTGGAACCGACTGCTGCTGCAGGGGGGGAGCGGGGGCCCTTTCGTACGCCGCGCCGACAAATCGCACTACCCGCATCGACCATGAGTAGATTAGCACCGCCCCATTGCCCCCTTAGTTGTCAACACAGTGAATACTCACAAACCAATTGAACCCCCCCCCCCCCCCCAAAAAATGACGAAGAAAAATAGGAAAAAAGTATCTACAGCGGCATCCTCTTCCACATATATGGACTTCTGCAACATCAAGGGACTTCACTCCAACCTGAACGCAGTCCACCTTCATCTGGAGATTGCGCAGCCGACCCTCTTATTTCTTACGGAGACGCAGATATCCTGCCCGGCCGATACATCATACCTACACTACCCCGGCTACAAACTCGAACACAAATTTCTGAGACGTGCCGGTCTATGCATGTACATCCGGGAGGATATCTGCTGTCGCCGTCTCCATTTTTATGAAGACAAGGACCTGTCAGTAATGTGGGTGCGCGTAGACTACGAAGGTGAGACTCGAATCTATGCGTGCCTATACAGGTTTCATAGCGGTGACAGGGAGACTAAAGCACTCTTTGAGCACCTGCAGGTGACGACTGACAAAGTTCTTGAGCGGTACCCTCGTGCTGAGCTGGTGATTTTAGGGGATTTTAATGCCCACCACTGTGAGTGGCTAAATTCTCGATCCACCGACTTTGCAGGCAGGTCTACTCATGAATTTGCTCTGGGCCATGGCCTCTCACAACTGGTACATTCTCCAACAAGAATACCTGATATTGAGAGCCATGCACACTCTTTGTTGGACCTTCTGCTGACGACGCGTCCGGACGACTACACTATTGCAGTGGACGCACCTCTCGGCTCGTCCGACCACTGCCTCGTCCGGACCGAAGTCCCATGCCCGCGGCATATTCCACCTCGCCCAGCCAATTTGCGCCACATGTGGCAATATAAATCAGCAGACTGGGATGGATTGCGTGAATTCTACGCATCGTACCCGTGGAGGCAGCTTTGCTTCACGCCAGAAGATCCTGACTCCTGCGCAGCCGCTGTCATTGAGACGATCCTGGTGGGTATGGAGTATTTTATTCCCAACCCATCAGTAGCTGCGGGGGAAAAAAAGCGACCGTGGTTTAACCGGCTTTGCAAGGAAGCCAGGCTAGTCAAGCAGGCCGCCTATAGGGCTTGGACCACGGCCCGTACCAATAAGGATCCGAATATCTCTGATGTGAGACGCAAACTAAATGCTGCCTCGAGGTCCAGCAAAAAGACAATTGCCAGAGCCAAATTCGATTTCATCGGCGGGATTGGTGAGCGACTTACGAGCTATCCCTCTGGGAGTCGTGCGTTTTGGTCTCTTGCTAAGGCTGCCGAAGGAAATTTTTGCCAGTCTTCTTTACCACCATTGCGAAATGCCGATGGTAACTTGGCCCATAGTGCTAAAGAGAAAGCCGACCTACTTGGGCACCTCTTTGCCGTGAACTCGACCATGAACGAGGATAGAAGTGCGGTACCGCCTATTAACCCGCCGTGCCAACACTCTTTGCCGGAAATACACATTTCGGAAAGAGAAGTGCGGCGGGAACTAAACTGTCTAGACGTTCATAAGTCGAGTGGGCCAGACGGCATACCTGCAGTGGTGCTCAAAAAGTGTGCCCCTGAGTTGTGCCCTGTACTAACGTGACTTTTCGCGATTTCCTACCGCAAAAGGCAAGTCCCGTCTTCGTGGAAGACTGCCCATGTGCATCCAGTGCCAAAAAAGGGTGATAGATCGGACCCATCGAATTACAGGCCTATAGCTATAACCTCCCTTCTCTCTAAGGTGATGGAGCGTGTAATCAACACACGGCTCCTCAGTTACCTGGAAGAGCACGATTTGATCAGCGACCGCCAGTACGGTTTCCGCCGCGGTCGCTCGACTGGTGATCTTCTAGTATATCTCACTCACCGGTGGGCTTCAGCCATTGAGAGTCAAGGTGAGGCTTTGGCAGTTAGCCTGGATATAGCAAAGGCGTTCGATCGGGTCTGGCACAGGGGCCTTCTATCGATGTTACCGTCCTACGGCCTGCCTGAGGGTTTGTGCAAATGGGTGGCTAGCTTTCTGTCCGACAGACGCATAAAAGCCGTCGTCGACGGTAGCTGCTCCGAAAGCATGGACATAAACGCTGGTGTCCCGCAAGGCTCCGTGCTATCTCCAACACTATTCTTGCTGCATATCAATGATATGTTGACCATAGATAGCATTCATTGTTATGCGGATGACAGTACTGGAGATACGTATTACACGGGCCGGGCTAACATCCCTTGTACCGCTGTAGTAGAAAGTCGCGAACAACTTGTGTCTCAAATCGAGAGCACTTTACACAGAGTCTCCGATTAGGGTCGGGATAACCTGGTCCAATTTAACCCCTCTAAGACACAAGTTTGTGCGTTTACTGCTAAAAAAACCCCGTTCACTCTAGTTCCACAATTCCAGAATATACCCCTTACCATCTCACAGAGTATTGGGATCCTCGGTGTCGATATCTCCAGTGACGTCCAATTTCGGACTCATTTGGAGGGAAAGGTGAGGCTGGCATCAAAAAAGCTTGGTGTTCTGAATAGAGCGAAGCGATATTTCACACCGGCACAAAGGCTACTACTGTACAAAGCACAAGTTCGGCCTCACATGGAGTATTGCTGTCATCTCTGGGCGGGAGCACCGAAGTACCAGCTTGAGCCTTTCAATTCAGTCCAGAGACGTGCTGTGAGAATAGGCGACGATCCTGATCTCACAGACGGTATCGGGCCACTAAGTCTTAGGAGAGACTTTGCCTCTCTGTGTGTGCTCTACCGTCTCTACAATGGGTTGTGTTCTGAAGAATTGTTTGATATGATGCCCACAGCCACATTTTACCATCGCACCGCTCGCCATCGTCAGGGAGCTCATCCACATACATTGAAACCTAAAAGGTCGCGCACAGGGCGGTTTCAGAGAAATTTTCTCCCGCGAATAATCCCGTTATGGAATGAGCTCCATGCCACGGTTTTCTCTGGGAACTATAGCATGGGGTTCTTCAAGAGGGGGGTAAATAGGTTTTTGAAGGGTCGGCAACGCGCACGTGATGCCCCTGGTGTCGCAGGCGTCCATAGGCTGCAGTAGCCGCTTACCATCAGGCGGGCCGTATGCTTGTTTGCCACCGTCGTGGTATAAAAAAAAAAAAAAAAAAAAAATATATCAAACATTTGTATATAACATATTGACACACATTGATTTCGCAGATGTTAGGGTCAACTGTGTTTATGAGTGACTAGTTATGGTGAATGTTTCGTTAGCAGGTTTCATATTTTTAATATCAATTTAGTATTTTTCATGTTTTGATTACAGACTACCTACATAAGTACACAAACCATTTTCGTGTTTACAATAATATTTAATATTTTCTTGTAATTATCTTCGTAGCAGTCACACAATCAAACGGTGTTTCATGAGTTATTATTTGCAAGCATTGTAAAACTCATCAACAATTTTTGTTTGGCAAAATATTATATTACACTGCTTATATTTACTTTACATTTATCAATTAATTGGATTCAATAAAATAAGATTATCACTACAATAGCCACCAATAAACCTAAAAAACACAGCACATATTTTTAGCACACAAAATATTAATGAGTTCGGTTTTCGTTGTAACCATTTTTTACGATTTTATTGGTCGTTAAAAAAGATATTTAGATTTTTATTTTTGTGCTTTTAATATCAAAATGTTTTTGGGTTTATTATCCGTACCTTTCACTACCATTGATAAATTATACCACAGAGTTAGAAACTAACTTCTTGGAAAGTTGAAAGACCTTATAGTTGCTAACTGTATAGATAATGGTTGAATACAAAACATTCATGGCAAAGTAAATCGCATGTCATTCTTAAAGTAAATTTTCAAATAAATGTTGATATTTTCTGGGAAGAAATTTTCTTGTTTCAAATTGTACTCAATTTCATGGTAATATAAATCGTAACAGAATATATACTGAGGTTGTCTGTAAGCCTCTACCTTTTTAAAGTCAACTACTAGCACACAACTTTTTAAACTTTGAACACGTATACAGTCTTGTTAAATTTTAATGTAAATTGAATGAATACTTTAATGTCAAAAAAAGTAACAGTAATTTACACAAATTTAAATCTTGAAACATGTTTTTTTCTTAACAAAATAATATAATTAGATATTTTACAACTCTTTAAACAATTTCACACTGAACGTGGCGTCTACTTTATGTAAGCTAAGTTTAATACAACAACTTTTTTATTATGTTAGGTACTGAACTGTAAACTTATTATATAAAAAATAATTGCTTACGCAACAAGAATTGTACAATTGTACAAGCAATTATTTACCTACAATCAACAAAACAATCTACAATATTAAAATACAATCAACGATACAGTTTAACTTACAGAGCAAGTTTGTAACTATAACGGTTTTCATCCATACCATTCCAATAAGGTCAGAAATACAAATTGATAGTTACTTATTATGTATATAGTGTGGACCACGAATTAGTTAACATTTGAAGAAATCATAGAAAAAATCATTTGATGATTAATTTTAAAAAATTACATGTTCTAAATGATCACCGTTTCGACGTTTGCGCTCTTCTAAGCGAGCACCGAAATTTTCGAATACTCGTCGGCAAAGTGACCATGAGATCGCTAACATCTCTTCACTCACTTTTTTTTTTTAGTTGACGTAGTGTTTTTGGTTTATTGATGTACACACGATTCTTCAAATAATCCCTTTAAGACAAGTCAAGATTATATAACAAATTATTAATTGTAAAAGTGTAAAAGTAGCTTTTGCAAACAGTTTCATTACACTTTCCATACATTTCTTTAAAAATATATAGGCCACGATAACCTACCGTCTCACGAGGAAATGGTATAATACGTTTTAGAGATATCCACCCGATATGGATCGTCTCTGTCTGCGGAATAATGGGATGCAGTACATTCACAAATGTCTTGTAGAATTGCTAAGAACGAAACTTTAAAAAACCATTAAAGTAAATAAATATACACTACATACGTGAAATTCACTATTTTATAAACATTTTTTTTTTGCATAAACTTTATTTAAGCACAGAGCAGTAGGCCCGGAACTTGTTTACATAATTATCATACCTAATGTTGTAAAATATGTAAAAAAAATTGATATTTTAAGAATCTTGATCTTGGCCAATTTAATAAAATACAACAAAATTATTTGCCTTCCTTCCGTACTTCCTCCCTACATTTCCAAATTTGAATGTATAACTTTGACATTTTCACTAAAGCTTAAACATGTTTGTTTGTATTTAAAAAAGTTTAAGTTATACCGTTACAATTTCTTTTCAATAGGAATACATAAATGACAACGCGTAATTGTTCCTTCGTGTTGTTGTAGGGCCTGTCAAGTAGAACTTTCGCAATAATAAAAGTAGCGAGATACTCTCCAAGTTTTTCCTTGTTTCACGAGAAGACTGGCAACGTTTCAGATAACATTCAATTAGCTTTTTGTGCAAAAGTTTCAAATGGCAGAGGCTTTGTTTTATTTTTATTTACGATTTCGTAATCATATAACTTTATAGAACCCAGACTGAAATTTTGATCTATATTGAAAACTCTTTTAATAAACCTCTACCCTTCTTCCTCTTGATGCACTTATTACTGTTTCAGCTACGGTTTTCAGATACCAGAGTCATTCATTATATTGATTTCAGATTATTATCAAATTTTTACACTTTCACAATTTTTATTTTCTATTTTACAAAAAAACAATTACACGTTTACGTTCAATTCTGGATAGATATGAGATTGTATGGTTATTGAAACAGCATACTTACAAAAAACAATCATAAGATATTGTTGCAATAAAATAATTAGAGCGAATTGGTGTTGACAATCGACATACAGGCTTTACCTAGTTCGATTGCAGATACTACATTCATTGATTTGTAAAAATATTGCCAAGTTATTTGTAATCTAGTATTGAATTCTTTTGGAATAAATAAATACTATTATTATTATTCTCTTTATTTCATCATTACACAACTGCTTTAATGGCGTAGTGGTAGTGAAAGCGACTGCTGTGCTTGAGGTCTCGGGTTTGATGCCCTGTTCGGACCAAATTTTTATGATCTATAAATATTTGTTTCTTAGTTTGAGTGTTTTCTATTTACAATACAAATATATTTACAAAAAAAGTATATAATTAATCTATCAGTCAGTCTAGTTATCATAGTACAATGTCTGCTTAGTTTGAAATTAGATGGTGCTGTGTATTAAATGTCCGAAATATTTATTTATTTATTTTGTGGGAACACTATTATTCAAGAAGTGCAAATATTATTAAGTTGAGGATAGCTTAAATGACAACCATATTCAAATATATAAAACTGTCTAATTTTTATTGCAGCTTAGATCTCCAAAATGCTGTGGCCACAATATCATCTTATTAAAATCAAGTAGATTGCGATACATCGGACACTGAGGGGACAGGATAAAATTGTTGTGGTACCAGGAGGGTGACAGTTCGCAGCTGTCCGCTGACAACGGTCGTCCGGAGTGACATAGTAATCTATTACGCGAAATTTCCTGTGTTTGTGCTCAGAGTTTAGGCTGGCGAGTCCCCCTTTCCTTTTTTTGTTAAGTAAAAAAGCGTATCTAAGTTTAGTGATAAATCAAACTTTTACATTTTGATATTAAATTTTGTAGTATTGATAAATGCAGCCACAATATGTTTTACTGACGTAATTTTCCTCGAGGGTAATGAATACGATTGTGAAAGTTAACTTTTTATTGTTTATTATTCCTTAGACACTAAAACTTGAAAACTATTATTTAAATTAATTCTTTTAGGATTATATATATATAAGATTTTTATATAATAATGATGTGCATGTACGCATAAACAATAAATATCCAAGACCTTAATATATTTTACGGACAAGTCTGGTCATAATTCAAGGCGGTAAAGTAGGTTTTAAGAGACATAAAGCACTATTTTTGAAAAAAAACTGAAAATTTAAAAATATAACTTCAAATGTGACCTAAATGATTAATATAACATGAGAAAGGGAACTAACATTGAACGAAACTGAAATGTTTACAATTGAAACAAAAACAAATGTAAAATAAAATTATTTGCATTGATACAAAGATCGTGATAATTTAACGCTTTATAGTAATTCTGTGTTTTCCACAGAATAAATATGTTCATAAAATAACTCAGGAAGAGATAATGCTCTTAAAATTTGGACGCAACCCTATATAAATGTAGAATCACTACATAGGATAAACTTTTACAATTCATATGTAAATTACACTGTTTATGTACAGATTTAAAAAATATGCACTCCATTGGAAAAGATCTACCAATCTTCGTGTAAATTATGTTTGCTTTTGCCTAATCCCTTGTTATGCACGCTTTAATAACAAAATATGTTTCCATCCAGTTTTAGTTCCAATATTTAAGTGATAAGAATTAAAATAAAATACTAGTAACATTTGTTCGTTCACAGGCGGCGATAGTTACTTGCTGTCAGGTTGCTGTCCTCACCCGTTTGAGCGCGCTGTCATAAAAAAATAATGACTCCTAGATAAGTGTACTCCTTTACTACATAAACTAAGTACACATGTGTAAAATTTCGTGGAACATCGCAAATTACAAGCTGTTTCAGTAAGATTAATAAAATTCTTTATATGTATCATAATCATGATGATGAATCTGTCAAAATAAATTATATTTTTTTATTCTATAAGGTAATAATTTATCTATGCCCACAGCACTTACGGACTATTATTGTGACTTCGTTACTATTTTTTTCTATATCCACTATTACTATTCATTCAACACCACTAATTCTGTTGACTAATTTCTTTACCACCCACCATCTTTACAATCTAAATAAAATATTTATGTCGTCGTCCGGGCCATCGTCTTCTATACAATAAACAACTACAAATAAAGAACCCTCTTGACTTGAAGTTATTTAATTGAAAACAATAATAAAGTAAATATAAATTATATATAAGCCTCGTTGGTCTAACGATTAGTGTACGTGACTGCTGGTCCAGAGGTCTGGGGTTTGATTTTCGAGGTGGGCCAAAAACGTTATTGAGTTTAGCTTAGAAGAAAGAAATATATGACTCCATCGGCACTCGTTTCTGCGCCTAATGTGCCTCTGCCCACTGCTATTTAAGTTTTGCATTTTAAATGGCAATCGGTGACCTTGGTTCGTTCGTTCGACCTACGGACCTCCTCGTCCTCATTCGATTACTCAGAGAAACTCAGAGCATTTCTCTCTCCATTGCTGTTTGACTTTGGGCTTCCTAATGACGTCCACAGTAAACGAGAACGTCTCTGTATCGTAAGACATCACTGGGAATAATAAAGTCTAGAAAGATGATTATACGAGTATAAGTTAAACATAACTAAATAAAGCATCCAGAGACTACTGTAAAGGTATCAAGATAGATACATTATTTTAAGCGGAATAGAGTTACTAGCTACATTATTTTATGCCTTAGCTTACAAATGGGAGATGGGACCTAACAGGCTTATCTTATCGAGCCAGATCTGTCATGTCGAGGATATTTTGCTATAAAAGATAAGGTATATGGGCTAAAAAGGTTTACTGTTTATATTGATAAATGGGGCAACATACATAAAATACAAAATTTTATAAATATAGACGTACCGTTTGATCTTAAAATTATTTTCGAAGAAATTTAGCTTTGCCTAAAACTTTTATAAATGTTTAAAAGTAGTTCTTAAAAATAGTGTTTCTAGTAAAAATTTATATAACTACTACTTAGCTCTTTTACGTGTACATTTTCGTGGAAATAATAGACGAGATATTTCATAACATTTCTAGATCATTTTTTATTCAATAAAAGTGTATTGAATGTACATATGGGTCTACAGGGTGGGCCACGAATTATTTAACATTTGAAAAAAACGTATATAAAAACATTTGATATATTATAAAAATTGTTTATTTATAAGAAAGCTCATTAGTTGGCTTTTATTTTTAAACATTACATCGTCTAAATGGCCACCGTTTCGACGTTTGCACTCTTCAAAGCGAGCACAGAAATTTATAAATACTCATCGGCAAAGAGACCCCGAGATCACCGACATCTCTTCGCTGATTTTTCTTTTAGTTGACGTAGTGTAATTTGTTTATTGATGTAGGCACAATTCTTCAAATAATCCTATAAAAGAAATCTGCTGGTGATAGACCTGGACCTGGGTGGCCATGGAATGCCGTCTCGTATGGAAATTAGCTATTCCGGAAACATGTCTTATATCACCGACGGGAACTCATTGGATGCGTGACAAGCGGCCCCATCTAGTTGAAACCATGTGTTATGATTGTAGGCAGCAAATTCTAGTAACATCGGTCCCAAGAACTTCCGTAACATGTGTGTCCAGGATGTTAGATTCAAAAGGTAACGAATTCTTGGCTCACTCTATATATTACTTCAAGTGAGTCTACAGTAGAGTCAATAATTCATTAATATTTAATTGCTTCACGGGTCCGCAACGCGCTTACTGTGTGGAACAGTTTTATGGCCCACCCTATATATATCTGAAACAATAGCAGGTTCAATCCAAAGTAACAAAAGAATTAAAATCAATAACCTTTCTCCCTTTAGGCTGAATGATTGAAATTGATGAATAATGTCACCTATTTAAAGTGTCAAGCTGACAAATTATATTACTTTAGTAGTTTTAAGATCACTACTGGAATTAATTGTTATTTGTTACAAAAGTCGTATTCAAAATTCAATATTTTGTTCGAATGTTTTAGAAAGTCATTGTGAAATCTGCGTAAGAGATTGTCTGAACTGATTACATCAAATGGCACTGTGACAAGATGACTGCCAAAGGTCTAACAACAATAAAATTTAATCAAAATCTAATTTATGAAGATTAGTGTAACATGAACACAAAAGGATCGTACATTGGAACGGGAACAATGCTTTTGATGTTGAGGTTTCATACCGAGGAAATAGCTTTACCCTGGAAATGGCTCTTAAATTAAATTTAAAGATGTAATAATAAAGATATAAATTTGAATTCTAAAAACTGCTAATAAAATGCATAACTAGCAAACAAATATGTATATTAAATAGTTTAGTTAGGTAGTGATGTAAGCATATTTCTTTTTCTTATGTTAGCAACTTATGTGTATATATAACGCATATCTATTTGTATCTGCTACTGTAATATGAGTCGTTTTAAGGAAAAAAATCTTTAAGTAGATAATGAAATGAATTGTAAGTAAAAAAGTGTTTCACATATTTGATGTTACTGGACTTGTATAGATTGACCGACAGGTCAATCTATACAAGTCATGTTTCTAGACATAGAAAATTCTTAGATTCGCCACACCGTGTTAAACTACTTTTTCCACACACCATATGGATTCTAGTATTGTTAATGTTTTATTTCTAAACATATTATTTATATTTTTCTAGAGTTACATGTATCCTTGTAATCAGCATTCAATAGGCAAAGTGTGGCCAGAGGGCGAATAATAAGAGGTAAATGGTACCAACACGACGAAGGCACCGATTTTCAAAAATCAATCACTAATGTAGCCGGCACTGATTGTACGAAACTTAACAAAGAATAAATTATTGTATACACAAAATTAAGATTCGTATTTTGTTAAATATGGACTGTGTGTGTCATGTTGTGTCAAATATCATGTTGCAATTTGAAGTTTAAATGTTATTTTAAAAGGTAGCACCCGCATTAGTTACATATGTTATATATATTTTAAACAGATATAAAACGGACACAAAGAACATTCAGGCTCAGAACAATAATTTTTGGATCACATAAAGTGTTGTCTCATATGGGATTTGAACCCACAACACACATCGCAGTAGAATGCAACGAGATAACTGCTAAAAACATGACGACATTCGTGCGATCTATGTCTTAAAATAATCTTAATTTCCTACATCGTAGAAATTTTCATAGTATAATTAGAAAACATTTTATAAATGAAGTGTACAGAGAGGAGTTCAAAAAAAAAGAAAGACATTGAAATTAGAGAGATTGGAAGATTAACTTAACAACAGCAATACCAAAACTTCTAACTGTCTGTGAATCACAAAAATTAGTTGATTCCCGTGGGTTTTATTCAAGTAAACTTTATGTCGTAGCAAGATTGGCTATTTATATTGCATGTATTAGCATTTGTAAATTTTAGTCTTAACAGCAAATTGTTTTAAACTTTGGATCAATTTGATTTTAGACCTTTTTTTGTGTATGCTGTAAAATTAAATAAATCTTAGAAATAGATCGTATATCTGGGTACGTGCACATTGACCTATTAGTTCTGTTTTGTAAGGGCCACTATGAATTAAAAACAAAAGCACATCAACATTCCTTCATCCAACAGATATTTAGTACTGTTTTACCTTAATAAAGTATGAATTATTTAGTTCTTACGTCCCAAGATTCAATTGAAATGAATTAACAACACAAATTCGTTCTTTTATAACTTAAACCTATTAAACAAACCAATCAATTTTCGTTTACACAAATTTCTGAATTATTTCTTACGAAATAAGACATTTTTTCCAGTGTACTTGAATCATTACAGGATTTTCCCGTTTTTATTTTAGTTTTATAAGACATTGCAGACTGGACTATTGAATTGAAGATATAAGGCAGTGAGTCGTTCAAATACTTCTTCCATTAAGCTCTGGCCAAGTAGTTATATGTGCACACGTTTCCTCAGTTTTCATGCAAATTGGCATAAAATTTACTGCCATAATTTGTGCACATCTACTGGCGTTATCGTTCCGAGACTTACAATTAAAACTTATTATGAGAGCTAACGAACCCATTTACCATTTTTATTGTTACTTGTTTAAAGTCTTTATTAAATGTAGTAAATTGAGAACACCATGATTTACGTATATATACGTATATATATGACTGTGACGATATTTTTTTTGACTTCGTCTTTTTACGTGTTACCAGATAGATTATATTATAAACTAAAAAAAAATATCTACTTTTTTTCACTAAGTATTGTTTTGGAAACATGCCTTAAACATAATTTTTTGTAAGATTTAGAACAAGTTTCACCCCTCGCTGATAAAGTCCTTGATAGACTGTTCTAAAGTTATCTGCCAAATAAACTTCAAATTTCTTTTTCCCAAGTTTTAAATGGACACAATATAATAAATAATAAACAAATAATCATATAATCATATATATATATACTCATATGTCTACAAGTTTGATAATGTGTTAGTTAAATAATTTTAAATTAAAACTAAAAAAGATAGCTAGTTCAACAATTTTTAAAATTCTTTTAAAAACTCTTTTGACAAATTTAAAAATTGAATAGTTTTAATGATTAAATCCCTGCTTGCGGTCAAAAATAATTTGATAATTTGGTGAAAAATAAGGTAAAAGTATCACGTACTCACCTACGGTACCGGTACCTCTATATATAGTGTTAAGCTATATCTTGGCTTCAATAAAACATATAACCTATAAATCGGAAAATAAGGACAGTAATAACAGCTTATCATAATTAATTCACCGTTGATTTTTCAAGATACTAAATTTTACACATATGTATATTTTTCTTATTTTTGTTACATAGGTATGTAATATTTTATTTTGGGATACATTCAGATGCATAAGAATAAAATTAGTAATATAGATATCTAGTCATATGTATGATCTAAGGGCGATAACTGTAACGGCGTATAAAAAATTTATACATAAAATTTTTATATTGCTTATTAAAACAATTATTAGAGATTTGCAAGCTTCATTCTGCAATAGAGACTTTGATAGTACTTTAAGATTTTTTATTAGGTTAGTTTTGAAATGTCTGTTTTATTTATAATACATCAAATATCGAACGTAAAATTTGATGTTTTAAACTAAAGTACGTAGAATATCTTCTAGATCATGTGATCATGTGATCGTGATCATGTAGAATGAGCGACGGACGTCGTGCTCCTGCCTGTGCTATTTGCTGTACTAACACGACACTCTACGACAGACAGAAGTGTTTCACAAGACAGGCATGATCGGTAGCTTGAGTATTATCTTAATTATTCCATTAGATTTTAGTAAATTTTTCAGTTTAATGTTATGGCATAAAAAGATTATCTAGTTTAATTATGAGTAAAACTATGTACTAACTAAAATTAAAACATGAGAATACATACTAGTACCTTCAAAACTTATATAATTTGAAGTAAACAAATGGTAATTTGTCATTGTCTATATATCATAGTCATGACCCAAATTTTATTAAAATAGACAAACAACTTACTTTTTTTGGCAGACTTTGTCTCTATCTAATGGAATATAAGTATTAACTAAATACCTACACGTTACTGTAAAAAGTGTGTTAACACACACATAGATAGAACAATTGTTCGAGAGCTTTGTGCTAGACAATGAAGTGTAGGAGAACACTGAAAAAAATTTTTAAGGTGATTCTAAAACTAATGAAGTTTTAGGTTGCTTTGTTTTATAAGTAATAATAGCCAATAAATGAATGAATAAGTTTTCTCAACCTACATATATGCCCACTGGATGCGAGAAACCCAAAATCGTTCAGAGTAGCGTGCGATGGGAGAGGCCTATATGTGTCTAGTTGTGAACTGATAGGCTGATGATGATGATAATCTCAGTATATTTGTGGAATATTTGTGTGAAATCAACGTAACTATTAAAATAATTGACGTACTTGATGATTTCAATGTGCAACCAAATGATTTATTCGGTCAGGAATTATCGAGTTTCATTACGAAAGTGCAGTGTAGGTGTGCTGAATTTATCTTCCTAGTTAAATATTCTGACACTTGCACTATACATATGTAATTGATAGACTTGGTCTAATAGTTGATTGGATGACTGTGAAGTGACTGATGCAATTTGGGACACAATTAAGGACATTGAGGTATTCTATAATGTTTCATGGACAGATCATTTATTAATGTTTATAATATGTGACCTAGAAATATTAAAGTTAAGTTACGAGAGAGAAAAATATTAAGGCTATTAAGGAGTTAAGTTACGTCTGTAAACGGGATAGGAATCTAGCACAAACTGAAGTATATACGACAAATAGTAAGAATAAATTAAGAAATATAGATTTACTAGTAGAATTTATCAAATACTCGTACAGTGATAATAAATGTAATATGGGCATATACAACAATTAAATAAAAGTATATAAAGATGTTATATGTATTCTATTTCAAGGTGCAATAAAAAGTTACAATGAAAATAATATATGCAGGCAGTTATGTAACAGGTTTGACATGATTTTCAACACTGGATCTAATATGGTAGACCTAAAAGTCGATTTCTCTATGTAAACATGGTAAATAGTAAGATAATATTTTAAAATAAACTAAAATGCTGTATAGACAATAAAGAAAATGGACATAATTGCAAGTCACAAGCAATCGCAAGTCAAGATGCGAAAAAATTCAAGAGTTTTTGGAAAAGTACAAACAGTTTGAACCCCAAGTCGACCTTACCTCTAAGTGTGGAGGGTGTTAGTAACCCTATTGAAACAACCAATCTATTTAATAGACTTGTACGGGCCAATGACCGTACATTTTAACGCAGTCAGTATTTTACATCCACAAAGTCAATTTCAAAACAATTATGAATCAGTTCACTTTCAGCAAGTGAGTTGTGAATTCATCAGCTTAAATTATTATCATATCATTACTTAAATCAGTAATTTTGTGTGCAACAAATAAATAGCGAAGAATCAAGTTACGTTTATCATTTTAATAAACTATGTACGCGACCCGTACAAGAATATTTGAAATTGTATCTGTTCTAGATCTGTCATCTAGTGGGTCGAAGGCTATGGCTGAAGCCAGAGCCACGTATATTAGGTTCACAGTTAGCAATATAGCTATGGTTATCAAACACTTAAAATCTGAAAGTCACCGGGACATGACAGCTAAAGCATAGAGCGATTGCGATATGTTAGTGAGCACGTACCTAGAGTCTGAGCTATATTATTTTGATTTGTGTTGCTCACCTTTATCTTTCATATAATTTACTTAAAACTATTGTACAATGTACCTAATACAAAGAATAAAACTGGAGATTTGAGTGACAGAAACAGTTACAGACCTATCTCCTGGTCATTATAATTGCAAGATATTGGATAGTCTGATTGGTAGGATTGATAAGTATTCAACAATTCCTGATGTTCAATTCTGGTTTAAGACACATTTGTCTACAGAAACCACTATCCTTTACCACAAGCAGACTGTCTGGTAATATGCAAGCAGCGAAACGCCCGTGTATACATGTTTACTAGACCTCTTCAAGGCCTTCGACCTAATAGACCTAGTTACAAGTACTTATGAAAGAAATGACGAATAAAATAGTACTGGTATAATAACCAGTGCAATTATATGAAGTGGTCTATTGTCCCGACAGTTGCAAACAGGTTGGAATCCAGGATGAGGCAGGTGAGGGCTTAGTTCATCCAAACTCTTTACATATATATAAATAAGCTGATCTGTGAGCTGAACAGTACCAATATAATAATACTTTCAGGGTAATGTTCGGGCTTTTGTGCATCGGGGACGTTTACATGGGCAATCGTACCTGATTTTTATGCACTTATTCGCATACGAATCCGTCCCTGATGCGGCGAGTGTATGAGAACTCCAATAGTCCAGTGGTTATTATAGCCAACTGCCAACATAGTTGACAGTCACATAATGTGACATTGGATGACAACCCACAGGGCATTTTTAATTGGGCAAAAAATATAATATGTATATTCAATAAAAAAAGATTGTATAATTTGTATGTACAGTAAGTTTAATGTGTGTAAATTGATATAGATATTTTCATGCGTTTTTAAATTAATTTTTTAATATTTATGGCGGTGTTAAAAATAAGTGTATAAACTGTCCACAAAACTGTCATTTGTATTTTGTTTTATGTTACCATAAAAATAATCAAATACCTACTGTATTATATATAAAACTAAATTATATAAACCTTTAGATATCCTCATGCTCTACAAAATACATGGCAAAATACTTAACTTTTATAGCAGAATAACATTTTTACTTTTAAGGTGTATTTATTACTCTAATACTTATATGTGTTATAAGTATTTTTATAAAACAAAATACTTATAACACATTTATAAGTTTTCACATAACCTATGTTACGAACTGACGTATAAACAGCTTTTCATAAGGATTATATTATAAAGGCTGTATAATAACGGCGCCGGTGCCACGTCATATTGCTTCAACAGCAATTCATCAAACTAACTATCGATCACGCCATCGCTGTTAATGCACCGACAAATTAATGATTCCTTCAAAACATTGCCATTTTATTATTACCCTAATGAAATTTCAGTATCGAAGAAAATTATCACGTAGGTACGTGTATACCACAGCGTTGCGCTGCAAGTAACTTTAAAGACAAACTTGAAAAAGAAATAATATCTGTTTGACGTCTTTATTTCATTAGACATCGCAGGACAGTTGATTATTGTAATATTTTTTATGATTGGGCGGCGGATAATTTACAAACAAAAGCACTAGGAGCTTATCAATTATACCTTAGTTCTTTAAAACGCCGCATAATATTTTAAGTTATATAGTCTTGTTTTTTATCAATATTAAAAAAGAAGTTTTAGGACGTTAAATAAATTCATGAAAACTTATACTTAATATTAATTAGAATTTACTTTTACTTTACCTTCTGAAATAGTTTTTTTTTCTGAAGTTTAAATAAGTACCACATAATTGGCTGTATATTTATTATCACGGGCGAAAACAAATAAAACAATGTTCAATCACCTTGAAATAAAAGACGAATAACTATTTCTTTGTATAATACTGTTACATAATTTGATTTATTTTTTCATTTCCGACAGTTCATGGATTTGATAGAAACAAAAATTATGTTGTAGAGCATTTGTAGCAAGTTAATGGAAGGCAGCACATGCCCAAGGCAGTCCAACCCCACGATTCATTCCGTTCGTATCTGATTCTAGCACGCGCTTTTTGAATCAACCGCCTACTTCAGAACACTTAACTCACGAAAGTTTTTACACGTGATGTGTTTTATTAGTAGCAATCTAATAAACCTTACTTTTGTATCATGTAATTGTTATTATTTATTGATGTTACTGTCGTATTTCGTTAGCATATTGTAGCTATTTTTGCAACTAATTTACTTACTGCATTGAGAATAAAAATAAATATACATAGTACGGATTATTAATACACTAAAAAACATAATTTTCGCTCTATAACATTGCTAACTATAGAAAATGATTGTTTCCTCGATTCAGCTGCTGACGAGGAAGTCACTTAAAGTCCAATTTTGTAAGTGAAGAGCGAGCCACGATAAATGTTTACGTTTCATGAAAACCGTTCTCTAAAACAAAGTGCAAAACTTTTGGCAGAGCCATTTAGCAACAGTTCATTATTAGAAAACTTTAAAGATAAACGCCTGTCGGCAAATATTTATTAATGTATAGATTTCCACCCATATTATTTCGTAGTCTATGAATATAGATTCTAAAATTTGTTTAACTTTAATGCTGAATTATTGATTGGAACAGTAATGTTAAAGTTAACAATAAGTAGGAGGAATATTAGTTTCTTTATTCTATTTTTTTTTATCACTATCTTCTGCAGAAGAATACGTCATTAACTTACTACATTGTAATTTTTACTATTATTTAAATTTAAGAATTTTAAGAAATAAAGTTTATGATCAAACCAACTAAACGTTTTTAGCGTTCAGAATAGAGCAAAAATTAATTGGCATTTTGTATATAGCCACCGAACGAGCGTTAATCCTAATACCGTTGAATTTCTCAGTATAAAACACCTCAAACATATTAAAAGGACTATAAATAAAACAAAAAACAAAACAAATATAAAAACTTTACTGAACTATCAGCTTATTTAGTTGCATTGTTGTCCTCACGGTAATGTTATCACCCAAAGTGTCAATGACTGCCTGTGTCCAGCGCACGAGACAGATCCGGTCGTGCAGGTAGCGGCGGCGGCAGCAAACTAAGAACTAAGCATTTGACTATGCATATGTATGTACGAGTATACTTCCACTTAACGTATGTTCAAAAATTGTATATCGGCCGCGACGCATAAACTAATTTGTCCTATTATATTTAAATATAATATACGTAACAACTTTTTTAATTACTTTCTTGCTAATTGTGAACAAATTATTTTCAGGTTTCGCATTAAGTAAGAATAACATGTATATTAGAGAATGTACAAGATCGCAACGTTAACCATTAGGCCTGTTGGATGCATATAATATCCAATTAAAATATGTTTAAAAATAAGTTGGAATATATTTTAAAATTAGGATTTAAACTTAAGACGTAATCTTATATTTTTAAGTTTAATTTTGTTAAGTAGTAAACGTTAACTATTGGGCCTGTTGGATGCATATAATACCTAATTAAATTATGTTTAAAAATAGGGTGGAATATGTTTAACCCCCCTTTAATACTCCTTATACACGGATTTTCTGTAGAATTACTTAAATTAATTACATCTTCCTCTTTTTATCAATTAATTTCTAGCTATCTTTTTAAGTTCAGTTGAACATGAATTTACTTTATAGAATATTGCATATGACTTTCAAGTAGTAAAAGCATATTTAATGATGATTCTTTATTTTAACTGCCTTAATGATTGTGATACATAGTCTACTTGTTTAAGGATAAAATAAATTTCTTTCTCGCAAAACTTTTCTTATTCTTTCTTTGTTTATTAGTAAAAATTATAGTACACTATGTATGTAGATAGTTTTAAAATTTTTGTCTAAAACATTTGCAATTCAACTAGACAACACTACGAATATCATGAGTATATCTGCGCCTAAGTGATGTGAGGCGAGTTATATCACTTGCACTATATTAACCGTTAGATCAATCAAGGAGGGTTGGGTTTGATTCCCGTGTCATACCAAAAAATGTCAAAGGCTATTTCTGATTACAGAAGTGCTTAATAATAGTTAGAAGTTTGAAAATTGAGGTTTTAATCCCAGTGGCTCGGACACCACGAAAAACTGTTGGTCCTGCACCTGATTCCTCCCTGGTCGTGTCGGATGGCCGCCCTATCGGATTGAGAGCATAGTTGGTTCGGTCTTCGGTTTGACTGGTCGCCGTAATTAGGAGGAGCTAAGAGAGTACATCATCATAATCATATGACTTAACGTAAATAGTTTAATTTTAAATTCATGCAATTATGAGTTATTTCACTTAATTTTCATTACTTCAAAGTATTTAATGATAAAAGTTTCCTATATCTTCTCTTCTTTATAAGTTTAAACCATTTTAAGACGCTAGTATGTGTCTAGTTAAAAAAATGAAACAAATATATTTAATGCCATTGGATGTGATACAGGTAGTATTTCTCTCTGGCTATCTGTAACAAACGGTCGTATCTTTATCAATAATCAATTTGTTACTTACCGTGAATTGGTACTACTACGATACTAAAGAGTTCTCATTGTTTCTCTTTTCTCTACACTTTTAATTAACATAAATCTGTTATATAGAGAGGATTGCCAAATTATTTAACTTGTTAACGAGTGTGTCTTAATAACAAGTAGTTTGTCAATGAACTTATGCATCGTGGAATGATATCAGCTCCTGTAAACAAACTATCAAAAATATATTGTCACTGAGAAATCAACGGTAATCACATCTTCAAGGATATCTCCTAATATTCAAAATTTTAAAACAAATGTATACGATGTTTTGTCACTGTTACATTATTAATTTCGGAAACTCATTAAACTACTTTACCGGTTGAATAAAACTTAAACCAGCCTTGTAGTAACGACTTCTAATAATTCAATGATAATACAATGTTTATTGCTAATAAAAGTTTATCTATTAAACTTCAATTATATAGCTTAATATCCGCAATTTAATGCTAGTATAAAACAGTGATGATAGTATAAAAAGAAAACAGACTGATAAAGTTTCTGTAAACGAAGAAAATGAATAAGTCACTACTGATATTAACTCTTTTCGCTAATTTATTTAGCAACTCGCACGGTATGCAAAAAGAAAATTGTGTTTATTTCGAAGCTATTAATTTTAATGGTATATTAGCAGTCTTTAGTTATTGAAGTAAACAATTGTGTTAAGCTGTCTGAATATGTGGCTGTTAATAAAGCGGATATTTTTAAATATTTTTTTATACATAGCAAACATAAGTATTTAAATATACACGTATAAAGACTATCCAAATGTATCAAAGTCTTAAACGTTTTTTTTTATATGTTAAAGTAGTTCATATCAGCCAGTGTTTAAATAAAAAAAATAACAATGCAATGATGTCTAGCACATTAAAATTAATAGATTAGTAATAATTAATGCAAGTGTTAATGATGTATCTGTATTATATTCTTGCTTTTTAGGTATAATTAAAGACAAAGACAAGATAATAAAAACGCTGGCAAATGCTGTCAATGCCAGACATGAACCAGAAGGTAAGTTCCTAATTATTATAAAAACACCGAGTATAAACTGATTTGATATAAATTGAATTCATGATGTTTTTAAAAAACTTTAAGCCTCGTGTTATATGTTTTCAATAATGCCACTCAAGCACAAAATTTAAAAGCTTTTGGAGAACGTATCACGTTAGAACGAAGAGAATAATTTATTTTTTTTTACTTTTAAATGTCCAAAAAATGCTAAACAAAAAGGAAATTAAAGGTTGCCAGAGACTACAAAATTTTGGTAAATCGGCATTGGTTTTTACGAATCAAATATATCAAGTAATATTCGAACAGAAAAACTTTTATTTTCTCGTTTTAACAGGCAAAGTAACTCACAATTGTTTTAATTTTGAAAATACATTCCAATGGTCAATATACAATAATGTTTAAGAAAACAAAAAGGTCGGCTGCCTGGTTAATACATTAAGAAAATAAATGCACGAGTTGCGAGTAGTAGTGCCACAAATGGTCTGGTTTAACCGGAGCAGTACTACCTACTTACAGAAGATCAACAAAGTGACAGCAATCATGCTGTCACGTTTCGTCGATGAGCGTGTGACCAAAGGTATGCTTTGTCATGCTTCACCGTTACACGACGATACAGCCTTTTGAACTTTGGTCTTACACTGCCACAATCACACTTTTCACAACTCCATTTTCCTCCACTTTTAAAACATCATGGAGGCACTAACAAAAAATTATGATAAGGTAGGCAGCATAAATAGGCAACAGATATAGCCTACCAAGATACACCGAGTGCAGTACCCTCCTTGCTAGACATAGCGCAGTACAATGTATCAGTTTTCGCACCTCTGGGATCCTCTGACCGACGCCTAATATCATTATTGTCCCTCAACGACTTGTGATAGCAAGAAGACGATTAGTGTACTAGTCATCAGCAGGTTAGGATGGGATGTGAGATTATTTTGATACTATGCCGGGGGTTAACACTCTTTTAATTTTTCCTTTAGATATTTGATGCCTGGGATCTGTCGCAAAGTGCGTTTGTCATAGCTGACAAAATTACATCGGTATGGAATATTACATTCCCCATAGTGAAGTTGCTAGCACGAAAATCTGTCCTTGGTTCAATCGCGAGTGCACCCACGCTGCTACATGGGTGCTCTCACAATTAACTCAGACAATTGACTGTTACAACAGCATGTAGTGGTTTATCCTTAAGTATATAGTGTATTTATTTAACTTGCTTGTAAAACATTCCAATTATACATTATTTATTATCTAGTAATACATATTTAAAAACTTCTTTATTTTCTCTTCTTTATCTTCTTTATTTAAATTAAAATCAACGTAACTATGTACTCGTACAATGTAATACAATAAAATTATGTTCAACGTATAAATATATTTTCTTAGTCGATGTTTTAAATTAATTTGTCATCGATCAGCTTACCTATGACGCATCTATTGTCCATAGACCTTTAGGCCGGCTACGCCACACGAGCCCTACACGTGTGGGCGAAACGGTAATGTTATGGCGTTGCGCGTGCATACTCACGCCGCACCGGCCTGGTCGTATGAAGACAGGTAGTACCTTCCTGGTCCTACCGCTGATAGCTAACTTGCCAAACTAATTAATTGTTACATCCCTATATTATTTTATGTTCTGTCGTTCTCTCATTTCTATCATTCCTTCTATTCTAATTAAACTTTTGTAAGCGTGTAATTCTTTGCAATGAACTTTCATACTATGTCTTGTACATTGTGGACTTTCTTTATTTCTTACTTCATCTTTACATCTACATAATACCTACGAGCACATATGCAACCAACCTACCATGCAAGTACCAGGACCTGTACTCATAGCAAACCCGACATTGATTTTCTTTTTTTATAGCAACCTACCAAAGTAACTCTAATCTACCTGATGGAAAACATGAATAGAATCCAAGAGCAGTGGTCGCCATATTCACTGCGAATGATGACAGTGTAGTACAACGACCCACGCTGAGGCAGCCTGGTGAGGTATTTTAACTCGGGATCGAAGTGGGAGGGAAACTCGTGCGCTGGTAATAAGTTCCAGGCTTTATTTGATTTGCACAGGAAGGACGAGCTGAACCGTTTAGTTCGGGAGCGTATGTCTACCGTTCTGAAACGGTGACTTCCAAGGCCAGCACGAGTTGTCCTGTAGAGAAACGAAGAGCATGGGATCAGTTGGAAGAGTTCATCAGAACACTCTCCATGATAAAGGCGATAAGCGACTGCCATTGAGGCGATATATCTTCGCAACTGCAGAGACTCAAGAGATTCAGTGACTTTGAGGTTTTCGATAATTCGGTCTGCTCGCCGCTCTAATGGGTCCAAAGCGTCCAGCAAATACTGCGCAGATCCATCGTAAAGATGAGAACAGTACTCCACACAGGAGCGTACCTGGGTCTTATAAAGAAGACACAGATTCTTAGGCGCGAAGAACGGTCTCACTGCGTTCAGTATACCCAGCTTCCGCGAGGCCGCTCTAATGATGTTTTCAATATATTCTCGTAGGTTGAGATCCCAGCAAATATTCATACCCAGGATACTGAGATTGTCCTGCACTGGTAGTTGGGTGTTCTGAAAATGGGGGAAGTTAAAAAATAGAGACTTTTTGCCAGAGAGCGCGCACGCCTGTGTTTTCTTGGCATTCAACTCGACGAGATTCTCATGAACCCATTGAGAGATGCGGCCTAGGACCCGGTCGAGCTCATTGATAGGCTCTTGTCGTTTTTCCTTAACGTCCGCTAACTTTGCTGTAGGGTGACCATAGTATCGTCCATGAACTGTGCTGTCGTCGTTTTTTTTTTATTTAACCTACCAAAGTGACTTTATTCTGCCTGATGGAAAGCATGAATAGAATCCAAGAGCGGTGGTCGCCATAGTTACTGCGAATCACGACGGTACAATATGGCGACCCACGCTATGGTGGCCTGATGAGATGCTTTTTCACGCCCCGCTGAAAGGACCCGAGATCGTAGTGGGAGGGGAACACGTGCACCGGTAATGAAATCCAGGCTTTAACCGATCTGCACAGGAAGGAAGAGCCGAACCGTTTAGTTCGGGAGTGTGTGTCTACCATTCTGAAACGGTGACTTCCAAGGCCAGCACGAGTTGTCCTATAGAGGAATGGAGAGGATGGGATAAGCTAGAAGAGCTCATCAGAACACTCTCGATGATAAAGATGATAGAGGACTGCCATAGAGGCGACATCTCTTCACAACTGCAGAAACTCAAGGGATTCAGTGACTTTCGGGTTATTGATAATCCGGACTGCTCGCCGCTGTAACCGATCCAAAGCGTCCAGCAAATACTGCGCGGATTCATCGTAAAGATGATAACAGTACTCCACGCAAGAGCGTACCTGGGACTTATAAAGAAGACATAGACGCTCAGGCGCAAAGAACCGTCTCACTCTGTTAAGTTTACCCAGCTTCCGTGAGGCCGCCTTAGTAACGCTTTCAATATATTCTCGCGGATTGAGGTCCCGGCCAATATTCATTCCTGTTTGACAATTCCTGATTGTCCTGCAGTGGCAGTTGAGTGTTCATGGGGAGGGGAAGGAATGGAGACTTTTTGGCAGAGAGCACGCACGCCTGTGTTTTCTTGGCGTTGAACTCGACCAGATTCTCATGACCCCATTTAGAAAAGCGGCCTAGGACCCGGTCCAGCTTAGTAACAAGCTTTTGTCGCTTTTCCTCAACGTACGCTAATTTGGCTGTAGGGTGACCATAGTATCGTCCATGAACTGTGCTGTCGTCTGCATAGCAATGTATATCGCCAAGGGTCAACATGTCATTGATATACAGAAGAAACAGTGTGGGTGACAGGACGGAAACTTGAGGTACACCAGCATTAACCTACTGAAAATTGGAGGTGACGCCGTCGCAGAGGACTCTAATGCGGCGCTCGTGCAGAAATGCGGCCACCCATCTGCAGAGTTCGAGTAGCTGGTCGGAAAGATTGATTATCTGATTGCCTTAAAGTGACGTATAACAAAGGTACTATGAAATACAAGAGGACTTACATTACACGTCTTTAGAGTGAGGCTATTGATAGGCATGGAGAGCCCTTAACTAAAACCCTTGACATGGACAATACCTTCGATAGGGTTTGGCACCGTATGTTTCTCGCCAAACTTCTGGCATTAGGCATTCGCCCAAAACTATGCAAATGGGTTACTCTCTTCCAACACTGAGACCCTTAGCTAAGTTTTTGATTTTTAGCAGGTGAACGCTGATGTACCTCAGGGTTCCGTTTTGTAGTCCATACTGTTTCTTCTACATGTCAATGACATGTTACCCCTAGCAATATATATTGCTATACATATTATGACTAGCTCGGTATACTGTGTATGGCCATATATTTGTCGGGATCTTAATCCATGTGAGTATATCAAAAGCTTCACTAAGGTGGCCTCACGGAAGCTAGGTAGAGAATAGGCTAGGCACTAAATAGGGTGAGACGGTTCTTCCCGCCTTGTGTTTTCTTTACACGACCGTGACACGACTTAACAATCCCAAAGCCACCGAGTCCCTGGACCCTCTGCAATTGTAAAGAGATATTGCATCTTCCAACTGGCCCTACCTTCTCTCTTTCTCTACATAACAGTACCTACTAGCATATGCTAGCATTGAAAGCTATCGTTTTAGAGTGTAAGTCATATGTTCTTGAACTAAACGGTTCGGCTCTTTCTTTCTATGCAAATCAGTCAAAACCTAGAACTCACCATCAGCACACGTATTTGCCTCTCACTATGAACCTGAGTTCTTTAAGCAGGGCATACAAAAACTATCTCACTATGTCACCATAATGTAAGTCTCTATATGGCGCTGTCTGCATTTACAGCATTCTACTCATGCTTTCCATCAGGCAGAATAGAGTCACTTTGGCAGGCTCTTAATAAATGAAAAGGTAATTTTTGATATGTAAGATGACTTTTCGTCTACGAGAGACTAGAGAGAACTAAGAGGTAGGCTGCGTGTATTGGCAAGTATTGAAACTGCAGTAGCTCCAAGGAGTGGCAGGGATATATGACTAAAATAACGATGCCATATTTTATTTAAATTAACACAATTTTCTTAGTGACCTAGACTAAATTCATCCCTGTTTGAGCCAATGCCTAATAATCTCAAAAAATACGGTCATATATTAAATTTTTTTAAATGACAGCATGTTATTTATGCATCATAATACATTAACCCGTTAAATTGATCGTAACGATGTTTTACTTCGAGATGAGATTCGTGAGAATCAGCTTTGAACTAAGCTTACGGAAGAAAATCTGGCTTCTGTCAGGGAGCTCATTTATGCAAACAAGGTAGTCTCTCAGGGGTGTCGAAGATATAAGTGAATTAGGAGATAATATAACGCAGAAACTATAGGTTCACAAAATGCAATCATAAATATTCAAATACTGTTTGTCACATTAGGACAGGAGTAAACATATAAATTGAAGCATTAACATAATGTTTCAATGTTTTGGCATACAATATTATGAGGGCAAATCTTTTTTTCTCGGAAAAACTATTATATTATATAATATATCAATATTAACTAACACGTGCATTCTTTTTGCTTTCTGCAAAAACAAAAATTTGTAAGATAATGTTTGTTTTTTTTTTGTTAGTGACAAGTAATAGCCCGTGTCATAATTTACACTTCCAAACTTAGAGTGTATTATTTTTCATTCATTTTTCTTGTATTTGTTGTCAAATTAATTATGTTTATAAATATTATGATATCACGATGCTACATGCTAAGTTATTCATGAAGTTAACATACTCGTAATATTTTTATTTATTTCAGGTAATATTAATGACTTTGTTCCAACTGAAGTCACCACAACAACAGAAAACCATACAGATAGTAAGTTCTTAATTTTAAAGTAATATTACCCACATTATTTTAAACAATCACAACGGCGAATAAGCACATTGTCTTACTAATGGAAAGCGATAACCAGTGCTTCAACAATAATTTTATTTATTTATTTATTTACACTTTATGCACTTTGTACATCGGCGGACTTAATGCCCAAGGCATTCTCTTCCAGTCAACCTTAGGGTGGTTTAGAAATATTGTAAGGGAGGCGCACAGAGGTTATATTGACAATTAAAATATACTATACATGAGTGTGTATACATACATGAACACATACAATACATACGTCATAAATACACATATAATTATACATATATATACATAAATATACACATACATTCAAATTATATTCGTACACTATGACAACTTGACTATAAGCTGAGCCAACTAACGATGAGACGATTCTTCAATCTCGTTAAGAAGGAGACTATGTACATTGTTTTTGAATGTAAAACGGTTTGTGGACATCCTGACTTCGAGCGGGAGCGCATTCCAGATACTGCCTGAACAAAGAACGAAGAGTTCACGAAATCAGAATTATGAGAGGGACATAAGAGGAGCAGATTATTTTCTGAGCAAAGGTTTCTGTCGTGATTAGAGGATAGACAGCGGAGGTACGGAGTAAGATATGTAGGTGGAAACGGTGAATTGAGAAATGAAAATAGAGCAGTTAGTGCTCGCAGGTTGCGACGCTGGCGAATAGGTAATCATTTTAATTGGGAACGTAAAGCAGACACGTGGTCATACTTTCGAAGATTGAAAATGTATCGAATGCAGTTATTGAGAAGTCGGTCTAATTTGTTGAGAAGGTCTGCATTCAGGTCGCAATAACACACATCACCATAGTCGATTATTGGGGTTATTAAGGACTGCATGAGAGTAATTTTGGTATTAGAAGGCAGGAAGTTCTTCAGACGATATAATGTTCGCAGGTTTCTCGTTACTTTCTGGCTGACATGAGTAACTTGAGCTCGCCAATCGAGGGTAGAGTCGATGAGTAAGCCCAAATCTTTGACTACGGGGCTGAACGGTACGACTGATCCGTTAAAGATGATTGGTGAGATTGAGGCAGTATCGAGTCTGCTCATAATGCGTTTGCTGCCTACTATGATCGCCTGACACTTGGTTGGGTTAACTGTCAATCTGAATTTCGTTGACCACGAGTTTATAATCTCCAAGTCTGTGTTGACCACGTTAACAGCTTGTGTTATGTCTTCCACCCTTGCCTGTGAATAATACACTTGCAGATCGTCGGCATATAGGTGATACGCATTCTGAAGTTGTTGAGTTATGAGATTAATAAAAATTGAGAATAAGAGAGGAGATAGAATACCGCCTTGAGGGACGCCAGCGCGGAGATCGCACCAGCTCGATGTTGAGTCAGCAACGTGAACACTCTGTTGTCGCCCCTGAAGATAAGTGGAGAACCATTCCAGCGCCTCAGAGGTAACCATGAGATATTTAAGGATAGAAAAGAGGATTTCATGACTGACGGTATTAAAGGCATTAGAAAAGTCAACTAGTACAAGTACCGTGACTTTGGTGTCCTCCATGCCCTTTCTAATATCGCCAGTCACTTTAAGAAGAGCAGTAACTGTGCTGTGACCGGCCCTAAAGCCAGATTGTAGAGGGCTTAATAGCTGGTTTCTGTAAACGACTTGGGAAAGTTGCCTATGAACACAGGCCTCGAGTACTTTAGACTGTGTTCAGGAAGAGAAGGATTATTATTTTTTGGAAGAGGAATAATATAAGTTTTTCGCCATAGAGAGGGAAGGTGCCGGAGTCGAAAGAGAAATTGATGATTTGAGTGATAGCTAAGAGGATACAATCGAGGATGGTAACAATCATGCGACGGCTTAAGCCATCGCATCCTACAGCATTAGAACGGATAGATAGAATATTTTTTTTGATATCCTCAGGAGGCACCGGAGAAAATTCGAATAAGTCAGTGGTTGGACTGGTACGACCAGATATGTAGTTCAGTGTTTGACACTTAGTTTGAAGATCCATCGCAGTTGTAGATGAGAAATAAAGATTTATATTATTCAAACTAATTGTTTTATTGAATGTGAGCTGTTGCTTTTTACCAATACCTAAGGTATTTAGAAATTTCCAGATACTGGCAGAAGAAGAAGATTCTATGTTTTGAAGAATATGTCGGCGTTTACACCGATTCCTAGCGGCCTTATATTGGTTCCATTTGTCTTCGCAACGATTTCGTTTGAACCAACGAAATGACAAATCCCGTCGCCTCATAGCTGCTCGAACCTCCTCCGTCATCCAAGGCACCGGTGCGTGTTTCACCTTTACTGACTTAATTGGAGCGTGGAGGTCATATAGTTTGACGATGGTGTCGTTAAAAATAGAGACTTTATTGTCTACGTCGGTAGCAGCTGCCATGTTCGTCCAGTCTATCCCAACAGCATCTGCATGTAATTTTTCAACATCCATGTATCGGAAACTGCGAGTCTGCACGATTTTAAGTGATGATTTGGATGGTTTCAGGATATAGGAGAGGAAAATCAAGTTGTGATGGGTAAAACCAGGGGCTGACAGTTGACCATGGGAAGAGGCAAGGTGTGGTGAAGAGGTGAGGATTAGATCAAGCCAGGTGTCCTGATACTCAATGTTGTGATGAGAGGCTTGAAGGGGCAGGACGTGGAGGCTGGTTGCTTGTGTGATGTGAAGAAGGCTGCGTGTGCGACTTAAGTTTGAGGATAGTAGGATGTCAGTGTTAAAATCTCCCATGATGATGTGATGAGAATATTCCGATCCTAAAGATTCCAGAACTGTTTCCAGACTGGAGAAGTAGTTAACAGTTGGAGGGCACTAAACTACACCTAGAATGACATTAACTCCCTTGACACAAACCTGGAGAAAAATATATTCCGCAGTGGTAGTGAGTTGAGAAGTGGAAGAGGCGACTATTTTATAGAGTAAGAAGCTGCGAAGGTAAATGGCAACGCCGCCACCTCTTTTATCCAAACGGTCATTTCGGATAAGGATAAATCCAGGGAGAGCGTATGAGGTAGAGGGTAAGTGGGGTTTGAGCCAGGTCTCCGAAATCAGGATGGCATGAACGTTGTTATCAGAGAAAGTCTCAGCTAAATCATCATAATGACTGGCGACACTTTGTGCGTTTATGTGACAAATATTAAAATAAGGACGAGATTGAGTGTAAAATGTGTGCCGCAATTGCTCACCCAGCGTCTCAGTCATAGAACTGAAACTAACGTCGTCTGAAGAATTTCCAGCAGAAAAGAATAACTCAGCTTCATTGTCGCTCATAAGTACTTATATCTATAAAAAATTATAAAGAAAACCTATAAAAATCAGTCCTCCTTGATGGCCTCGGTCACTCCAAGAAACAAAAGTGACTTGTGGCGATGCCGAGTCTCCATAGCATCGACCAACTTGACGCACTCATTAATCTGGTTCCGAAGAAGTCCCAACATGGAAAACATCAGTTCTCGAAAAGTTTTAAACTCTTCTGACACCCGAGCAACCGTCTCTTTACTGTTTCCGCCAGATTGCAGCTGTGCCTCTAGCTGAGCCATCCTCCTGGAAAAACTCTCCTCCAAATTGTTCTGGGCCTCCTTTATATCAGACAATTGAGACATAGTTGCAATGGATATGGATAACTTTGTTGTGCTGTCAGGTGATTTAGTTCATGTAATCACTGTGATAACTGTAAGTACAATCACTCTTCACTTAACTGAACTTTTGTTACAGTATAAACAAAGAAGTATTCATTACATTAATTAAATATTTAAGAGCTCTTTTCTGTGTGTGTCAACTGTTTTAGCACCTACCCGAAAAAAAAACCCTTTTACCCTATTTCTATAATTTGCCTGTACATTAATCACTAAAAGTATAGGAAGATTGTACTGTGTGTGTGTGCGTGGGCGTGTGCGTGTGCATATGCATTTGAGTGTGAATGTGTGTGTGCGTGTGCGTGTGCGTGTGTGTGTGCGTGTGCGTGTGCGTGTGCGTGTGCATGTGCGTGTGCGTGTGACTCATTGTTTATTGATTACACGTTGGAGTACCTTGCAGGAAGTGTAAGTGATGGATATAGGTCGGTAATTGGCTGGGTTAGAGCGGTCGCCTTTTATGGAGTTAGATTGAACATACACCTCTCGCCAGGCCTCCGAAACATTTCTTGAGGCATACCAAAGGTAGTAAAACGCGTCAATACAGGAGACAACTCTGGTATGCAGTTTTTAAGAATCATCGCTGGAATGCCGTCCGGTCCAGAGACGTGCCGAATGTAGAGTGACCGCAGCTCCGCCCGGACATCACTTTGCCAGATACGAATATCCCGTATTACAGAGTCGCAGGATGGAATGGTGGGCGGGTGTACACCATGGTCCTCAATTCGGGAGTTGGCAGTAAAAAGATGAACAAGCACTTTCACTTTCTCCTGTGGACCAGTTATGGACCAGTGGTTGGACTGTTTTGGCCAATCGCCAGAACTTACCGCTACTCCTTCTGCTTCAAGAATATCCAAAGAGGGACATTAAAGTGAATAAAAACAACTTCTTAAAAATTCTTTAGTCAGAAATAATTAAGACCAGCTCATCGTCCTAAGGTACATTTAAAATGAAACCCTAATACTGTACACAAATGAGATATTATTCGTACATTAATATGTTACTTGATAAATACAAGAGCCAATATTTAAACTACTTCAGGTATTGTATTTGATGTTTGTAGAAAAATGCAGTATACGTGATCAAGATTTAGGTGAAGCTTCACTTAATATGGTAATTGAAGATGTCGAAAATTTCATAAAGCCTTTCAGAAGCGTTCGTTTACCTTATCTTATTTCTACTTAAGAACATTGTACTTTCTAAATAATTAACAATTTCATTACAATGGAATTTAAGAACCTACTTAACGCTAAATAGATTTTAAAATTTATTAAAGCGTTTCATTAATAATTCGTTGAGTTGAACGATTTTAAGTAAGAACTGTTCTCTTCTTGACAAAATTAATGTTTTGTCTCGCAGTAATTTCTTTATATCGTATTTGAAACTAGAGTGTATTCTTAGTTTAATTTATCGCAAGCGTCCCAACACTAATAGAGAATACGTTATATTTCGACATATATAATTCATAAAAATTCATGCTTAAATAAATAAATATTAAGTATTTGTACGAATCAGTACAGAATCAGAAAAAGAGGTCCAGATAAATAATATAGTGCAATCAAGAGAAAATATCTTATTGAGTTTTAAATTAAATTACTTTGGCCAATAGCCTCCTTTGAAAGTTTTGTCATACTTTAGCTATACTGTCTACTTTAATAAATAAAATATTAGCAATATTTATTAATTATAGTTTTATGTACCTTTACAGAAGTGACCTCTCTTGTCTTGAATTAGACTCCATTCATTTTTTATAAAGGAAAAAATAACAGAAAAGCAACGAAGGGGAATGTAGAGGTATTATGGTCGTGGAGATGAAAAAAAGTTAATTGACAGTTACACAAACAAAAGAAAAATAGGAAATTATAGACTTAAACTATTATAAAACAATTATTAATATAAAATACTAAAAAAACGTTAAAGCAAAAGCGCAAGTGGCGGTAGCTTCGCGTCAAGTATTTCAGGGCAGTGGATGCGTAGATGAGAGAGATATCCTCTTCTAACATGGACCGTAGATGCAGTGTGCTGCTCCTAGACGCTGATAAGACCGTAAGAATAATTATAATGAAGTAGTACCGTCCATCGCTGAAGGAGTGAACACGATGGTGGCGATGATGTCTCTTGACAACTGTGGCGGTGCGGGTAACATGTCTTTCCGACACAAAGAACAGAACACCAGACCAGGCGAGGTGATAGTGTTTGGAGGACTGCAGACCCACAGTTGATTCTAGGATGTTGCATATATGCTACACAGCTTTACTCCGTATTTCGTTACTCTGTGGTTCGGTGTACCTTCGGTAGGTGACACCGTACGTGAATTTCACTACATCACTCCCGGCCAAGATCGGAGATCGATCTATGATGAGTCAGCTGTTTATGTCCTGTTGTGGAGCGTGCTAGTACCAGTAGTGAGGATTTTCAAGTGAATTGCAACTTAATGCCAGTAGTCCTGGTGAGTTGGAGTATTTATGTTTAAACGTATTTACATATATTTCGAAAAAAACTACATGTAAAATATACTCATATTAAATCTTATTTCACATCAAACATACAGTAAAAGCCATTCTGATTAACACATCCTATATACTATAAATTCAGTGATCTATATTGCATAATCCACAATTTGACGAAGTACTAAATCTACTTCTATGTAGAATTATACTATTTACATGAAAAATTTAATTTATAATTAAAAACAGATATTAGTTGACTTATTAACGACAAATGTTGCTCTTGATGTCTTCTATTTATGTCTTTGACTTTTAATGTGCCCCTTCATATTTACTATACATTTTATCATTAATTTCCACCTAACTTGGACTTTAACAGAAGTGTAAGTGCAATTTTATTACATAAACAATAAAACTGAAGTGAGTACTGTTAAAACTATATTTCGAGTTTTTGTATTAAAATAGAACAGAATACCATATATTTTGTTGTATTTCAGTCTAGCACATTAAATAAATAAGAGTACACCAAATCAATAATCGTTGTAATCATTAAAAAACAAATTTTTGAAATCTTTCAAGAGATTTTTAGTGCTTACAGAACCTGAGTCATATACATAAAGGCGAAAAAGAAATAGACGCAGGTGCTTAAACCGTGACCATTAAAAGGGCTGTCGCAATTGGTACAATTCGTCTTGACAAAAAGTAATTATCTTAACGATAAATACTTTTTTATGTCTATTTCAGATAACACTACAGTCTTCAATATTTTAGCGCTTGCATTTATTCATTTAAACTAATCGCATAAATCAAATACAAAGATGGACTTAATACCATGGGACATTCTCTCCCAGTCAACTCTGCAAGTGAAGTAGAAATATGAAGCGGTAGGTGCAAAAAAAAATAAATAAACAAAATAAAAAAAGAACAAAAATTAAAGTACAGGTATTACTACAATCCTCAGGAAGAACACAAAGACCCGTCTCAGGAAGAACACAAAGACCCGTGTAATCATCAAGTACATAGTCCTTTTTGCACTCTTATCTACAAGTATTTACATAGCCGATATTAGCACATATCACATCTTTTTGCTGCAGTTCATACCTCAACCAATTGTGGCATCTTGTCACTGCCACATGAAGCTGAGGATTCAAATATTAATAGCTTAAGAGGCTTACTACCCGCAACACAAACTAACTGTTATTTAGATATAATTTCGAGTTAATAAATATTGTTTTCTCATTTTTATTATAAAATAATATTCATAGTTATCACCATGTCACATCACCACCATATGTGTTTATAAACTCTTCTTAAAAAAAGATATATCACACTATTATGCCACTATACCATATAACTTAAGTACAGGACTAGTGCCCAAGAGAAAGAGATGTCGACGGCCAACTTAATCAATTAATATCGTATGCTACCTCGAATAGTAATTGTAGCAGGATATGACGTTCACATTCAGATAGCGTCATACTGAACTCCAAATGTCCCTCTGATGGTAAAAAACGCTTTAAAGTAACAAAGAAGAAGAGAAAGAAGAACTATGGTGAGCTCGGTGAACGGCCCTCTCTCTGAACTGGCAACCTAAGAATTAGCCTTTTCTTGCCCTCGTCACTTGAACGTACTCCCAGTAAGAGTGTCGAATTTTGATAACATCTCTAACTTGCCTAGGACTGTAAGTTTTGTCTTAACCACTTGGATCATGAAGAAGAAACTTCTCTAAAAAATCTGAACCTTAAATTTTGAAGTTCAGCGAAAATACGAATGGCTGGTGACCCCATCTCCAATTAGAGTACTTGTGGAGCCTAGTTTTTTTATAAATTTTAACTGACTCCAAAATAGACGTTCTGTTTGAGCCAACATATAGTTCTTCACTACGAAAAACGTGATGACAGTGGATAAAGCTTCTCCTAAGAAGTAAGCTTGTGCGTAAGCGTAATCACCCTGACTAGTCCAGGGGAGCGGATGTGGGGTTGGATTTGGCCTCAGGTGGTAAAGTGGCACCGGTAGCAAAAGTTACTGCTGCTCGATGAGATAGGGGTTGCCTACCGACCACAGGTCAACTTGTGAAACTAGCAGCAGCGAGATAAAAAAGGGAAAGGAGCTCAAAAAACCACAGAACTCTCAGAAAAGGAGGCACAGGAGGAAGCAAATCTTGCAGATTTTATCCAAAAGGTCAATGCTTAAAAATTCGCTTCATCCTCTTCCATTCGTGTGAATCTGAGGTAACGTGAGGATTTAACCGGTCTTCAAGTGTAAGCAAGAATTCATGATGCCCTGACTGCAATAATATTGTTTACCAAGGTGACCGAGAGTATAAAGTGGACCTACTGAAAGTCAATCAAAGACACCACAAGTTTGATAGTAGAGTATCTACAGGTATTGGTAACGCAAACATCGTCAGTGGAAACGATGCGAATGTAGGCTGGAATGGTAGCCTTTCAGTTGAAAATTTACATGCGTCGTTCCATTACAGAGTTCCTATGGTCACCTCCACCAAGTCAGTTTCGTGTCATATGCATGACTTACTCTGTCCGTATTGACCTACAACCACCACTCTATGAACGTTTCGGCAATTTTAAATTTTCATACAGTGTCTATTCATAAGAGTTAAAGGAAAGCAACTTTTACAACAACTACAATGGTTACAATATAGATTACTTGAGCGATATCAGAATCAGATCAAAAACAGGATTCTAATGAAAATACTACAATTTCAGATGTTAAGACATCAAATGATGCGACAACATCATGTAAAGGAGATCCAAATGCAATGCCTGGCTGTGACGAAAAGTGTATAAAACGTTGCCCTAACAATACACTCAGTAACTGTAACTGCCCAACAGATAGCTGCGAGTGTAATGAAGGATACGTATTTAATTCCAAAACCTATAATTGTACAAGGCCAGATAAATGTGGTAAGTGATTTTTCTTTTGCTTTCCTGCCTTTCCTTTGAATTTGCATCATCACATCAACAACCTTTAATAGTCAACAGCTGAACATAGATCTATCTTAGGAAGGAGGTTTTGGCCTAACATACCATGTTGACCAGACGGGTTGGTAGTGGGTTAATTTCGAGTTTTCTTTCTTTTCTCAGTGATATTGTTCTGTTTGTGATTTTACTCTTTTAATTACCGCCTGCGACGCCTATAGGATAAAAAGGGATAAATAAGAGTGTCACTCTGTATTTTTAATAATTTCATTTACGAGTTACGGACGTTTTTTATTTACAAGTTCCAAAAAAAAAATTGCATAAAAGTAAATTACATGTAAACTGCTAACTATTAGCAGCATTATAAAACTTGGAAAGTTACATAGTCTATACTCTGCTATGTGTGAATAAAGAATCATGTAAGTATAGCAGTGTATAGACATAGCAATAGCCCTTGGTACGAATATTATGGAATATTTTGGTGATTTCTTAAGCTAATTTTGTTAAATAAGAGAAACCATCCATACCTTCTTAAAAAAATTTGTATGACGACTGTACTACTAGAAATTGTCAGTTGTAGTCAATGTTACAACAAACTTCAAATACTCACTTCGTCAAATGTCATTATCTAATAAACTGCAGGTACAAAATTTTAGTTTTCGCGAGATTATTTACGGTTGTTCGTAACTGATCTTTACTGACTTATTACTTTTTTATAAGCAAGCCGTTATTGATTTAGGCAAGGATCAAAATTCAAATAAAAATACTTCAAATCTGTTATGGACTCCTGTCGTGGGTACGTAATTTAACTTCGAAAGTCACATGTTCGATTAGTGGAAAGTCGACTAAACGATTGTTCAAATGGAATTTATTGCCAAACAACCTATTAGTGCCCTATATTTAGTAGTCGATTGACTACTGTTTCAAAGGAGTTTTAAATACTATATATTTCAATAATTGTAAAGGAATATGCAGAAAAAAATTTTGGACACAATTTTTTTTTCGACACCTATTTTTTATGGTTTTTTAAACAATATTTTTTTATTTTACTCAGAGCGTCAAACAACCTAAATTATCGAAAATGTGTTTGATCACCTTAACTTTATGAGAAAATCGTACGTAGAAGTGGTAGCGTGTGCGATTGCTGTGCTTGAGATCTCGGGTTCGATTTCCTGGTCGGACCAAATGTTTCTATGATCTGCAAATATTTGTTTCGGAGTTTGTGTGTTTTCTATGTATAATATGTATGTATTTAGAGAAAGAATATATACATATGTATATATATATCAGTCTTCTAGTACCCATAGTACAGGCTCTGCTAAGAGATAGATCATCCTAGACTAGACCACATTATGTGTCGAATGTACGAAATACTCGTATTTATTAATTGTGAACTTTACTAATAATATGAATTACATCGAATTATAAGCCCACCAGAAGTTTCCAGTTGTAGTTAATGTAATAATGGTCGCAAAACTATGTGTAAAATTACCATTGTCACCACAAAGCAAATTTAATTTGGCTCATGACGTTGCTGACAGTAGTTTGTAACAAACCGTTTCTAACCTAAAATAATTTTTGTACTAAGCAAACTATTATTGATTCAGATAACGATCAGCATTCAAAAATACTTTAAAGTCACCTGTTGTGACGTCAATAAAACCACCAACAACTTGTTATTCAGATCTAAACACAATGCCTGGCTGTGACAAAAAGTGCATTATATGCCCTGTAAGTTGCCCTGGTGATAAGTCTAATAGAATAGCTAGAAGTACAAAGAAGAATACGTGTATAATTTTACAGCTAAGAAATGCATTGGGCCACAAAAGTCTGATAAGAGTTATTAAACCTTATCTTAGAAACAAAAATGTATTGGTGTTGGTCAGTCTCAATAAAACTCAGGAATGGCTCGGTCGATATGGTTGATTTTAGTCTTGAAACATTTTTGGAAGTCCAGGGAAAGTTTAAACGGTACGAAAGTGTAAAAAAGATAATTACTAATTCACAGTGTCTCGTAACTGACGTTGACGTTTGCCTTTTCCACACCACCCAATTATCATTAAGAGGTCGCCCGAAAAGTAATAAGCGTGTCTTCATTAATCAAAAGCTGTTTCGGGACATAACAAATCACGCGTGTTAACAACGGTCGCAAATGATTGAGTTTTGACATGTCCTGTGATCCAAAGAAGTCGCAGGCAACCTTGGAATATGTAGCAGCAATGATTACCACGTCAAACGTGCCTGACGATAAGTAAGGTAGTATTCGGAGATTGTCTGGCTTCATTATAAAGATTTAATACAACACATTATTTGTTACACACTTTAGCAAATGTTAGATGTATTTTTAGTAGCAATATATTTTACAATTTAATGTAATTGGTACGTTTTTCTTCTTAAATTCATAGTGTTTGACTTTAAATTGGAACTTAATCATAGTTTAAACCAAACATAATTTATTAAATCCGACCTTACATAAAATTTTAGAAAATAAATAGTTGAAATACTAAAATGAAAGGAATCCTGCTTATCCAAGTATCAATAGGTCTAAACACAGTTAAATAAATTAATTATTTCTATTTAATGTTTGTTAGTGGCTGAAAACTGTCACAGAATGTTCTCTTACACATTTTACAGAATCTGCAAAGATTATATGAATACTATTTTATTAAATGGACTTGAACTGTACACGAAGTTATTGTGTGAAAATTATGAAACCATTTAAAAATTTTTGGATACGGGCGGCACCAGACCCATTTTTGTGGCGAACCTTAGTGTCATATGTCTAGCAGTTGACGTCTTTTGGTTAAGATGATTAATAACTTTTTATTTATTTTACTGCTATCGCTTAAGCTGTAGTTAGTCGTATTCGATACTATTTAGTCGTATGTACTTAAATTTCATGTTACATTATTATCAGATATACCAGGAAATTCGCATGTATTTTTTTTAACATTTTACTAAATATTATATTACGAAAAATAAACATAACACATCCAAAATATAAACCAATAAGTTACAAAGAAAGGTTGATATTACTACAATTTCGGACGATTTAAACGCGGCCATTTTGACGCACCTTTTCTGTGACGACAGACTACACTCGTGTCAACTGCGAAATTATTTTTTTCTAATTAACTTATTTCCACGAAAAAGTAAGGAAACCTTATAATAGATATTGTGTCCTTCCTCTGTGCAGCAATCACACATACTTTTGTGAAGATCATTTTAACATAAGTAAGAATATTAAACACTGATAGTATGCGTAGAAGAATATTTTTACATTACTTACATTTACAAATTTCGACGAAGAATAACCTATATTATGACGAAAAGTTCGTAAACGTACTCTTAACACATATAATATATAATATATAATAGGAACAATATATAGAAACGAAAACTTATAACATAAGTATTAGAATAGCATAAATTTATCTATTCACTCAGAACTTTCTGTGCCATATTCATACAAATAAATTTAATAATTTATTAGGGAAAGTTGATAACTTTATGCGCAAAAAACTGCAAAGCAATAGAAATTAAATTTAATCATCAGAAGCTATACAAAGAAGTTGTTGACAGAAGATGTCCGAGGGTCAATGGACTTTACATTTTAAAAATTTGTGAAGGAACCTTGAAACAACCCACTATTTGAGTTTAACTATTAAATTATAACAATTTACATAACATACATACAACATAACATAACTATTTGAGTTTAACTATTAAATTATAATTTACAAATGAATATATTTTGTCTATTTAGGTATCACGTGCATATACCCTATTTCCGTCTATAATATAAGAAATTTAGTTTTTTTTCTCGTCTGCTGAAAAAGCATAATTATATATATCGAAGACGTAAAGCGATTTTATCGTATCTTGTTTAACCAACTTTACATCAGAAACCAAAAATTTTTCTAAAATTTATAACTAGCTAGTAAAGATTTTCGCACAAATATAGGAAAAACTAATACTTTATCACACAAAGTCAAAACATAAACCCTTAAGGAGAACCTCTTTTCAGGTTATTATGTACTAGTTAGTCAAATACGGTTTGTGATTGCCGAGATATGATATTGCCGCTTACTGTCATCGATAGTTCTGTCACCTCAGATGATACAAACAATTTTCTTCGCATCATCTGAATTTGTAACCTTTTTTTTTTTAACGTGTGGAAACCCACTCGGACCGTCACCCCACCGGGGTTTACGGCAGTGTGGTGGGTCGGAATCGGACCGACTAAAACCACACGGTGTGCCACTCTGCACCTGAGATAGGAGGGATCCCGGAACCGCTGCTATTACGACATCCAGATCCCTCCTAGCGCCTGCCCGCTACCGCGGGCACCATCTATGGGTAAACTCTCTATTTTAGGCAACGTACAGCACACGCGAACGTCGCTTCCTCGCGGCTGGCCCTTATAGCGGGTGGAGGGGAAAACCCGTCCCGTCCACCCGCAGCCACACTCAAGGCGGTATGAGGCGCTGGTACGCGCGCCTCATACCGCCTTGAGTTTATGCAATTTTTTATGCAATGAGGACTCATCAGTATTACAAAAATAAAAATATTATGAAAACATTTTTTTAGAACCATAATCATTGGTACAAGAGCGCATGATGCAAGGTATCGGAGGGGTTAAAGCGGACTTACCAAAAGACCCTCAAGGATGCCACAAGTTTGATCGTAGAGTACCTAGAGGTATTGGTCAGGCAAACATCATCATAGGAAACGACGCGAATGCAAGTTGGAATGGTTGCCTTTTAGCTGAAACTTTATACACATCGTTCCATAACAGAGTTGCTAAGGTCACCTTCCAACTCCATCAGGTCAGGTTCATGTCATATGCATATGACATACTCTACCTGTTTTGTCCTACGTCCACCACTCTATGAACGTTTTGGAAATTTTAAACTTTCATAGTTGTAGTAGAGTTAAAAGTTAAGCAACTTTTACAACAATTGCAGTTGCAATATAAATTTCTTAAGTAAAATCAGCATCAGATCAAGATCAGGATTTTAATGAAAATACTACAATTTCACATATTAAGATATCAAATGATGCGACATCATGTGACGGGAATCTAAATGCAGAGGCTGGTTGTGACAAAAACTGTATAAAACGCTGCCCTGACGATATTTCCAGTAATTGTGAACCTGTCTGTTCAGCAGACAGCTGTGAGTGTAAAGATGGATACGTATTCGATTCTGAAACCTATCATTGTATTAAGCCAAAAGAATGTGGTAAGTGATTTTTTTTTGCTTCCCCATTTTTCCTTTAAATTTGCATCATCACATCAACAGTCTTTAATAATAACTGCTGGATATAGATCTATCTAGAAAGGAGGTTTTTGGCCTGATATGCCATGCTGACCAGACGGATTGGTAGTGGGTTAATTGCAAGTTTTCTTTCTTTTCACAGCGATGTTGTCCTTTTTTTTTTTCCCACGGAATCGGAATCGAAATCCCCACGGATACCACTGAAGGGTGGTTATGTCGGACTCGAACCGACCAAAAACCGCACGCCGTCTCAGGTACCAATAGCTAGGGGACCAGGTGCACCCTAGTAAGGAAATCCCTGGAACCCCGACGTACCTCAGACCAACTACGGCTGCAGTGCCCCCTCCTGTGTGGAAACCTCATGGTTTCTTTACTACCCTCCTTCCCCTCGAAAGGGTGTGCGAGGTCCGTAGTGCTCGGATATCCCCCCCCCCCAACCTGCTTCTGCTAGGATGACAGATGACCTCATCTGTCACCCCCAGGCCTGCACTTATGGAGGACGGAGATCATCTAGTGATCTCCGGCGCCTGAGCCTTCTGCGGTACCTAGCCCGTAGAGTTCTAAATCTCTCTCAGTCTCGCTCCGCCATCTCCTTTGCAAGCATAACCTGCTCCCAGAAAGAGACGGCGGAGACCCACACACCCTCGCTCCGTATCATGGCCGCAACCATGTTACCGAGCGAGAGAGTCCCCACTCCGATGGCCGCCATGAGGTCACGCCTCTGCTCCACCCATGCCGGGCATTCTGCCAGCGTGTGGAGCGCTGTGTCCACGGTCCGGCCATCGTAGTGATGGCACTCAGGCGTTGGCTCCTTACGGATCAGACACAGGTGATCTCCGACACATCCTTTTCCAGTGGTCACCTGCGTCAGTCGGTATGAGAGGGTCCCGTGATTCCTCTCGAGCCAATCCTCCATAACGGGTCTTACCACCGCAATGACGGCGTGCCCACCGCAATGACGGCGTGCCCAGCTAAGCAACCTACTATTGATTCAGATAACGATAAGCATTCAAAATAACTTCAAAATCATCTATTGTGACGCCAATTAAATCAGCAACATCTTATTATCCCAACAAAATGCCTGACTGTGACAAGGAGTGCAAAGAACGATACGTATATAATTTTAAAACTAAGAAATACACCACAAAAGTTTGATAAGAAGTATTAAACCTTATCTTATATACAAAAGTCTCGTTACTTGACGTTTGCCCTTTCCACACTACCCAATTATCATTAAGAGGTCGCCCAAAAAGTAATAAGCATGTCTTCATTTATTAAAATCTGTTTCGGGACATAAGAACTCACACGTTGTAACGGTAACATTGTAACACCGCAAATAATTGAGTTTTGACATATCCTGCGACCCAAAGACGTTCCAGGCAACGTTGGGACATGTTGCACCGACCAGTGCCTGATGATAAGTAAAGTAGTATTCAGAGATTATCTAGCTTTATTATAAATATTTAATACAACGTATTATTTATTACTTTAGCAAATATTTTGGTAATTAGATGTATTTTTAATAGCTTTAATACAGTTTAATGTAATTTGTTTACTTTTCTTTTTAAATTCATAATATTTGACTTTAATTAGGGACTTAATCATAGTTTATACCAAACATCATCTGTTAAATCTGGCCTTATGTGAAATTTTAGGAAATAATTAATTAAAATAATAAAATGAAAGGAATCGTACTTATCGTACCAATAGGTCCAAATACAATTAAATAAATGTATTATTTCTATCTAATATTTCTTAGTGCCTAAAAACTTACTTACTTTACTTACTTATACATTGTAATGAATCTGTAGAGATTATATGAACGATATTTTATTAAAAGAACTTGAACTGTACCTTTGTGTGAAAATTATGGAACCATTTAATAACTTTTTGGATGCGGGTGGCACTAGACCTATTGCTGTGGAGAACCTGGGCGCTTATGTCTAGCAGATGACGTCTTTTGGTTAAGATAATAAATAAATTTTTATTTATTTTGTTCTAAACAAACGTACTGTATTCGTGTACTTCCTTCGCTTAAACTGTAGTTAGTTGTATTCGGTGCTATTTAGGTAATTAAATTTCATATAATATTATCATTACATATAATAGGAAATACACATGTACTTTTTTATATTTTTGAACATTTCTACTAGATCTTACATTACCAAAAATTAACACAGCAATTCATCAATAACGGGTCGGCTCGACCGGGGCTATACTACACTCCTACAGAATATCAACCTAAAGCGACAGCATCCATGCTGTCGTGTTTCGTTTGTGAGTGCGAGACCGAAAAGCTCATTGATGCAGGGGTGACATTTATCGTGGTAAGTGTATGACCGTTACACTACCACAATGACTGTTTTCATGCTTTTCATCAGGCAGAGTAGAGTCACTTTGGCGGGCTCTAAAAATAAAAAAAAAATAAAACAGTAGCAGTCGTGGGACTGCCGATAGAAGTGAAAACGGAACTATTAAGTTGAGAGTAATTAAAACTATATGCAAAAATTATATGAAATTTTTTATGTTTCATATATAGCTATATATAATATCATATATAATATATAATAATAATAAATTTCATATATAATATATAATATCATATTCTCCATAGCTATAGATATACCATTATCATTAGCATGTCGGTGACGCGAACCGAGGATTTTACCCTCTACCAAAACGCTCAACGCGCCTAAAGAAGTTTTCACTTCAAAAAAGAAATACATAAGACTACAAAAAGGATGAAATTACTATAATTTTTGAACGATTTAGGCATGATCATTTTGGTGCACCTATTCTGTGACGACAGACTACACTCATGTCAACTACAAAGTGATTTGTTTTCTAATCAACTTATTACCAAAGAAAGTTAAAGAAAAAATATTATATATTTACTACTAAGAAGATAATTTTAACATAAGTAAAAATATTAAAAAAACTGATAATATGCATATAAGAATATTTTTATAATACTTACGTTTACAAACTTCGACACTCACCTAAAATAGTTTTATTTTCCTGTGGTAAGTTGTTTAGCATAGGATTTGCATTAAGTAATATAAAATTGAAATACAATAGTTACGTTTAACAAAATTTATCACAAATACTGTCAAAATTGTAAATAGACTAATATTTTAATCTAATTTAAATTATAAACAATAAAAAGTCACCACAAATGAAACTCACTCGAATATAGTGTGCTGTCTGTATAAATCTAAAACCAAATGAGCCTTGTAGATAGCCACCTCTTAATCACTAAAAAGTTTAAACAATAATAAATAAATTCTATTAAAACAATATTTTATTCTTCGCTAGTGTATTATTAATATTAAAAAACGACAAAACACACACACGATATTTTTTTCTTTACCACCATTTTTTTTCTTACACATAACAACTTCTTATTTTTAGGTGAAAATTATGAAACTTCTTCAACGTTAGCATCAGTTTCTTTGACACAGGACGAACAGTGCGAGACAGCATCTCTTGAATTATATCTAAAAGCTGACCTAACATTTACAGCCAAGATACTTCAAGTTTGTAATTTTTAAATTCAAAGTTAATTAAAGTTACTGAAACTTTATTTTTAAAATATATAGTAGTTATTCGAAGCATTTGGAATATATAATCTTGTGTCTTGTTACAGGAAATAGCCCAGGAAAACTATGGAAGCAATTTGGTAGTTGGGGGTTCATCAATATTATATTTGTTAGGACAGTTGCAGCTATTTGCAGGTAAACGTACCGCAAAGCAAATACAGAAAGCCTTGAACCTAAATAACGAACAGGTTAGACACCTTTTTATACTTTATGAATTCTGGTTGGAGATAAATAGATTTATTTGTTTATAATATTTATGCGTATTTATTTAGAAATATGATTATGTTGACGATTGACGGCAATAAACCTGCCTCTTATTACATACATAAGTGAGACTGAAATTATAGTCGATAAAATGTTAATGCATACGGCCAATGCGGGTAAAAAAGACGTAGACTTTGTGTCCTGAAGCTCTAAATTATTGGAATAAAAGAAAAAAACGTAATTATTGTCATGTTCTACTGAGCACAAGAGCCATAGCTCGTAGCTATGGACTGCACGGGTCGGGTAATGGTTTAAGCGGTCCCAACACCGCTCTCTATGGCACTGAATGTCGTGGGTTCAAACACCACATGCGACAATACTTCATACAGTCCACAAATTATTGTTCTGGGTGGTAATAAAGTCCCTGCGACACAGAATATATTTCAAAGGCGGGAGTTATCTTGGGTGTGTTGTGTTATAGAGTTATCTGAAAAAAATTAAAACTTTTGTGAATATTGTAAATTCATAAAAATAAATATCACAAAACAGTTATTTATAAGGAAAAAAAAATTTTAAACGCATATGTACTTTAGATTTCTGACCCCGTGAGGTCACTCCTATTAATTTCATCGCATAGTTTTCAAAATGTTGTGTCCATATCTCTGTGTTGTCAAAGGCTATTATTACTGATCCTGTTTCATATACGAGTATGTTGTTTGTTCGATGGACATGACTTTATTAATTCGTTAGTCGGACCTTGCCGTTTTAATTCCCCCTGGAGATGTGCTTCTTAACGTTGTCTAAAAATAGCACCTGCTTCTATAATATATTTTTAATTCATTTCTCTTTCCAACCTTTTTTTGTGTCTCTCTGTAAACTCTTTCAAGTGTAACTATATTCTCTTTTAATATAAAACAAACATAGTTTATCTCACTCTACATATAGTTAAATTACTTCCTCGTTGGGCTAGCGGTTAGCATATGCTATTATAGATCAAGAGATCCCGTGTTTGATTCCTCGGTTGAACTAAACATTCTGTTAAGTTTTTCTTACAAGAAATTGTCAATAATAGCCCATAGTAGGGGAGTTTTGATGGTGTTTTACGCCTGTGTCTCGGAGAGCGTGTTAAGCCATCAGTCCGGGTTCTCATGAGCATGGCAATTGTTATGGGGAAATTGGTGCCTTCAAATTCAATTCACCGTCAGAGTGGCAGAGGTCTGATGCCAGTTGCTTCGTGGAAAATCCTATATTCGGGAAAATGTATTAAACTAGTAACCGACCCCAAATAATCCCAGGAACAGTAAGGATTAGGAAGATAATACTGTCAAAGTAACAAATATACGAATTTACAAATACTGTCATGATAAACCATTATGAATATTATAATTTAACCTGTTCATTTTTCAGGTGTTATGTTTTTTTCCAAAATTTTATGAAAACATTACAAATCCACAATTTACAACTGAATACGATATGGCAACTACTTTTATAGCTGAAAATAGTTGCCCATTCACCGACGAATTCAAAAGACACCTACAAAAAGTATTTCATACAGAACCGTTCGAGACTGATTTCAGTAATCCTCTTAGCGCTAGAATTATCAACGATATGGTGAGTTACAAAACTTTATACTAAATAAAAAACAGAAAAAATCTTACTTATAAAAAAATGCTCTACCGTTAGAATATAAAATATATTACTATTTCTATTTGTGCAGGTTTCAACAGGTTATCTTCTCAACTGTACACCTCAAAATGCCGCAGATGACACATAATAATATGAGGCTGATTTTCAGATTTACTCTAACGAACTTTTCCTGTTGACTACCATTCAAATACTATTTTTTTTATTGTATTACTTCCAGATCACAATGCGTACCAACAACCATATCAACAATTTCATAACATCCGATCTTTTATCTACGCTATCACATTTAATTCTGGTGGATGCTCAATCATTCAGAGTAAGTTTTAGCATTTATTATATTGAATTATATTTTAATAAAGTCGGTTAGAGGATTTTTCTTTTATCTCGGTTTAAATCTGACCTACTCCAGTTATAGTTTAAATTTCTAAACTGTTACTTTATTGAATTCTCATTGAATTCATTTTCCTTTTGAAATTAAGTTACTGATTTGCCCATCTAATTCCTAAAGTATCAGATCGAGCACAGGTAAATTTACAATATATCTAACATTAAGACTTTAAAATATAACACTACTATTTATTTTATTGTTAACCTTAATTCAACCAATCAATTTACGAAGATAATACTCTCAAATTGATTTCATTTATCTTGCTAATTCTCATCTCTATCTACTCTTTTATCGAAAAATTCGTAATTTCTCCACTACACTACCAGTTTCTAGGAAAACACTCAATGCATAGTACCCTACAAATTCCAGCATAAGTAAAAATTTCCGAGAGGCGGAATAAAATTAATTAACATGAATTGAAATATTTGGGAACGTAATAAACTTAAATTTTAACAAATGTTGTAGAAAAAACATAAATAAATAAATATTTCAGATATTTGACACATAACGACACTAGTTTCAAAATAAGCAGAGCTTGTGCTATGATAACTAGACTGACTGATAGAATACTTACAAAACTTTTTTTTGTAAATATATATATTTTATATTTAGAAAACACCCAAACTTCGAAACAAATATTTGCAGATCATACAAACATTTGGTCCGACACGGGAATCGAACCCAAGACCAGAGCAGTCGCATTCACTGCAGCTGCGCCACCGAGACAATTTCTATAACAATGTATATATTCGGAGAAAAAGCATATAGAAATAGATATAAGACGTTTAATGTCACATCACTCTTTTGTAGTGTATGTGTACGTAATTGTACATTTGAACATATATTTAACTAATATTAATTAGAATCACCAAATTGTAAAAAAGTAATCTATAATTTTAAGAACTGGTGGGAATTGGACCCTCGAACTTTGGATTTAGCAGGCAAAATCACTTACTACTAGACCGACAGATTTATTCGGACAAATGATGTGAAGAGAACACGGTCATTTAATCTGTTGATAAGTGTGACTTATATAGTTACATGGGACTTGATATATATTGAATAAAATGTATAAGTATGTTTATTTTGGAAATATGTAAACATCCCAATGACGACAGTAAGTTTGTTTACTTTAGTGGAATTACGTGTAGATTAAGAATACTCGTACTGAATGTCACTGACCCTATTAATCGCGTGGGTGTTGTAAAAGCCACGTAAATGAAACTGAAAATGAAGACACCTGTTAATCCCTTCACGGAGAAAAAATAAGTTCCACGATTATAAGTATTTTACATTCGTAACTCAAGAAAATGCATATTTCAACCACAAATTGATTGTGTTTAGCTCTGATGAATTTTATTACGTTTTCTCGATGTGTAGATGTAGAGAAAATAATATGTAAAAATTTTCAATTATGCTTGACAGGGTGAATGGCAAAAAAAGTTTGATAGTAAAGATACAACTGAGTTGGAATTCTATGGCGCTAATAGAAGAGTCACAAAAAAACCATTCATGGTCCAAAGTGGTAAATTTCTATACACAAACAATTTATCACTCAGATGTAAGGTTAATACACGTTTTGAAGTTATTAGTAACAAAATTATTAATGAATAATGTACCATTTATTACAAGGATTTTTTAATGCAGGTCCTTAAACTTAACTATAAGAGCAACGACTTTAATATGGTCATATTCTTACCTCACGTTGCCTATGGAGTATCCGGTTTGATTAAAAAACTTTCATCAGTTGAGAATGTTTTAAGAGCCTTAAACAATTTGCGCACAGAAAATGTGGACATCTATTTGCCAAGATTCAAAATATCATCTGCTTCCAGACTTAAATTGCCAGTAATTAAGGTTAGTTTAATTATTACACGTCGAGTTTTTAAGCTAATTATGGTATTTCTTTAAAACGTTTTTTAAAACAGATACTTTAAAAATATTGAGTTACATATAGATATCACGTATATTGTCCTGAAAACACCTAATTCACAAATACGTCTTTTCTTTAAGTTTAAAATATTAGACGTAGATTTATTTATGTAGCCGACTGTACAGCTAGATTAACATGAACCAGGAATACTTAATTATTAGTAAATTTTATAAAGGTTGGTAGGTATACCTATAACTGGTTTTCTAACACTATTCTGAACGTTAATCTGTTGATTTTGTCGTAAGTCTTCCATAGAAATCTATAAGTAAAAAAAGATTAAGTTAAAAGTGAAACAATTTTATATATAGGCCAGTAATACTTGTGTTATTTTAAAGGCAAATGTGAATACAATATTTAACGCTTCGAGTGCCGGATTGCAAGAAGTTGCATCTTGCACCACACCTTTTGTTAGAGACATCTTGCAGAAAATTATATTAACAGTTGATGAAACCGGAGGCGGCAATGCTGCCGATGATGATCTTGGTATGTAAAATGTAGTTATATTTCGTTATCACGGTATATCAGGATTTATGTTTTACAAAACCTCATACAGGATAAAGGTTATATAAGAAACCGCATAACAGTATATCAAAAATGAAATAGCGGACTCAGATCATCCTTCTGTAAAGAATATTGTTGGAATTTTCCGATTTCTACTGAGTCTAACACGGTTTTCAAGAAGATTAACTCTTCGTGTTTTTAGTCATAAATTAATTCCATTTTATTTGTTTTCTTTCATAATTCCTTTTGAAAGGTAGGCTCACCAGGCTAAAAATGATTGAAATCATTAAAACTAATTTGAAATCCTTTTTTTTTTAGATTTCAGCAACAACGAAGCTGAACTTTACAACAATGACCAACGCATACAAGTCTTTAAGGCGGATCGGCCTTTCATTTTTTACATTTTTAAAGGAAATATTGTTTTATTCGCGGGTATTTATTCTTATTAAAGTAGTAGAACTAAGTAAATTGAGTTTCAATTCAAATGTTGTTAATTGAAATTATTGAAATTAAATACAACTTTCTTACCTACGGTTATGTTTACGAAAGTTGCATTATTTTCATTCTATTAATACCAAAAAAACCCTGTCATGTGATCATTTATATATTTTTTGATTATTATCAATAAACACGACAAAAATACATCCAATAGTTTCATAAACTCCTTACTTCTTCTAATATCTCGAGACTTAAATCATGCACATTTTTTTTAATTCATTTTTAATACAAAATTTTATGCACTCTCATTTCATGATACACAAATATGTTCTACACGATTATCAGCACAATCACGTGATAGGTATTAAATATTTTTGATCTCACTGAATTTACTGTTAAAAGTAAATGTATTTGATTTGATTTACTTTGGTTTGATTTACTTCAAGTCTCGCCTGGTACGATCGCCATAAAACATCTGTCAATATCGACCAAGGAGAGCATAATCGTCGTTAATGAGGATATAGTGCTATTATTTTGTCTGTATTAATTTTAATAAGAAAAATACAGCACTGTGTGATTTATATATTGATGTTTTAAGTCAGGATGTTCTTGCTGTCCATTTAATAAATGATTGTGAAGTACCCTGCGACACAGGATACATTCCTATCGTGGGTGTTGACTTTTAAAATACAATAATATAATAGCTAAAATATAAAAATACAATGTAAACTTGTACATTGTATTTGTGCTGTGTTAAAATACGTAATGTACCCATGGAGGCAAAGGTGCCAGTTATCGTGGTAACTGTGTAAATCTTACACTGTCACGATGGCTGTCATACCTTTTGCGTCCCCAAGCAGGGTGTGAAAAAGCATCTCACAAGGCCACCATAGTGTGGGTCACCATACTGCATTGTCTGCATTTGCAATGAGTATGGTGACCACAAGTCTTGGATTCTATTCATGCTTTCCATCAGGCAGAGTAGGGTCACTTTGGCAGGCTCTTAATTTAGAAAAAATAAATGTAGTTGTACGTCCCAAAATTAACTTGTTAATTGCGTTTGTGGCTAAAACATCTTAAAACGGGACTACATAGGACAAATCTATGTTTCGTGTACTAGACTGCTAAATTAATTATTGTCTATAAAAAATAATTATCTATTTTATCAAAACGTGTCACAAGCAACATGGTGAGGCTTATGAAATATTTTGCAAGATATCTCTAAACTCTCGTAATGACAATTTATAATAAAAATGGTAAATAAAGGATTGCTTGGTAAGCATAAAATGCGTGTTCACATTACTTTAATTATCATACATGCTTTGATAGGCTTAACATTCAAAGGATAATGGTGAAATAATAGCTGATAGAATTATAAAACGTCTAGAAATATCTTTTTTTGAATGAAGACTAAATAATTTCATAAGTTTTTTCCCAATTACTTACAAGATCTGAAAAAGTCTAACACTATAATAATCAACATTACTAAGCAATAACCAAGGAGTCAAGCCTTCGTGACATTTTTAGTAGCGAGATAACGTTACACATTCATACCACTGCTTGAATCGTGGTTTATTTGAATTTTTTTCTTTGCCCACGACAAAAAATAGCTCATTAATTAAATATTGTGGGAGAGGACCTCACGCAAGATACAGTTTTAAGTATATCTGTAGTTAATTTACCAGAATGTAAAAGTGTATTGTAATCGGAGAGGAGTATTTTGAAAAGTTACATAATTTCTTTTTACATTTTAAATACGTTTCATATCACTAGTAATTTTTGAACAATCTCAGTTAACTGATATAAAATTACAAAGCTTATGCACACAGAACCATGCATAAAATACGAGTATGTCATTTGCAATTCAAGTGCAATTCTTAACTACTGAATTGAAAAGCATTTCATGAAATAGGTACCGCGTACTTTGGTGTAAAAGGGACTCCTTTGTAACTATATAAAGAGAAGAAAATATTATGCCAAACAGATCTCAATTTTTAAATAATTGTTATATATGGTAGCTACTCTTAATTGTAGCATTTGAGTTAACGCTTTTGTACATGCGCAGAAAATATGTACATATATGTTTTGTGTTGTTTCCTAAGTTCACAAATTTCTTTGAACATCCGTAGTAACATTTTAATCCTTTAATCAAATTGAAATTTAGTGCCTTGTGACTTCAATAATAGTAAAATGATATACGAGTACTTTCCTTGGACTGCCTCTGCAGCGTCATCTGCGTACAACAGAATTGCCATCTCTAATTTAAAAGCAGAGATATTTTGTTTGAGCTTCTTTTTAATAATCTTAACGATTAAAACTTTTTAATGAGTAAAAAAAAATTTTTCTGCAGTTTATTCGTGATGCACTTTTAATTTTGTATTTTGTGATTATTTCAGCACCAGTTATTTATAGTGCTGATGGGACGGACTATAGTTTATTGTCATATTTTTCCGATGGAATGCCCTCCTTGAAATTAATCTGAATGTTGCAATAAAATTATTTTAAGAAAATACTATACAAAAATAAGTTTAACTGCATTAAAAAAAAAATATTTGACCGAAAACTTCAACAAATAAAACATGTATGTATTGTAAGCAACAATACAAGTTGAACGACTAAAACTTATTTATTTATTTATTCAAACTTAATGCACATCTTGTACAAAGGTGGACTTAATGCCATGAGACATTCTCTCCCAGTCAACCTATAGGTACTGTAGAAACATGATACGGTAGGTGCAAAGATAAAATGAAGAAGTTAACATACATTATTAACAAAATATTATTTTAATATAAACAACATATACACAATTCATAAACATACATGTATATGAAATTAAGATAATATTCTATATAAAAACTCACTCGGTTACTATCGTTGTGACGATTCTACCAATTTATTTCGAAGTAGAAAACGTACTTTCGTCTTAAATGTGTGGCGATTTGTGGACATCCTGATATCAGCGGGGAGTGCATTCTACAGAAGAACTGACTGCACAAAGAAGGAGGAATTGATAAAGTTAGAGTTGGGAGGGGAGCATAGAAGAAGTATATTAAACAAACAAACAATAAATACCTATACCAATAAACTTTCGTCAGCACTGAACGAAAGTTTCCACCAGAGAGTACCAAATAGTGATTAATATCGTACACACATTTAGCGTAATATAGTAAACTGAAAGAGGTGGTTGATTTAATACAAATTTTACATACCCAAAGGTTTTATTTTTTTGTCTGGCCATTGCCCTAGATTGATAAGGAGAGTAGTGTGCTCGATCACTGCGATCTTAATTTCAATAAACCGTTTAACGTAAAAAAAAAATAATATTTGCCAGTTCTAATTTTAAATTTGGTATGAAATTTAATATAGTCTACACTATTAATGCTAGTTCGACCATTTCACTTGTTACCCATATAAAAGAGATTGTGAAAAAGTGTGTACTTAATCCATCATTTTGTTAGCGACCATATTGAATTTTCATTATATTTCATACTGAACTATAACCTACTTTCAATGCTTACTCATATTGAGATAGCTGTGAAAATATATATCATAGGTCATTTTATAGCGGGGTTTATTTTGGATTTATGATCCAGAGTATATTTAATTATATTAACATCAAAAGTAAAGGTGCACTAAATTTTAGATCAATCTGTCATCAGGAAAGGATCAGTTTCAATTTCTAGATTTAACGCAAAAAAACAAACAGCGCAAGCTAAATAAAATCATTTAAAACATCAAACAGTTTACTTAAATTTAAGTTCTCTAAACAGTCCTAACTACTAGAAAGCCGGAAACACTATACAAAGAAATTATCAGTCAAATCGATAACAATCTTCCTTAGCCGACCGAGTTTTGTAGCAGCCGAGTAAAGTTTAATTTTTCTACCTGCGTACTCCTAGATAAAAAGCGACATATAAATCCATACCTTTATTAAACGTATAATGTAATTTATTAAAAAAGAATATCGTTTTTTTAATAACTTGATAAAACAGATGTAATTTCGTATATATAGGAACGTCTCACGTACAGTTAGTATTATGACAATTTGTTGATCTTGCGGCTAGCGTATACGACTGCCAATCAATCTTTGGTTCAATTCCCAACTCAGATCAAAAAGTATTTTTGAGTTTTTCTAGGTACAGTAATACTTAATAACAACCTAGAGATTGGATATTGAGGTCTTTACCTCCGTGCCTATAAGAGCACGTATAGCTGTCAGTCTTGCACAAGATCTCTCCCCGGTCGTGTCGAATAGCCATCCCATCAGATTGTGAATGAGGGAACAGAGAGTTCACCTATGTTTGTGCACTCACTTGGGTACTATAATATCTACTGCGTAGTTGGCTAGTCTCTGTTGGAACTTGCCACGGTGGCTGAAATCGTCAGGAGTACATATACAACGATTTCTTTACAAGTAAATATCAACCAGTCATTATGTGCAAAGCAATCAATTATTATTACAGAGATAGATGTAATGAAATCTGATAAGACTCAAATATTCGAGGTATTTTCCATTTTAGCATTACAGCCTTCAAAAGAGAGAGATCCTTATGCAGTACCTGCCTGCAACGTACACATGTACACATGAAACACACACACAATGTACACATGAAAAATGTTGTCTTAGAAACAACACCAATGACTGTAAAACGTCCTCTGACAAACAGCTGTTAACGTCGTGCGTAGAATAATGCACATTAAACTATAAAACCTGCAAATGTGTAACAGTAGATAACTATGCCAAGTGTAATTTGGTACTTACCTTCTAACAAATAAAATATTTAATTCCTTACTTTTAACGCTTACTTTTTCTACTGACATTGTACTACAAATAAATAAATACACTTGTTAATAATTGAGTTTATCAATTAAATTAAATATTATATAATGTGTGATAGAAATAATTTCAAAATCTTGCTCTTCAAAGGGCACACAAAAGGTCACATTAAACAAAAGGAGCTCGGATCGTTATCAAAGTTTATAAACTGTTACAAATTTGGATGTAACATATGCACATAACATGTTATGCTTACCAAAACAACGTATTGGGTCTATAGTATTTTACTAAACATGATTTGTGTTATAATTATGGATGGTTCAGTTTAAATTTTCTTGCATAAACTATACTCAAAAGCTCCTTTTTATCTCAAAACTGATACAGGTATGTATTAATTTCGAGGTTGTGGTAGTAGTAAGAATTTGGGGTGCTTAGCTAGAAAACCTCCACGTGGTGCACCCTGGTAACGTTGGCGATGGCGCTGTTCATCACCGCCGACGGCTAATTTTCTAGCACGAAGAGGAGGCCAATTTTTTCGGCCATTCGGTTGAGGTTTGGTCCAACAGAGCGGGCGTGTCTGTCGATTCCTCTGTTGGCTCTTCGCTCTTCGGAGCAATGAGGAGGAAAACCTCGTTAAAAAATCATGAAGATGGGACCCTTTCATGGGTCAGAGTTTCTCCACTGTCAATGGTGGAGAAAGGAGAACGGGCTCGGTGTGTACTCACACTGCCGCCGAGCAGGCATTGGTAGATTTAATCTTCCTGCCACCGTTGTCATATCGTAATCTCGAGAGGAGTGTCGTGGTTATGTCTCACAACTCCGATCGGGGGCGAGGGTCTTGGCTTAGCCGCCCGGACTGCGAGGAAGAACACCTCTATAAAAAATTACCCCGAATCCCGTGTTCTGGTGCGTGACCTGGGGATGCATGGCTGATGGGTAGTTCAGTCGCAAGCGCACTCCCAGCCGAGGCACCTGCGGACCCCTCGGTTGGGCACAAATTTACGCTTGCCCGGGTATTGGGGGATCTCTGCCCGGGTCGACTTTTATTTCTCCCCCACACGTGGGAATAATTATGGATACGTTAACAAAAAATTATAATAAAAAAGACGACGAAAAGGAGGAGAAGAATCGGAAGGGAAATCCTAGGAAGACGGAGGACTTCTCGACTAATGAGAAGGAACGTGTGACGCCTATATCGCTCTCAGAAGCTAATCTTGCTTCAGGGAGCCGAAGAAGATCAGATCGGCTACGTTCAAAATCCACTATGCCGTCAGATAGGGGTGACCCTAGTGTAGTAACTGAGGCGCTAGATGTAATGGAGGTGGAGGTTCGCGATAACCGAAAACGCGGACGCTCCACAGACGAAGAAGAAGAAACTTCTCAGGAGTGGTTGCCTCCCAAAGTGGCTAGTAGCCGCAGAGGGAGGTCACGCACTCCAGTTTCGGTTCCCTCAGGCTCCGTGTTCTCTAAGGCGGCAGCCTACAGGCGCGTCAGAGTGGAAGGCGAATCTATAGTGGAGGAGGAAATTGCGGATCTCCTGCAAAAAATTCGGGCACCGGTAGTGGAGGATTTGGCAGCCCAGGCACCGGTGTCCCTGCAGGAGAGGGCGAATGTAGCTGTGGCCATCATTAACAAGGTGGCCACGAAATCTACTAACCTTAAGGGTCCATTTGTCATGGCCCTTAAGGACTCCTCCTCCGCCATTGCAGGAGTGGTTACTACCCTCATCGGGGACGTAGCTCGCCTGGAGGCGGCTAATGACCGCCTGACGAGGCAGGTGGCTGAGCTGAGCACCCAATTTGCTCAGTTTCGGGCGTAGACGGAAAACCCTGAACGACAAGGCCAGGTTTCAGAACGGTCTGCCCCCAGTCACGGTTCTGGGGACGTTTTTGATGCCCATCTGCGCCAAGTACTTGACGCAGTGGGGCGTCTGTTGGAAGGACGTCTCGCGGGCCTCGAGGCGAGGCTACCTCCAGCCCCCGTAACTCGGCCGCCACTTGCAGCGGATAGGGCGAAGATCAGCCGATCGAAGACGTCGCCGCCGGCTTCGGTTCCCAGTGCAGGTGGTCGTGTGTCGTATGCGGCGGCAACAGTTACGTCCGCCCCTGTGGCTGCTGCGAAGACGACTAGAGCAGCAAAAGTGGCCTCAAATACGACTGTGGCAAAGACGGCGGCTCCAAAAGCTGGCCTAAGGATTACGGCAAAGGCGAGGGCTGAATTCCCTCCGCTTCCCACTCCGGCACCTATATCTGGCCCTTCTATTTCTGCTCCGTCAAAGGATGGGTGGCAGGTAGTCGGGTCGGCCAAGAAGTCCCGAAAATTGGGTAAGAAGGCTACCCAAAACGTAGCCTCTACCCCGCAGTTGCCATCGGTGGCAGTGGCCACCCAGAAGAAGCCGCGTAAACTACAGACGCCAAAGACTGCGGCTGTAGTGATCACTGTATCACCGGAGGCGGCAAACGGCGGGCTATCCTATGCGGCCGTATTCAAGAAGGCCCGGGATAGTCTCGCCAATCAATTTGGGAATGTAGGTGTCAAGATGCGCCTCGCCCAAACGGGAGCTAGAGTACTGGAGTTCCCTGGGGCTGATGGCACAAAGACGGCGGATACTTTTGCCGAAAAGCTGCGGAATATATTTTCTGTTACGGATGGTGTAAAGATCGCCAGGCCTACCAAATGTGCAGAATTGCGAATCTCAGGCCTGGACGATTCCGTGACGGTTGAGGATGTCCGCGTTGCGATTCAGGAGAAAACCGGGTGCAACGCGGACAACATCAGGGTTGGCACCATCCGTCTCGGTCCAGGAGGCCTTGGTGCGACGTGGATAAGTTGTCCTGTAGCGTCAGCTAAGATTTTAGGCGATGCCGGCAGAATCCTCGTCGGTTTCGTGAACGCCAGAGTCACAGTTCTGGCCGCGAGACCGATGAGGTGCTTCAAATGCCTGGCCACGGGACACACTCGCATCAAGTGCGATAGTTGTTTCGACTGCAGCGGATTGTGTTTCCGTTGCGGTCGACCGGGACACAAGGCAGCAGAGTGCTCTGCCGTCCCTCACTGCCCAAAGTGTGCGGCGGGCAATAGGCCTGCCAATCATCAGATGGGACAGGGGAGCTGCAAGTCTTTCCGCAGTTCTCGGCAAGCGTCGGAGGCTAACCAGTCGACCCAGGCTGCCTCTGATGTAGTTAGTGCGTCAACGTCGTCGCCTATGGAGGGAGCTGTAGAAACGATCCAGTGATGGATCGAGTCTCCAGCCTCCTTGTCCAGACGAACCTGAACCACTGTGCTGCGGCGCAGGACCTCTTTCTGCAAACCATGACACAGTGGTCGATTGGTGTTGCCGTAGCCGCAGAGCCCTATTATGTTCCTCCCCGTCCAAACTGGTTGGGTGACCGGGACGGCTCTGTAGCAGTCGTCGGCTCCACGGCGGCTCATTCCCCACCCTTGTCGCTAAGAGACAAGGGCACTGGATATGTTGCTGCTGAGTGGGGGGGGATCACCATTTACGGTATATACTTCTCCCCCAACCGGAGTTTGAGCGACTTCGAGGTTTTCCTCAACAGCTTGGAGACCTCGATGCGGCGACTAACGTCTGGGCACGTCCTTGTGCTGGGGGACTTCAACGCAAAGTCCATTGCTTGGGGTTCCCCCAGGACGGACGCAAGGGGTGAGGCCGTAGAGGAGTGGGCGGCCTCAGTGGGCCTCTGCTTATTAAACAGAGGCTCCACCAACACGTGCGTGCGACAGCAGGGGGGGTCGATAGTGGACCTTTCATTTGCTACCCCTGCTCTCGCCGCGCGGGTAAGGAACTGGCGTGTCCTGGAAGAGGTTGAGACGCTCTCGGATCACCTTTACATCCGATTTGAGCTCTCCCGGACCCAGGACCCCAGAAGGGGTCACGCGGCGCGGCGTTCTTCTCGCTTTCCGCGGTGGGCTGTAGCCAAACTGAATAGGGACCTACTAGAAGAGGCAGCCATTATTCACTCCTGGCTGTCTCCGCAGGCTCCGACCCAGGAGGTCGACATGGGGGCTGGTCGCTTCCTCGATGCGATTACGCAGATCTGTGATGCGGCCATGCCCCGCATCCGAGGCTGTCGGCCTCCACGGAAGGAGGTTTACTGGTGGTCCCAGGAGTTGGCGGACCTCCGCGCGGCCTGTACTCGTGCCCGGAGGTCCTATACCCGTAGTCGGCGGCGACACCGCGTAGAAGGCGAGGGGGACCAGCTTCATAAGGAGTACCGAGAGGCGCGGAAAACTCTGAAGCTGGCCATCGGCCGCGCCAAAGAAATTAAGCGTAAGGAGATGCTGGAGGGTCTCGATCGTGACCCCTGGGGTCGCCCTTATCGTGCAGCGCGACAAAAGCTCCGCACGTCGGGCCCCCCCCTTACAGAGACCCTCCAGCCCAGCTTCCTGCAGGAAGTGGTCGAGGGCCTTTTCCCTCAGCGGGCGGAGCACACACCTCCATCGATGGCCTTCTTGGTCGGAGACGACGAGGAGAACGAAGGCAATGTGCCACCCGTTAGGGAATCGGAGGTAGGGGCGGTTGTTCTACGTATCCGCTCTAGGAACACCGCCCCTGGGCCAGACGGGATACCTGCCCGAGCACTGGCCCGAGCTCTCGAGCACATGTCGGACCGCCTCAGGGAAGTCCTGGACTCTAGCTTGGCGTCCGGACGCTTCCCTGAGTGCTGGAAAAGTGGGAAGCTGGTATTGTTAAGGAAGCCGGGACGGCCTGCCGATTCGGTGGCGGCCTATAGGCCCATCGTGTTGCTGGACGAAGCGGGTAAACTTTTTGAGAGGATACTCTCTGCTCGCATCGTCCGGCACCTCTGCGAGGTGGGCCCCGATCTGTCGGACGCCCAATTCGGTTTTCGAGCGGGGCGTTCGACGGTCGATGCTTTGTTGCGCCTGAGGGCCGTTACCGAAGAGGCGGTGAGCTGTGGCGGCGTGCTGTTGGCGGTGTCGTTGGACATCGTCAACGCATTTAATAGTCTGCCATTTAGCTGCATCAGGGAAGCACTACACTACCACGGGGTGCCAGAGTACCTGAGGCGGCTTGTGGCAGACTACCTTGAGGAGCGTACCGTCATGTACGAGGACCGAGATGGTATTCTGAGGCGGCGGTCCATGTCGTGCGGTGTTCCACAGGGGTCTGTCCTCGGACCACTCCTGTGGAATATGGGATACGACTGGGCCCTTCGAGGTCGTCTTCCCCCCGGGCTGGGCGTAATTTGCTACGCAGATGACACATTGGTTACAGCCCGGGGGATGAACTTTCAAGAGGCGGCGCGCCTGGCCACCACGGGTGTCTCTCTGGTGGTGGGGCGTATTGAGGCGTTGGGTTTACGGGTGGCCCTAGACAAGACGGAGGCCCTTTTGTTCCATGGGCCCCGTCGTGGTGCACCCTCTGGCGCCTCCATAGTAGTCAATTCGGTCCTCGTACCGGTTCAGGCCCAGATGAAGTATCTGGGCCTAATCCTCGACGGCAGGTGGCTCTTCGACGAGCACTTCCGACAGCTTTCTCCAAAGCTGGTCGGCGCTGCTTCTGCCCTTGGGCGACTTTTGCCCAATTTGGGTGGAGCCAGCGTTGCGACGAGACGGCTATACACGGGGGTTGTCCGGTCAATGGCACTGTATGGTGCACCAGTGTGGGCGGCGGCTCTGACCGCCCAGAATAGGGCTCGCCTCTGGCGCCCTCAGAGGATATTGGCGGTTAGAGCTATACGCGGTTACCGCACCATATCGACGGAGGCGGCGTGCGCCTTGGCCGGAACTCCCCCGTGGGATTTGGAGGCAGAAGTGCTCGCCGAAGTTTATCGGCGAACGGCTGACTTCCGGGCAGGTAGCGGCATACGGCCCCCGCCCGAAGAGATACGCGAGTGGCGAGAGGCCGCTCGTCGAGCCACGATGGCTCGTTGGTCGTCCCGGCTGGCTCCACGTGCTGGCTTTGCCGCCGTGGAGGCTCTCCAGCCGGTCATCGCCGAGTGGGCGGGGCGACAGCATGGGACCCTTTCCTTCCGGCTGACGCAGATTCTTTCCGGGCACGGTTGCTTCGGGAAGTATCTGCACTCGGTCGCCAGGAGAGAATTGAGTCCCGCCTGTCACCACTGCGACTGCAGTGAGGACTCGGCTCAGCACACGCTAGCGATTTGTTCCGCCTGGGCGGCGCAGCGTGGGGTCCTCACTGCAGTTATTGGAGGAGATCTCTCGCTACCGGCCGTCATACGCTCCATGGTCGGTAGCGACAGTTGTTTTACCGCGGTCGCAACCTTCTGCGAAGACGTAATTTCGCGGAAGGAGGCGGCGGAGAGGGCCCGGGAGGACGATCTCCACTCGGACCCAGTTCGCCGCCGGCGAACCGGACGGCGGAGGCGCGCGTACCAGCGCCTCATGCCGCCTTGAGTGTGGCCGCGGGTGGACGGGACGGGTTTTCCCCTCCATCCGCTACAATGGCCATCCGCGAGGGGGCGACGTCCGCGTGTGCCGTACGTCGCCTAAAATAGAGAGTTCATCCGCAGATGGTGCCCGTGGTAGCAGGCAGGCGCTAGGAGGGATCTGGATGTCGTAATAGCAGCTGTCCCCGGATCCCTCCCATGTCAGGCGCAGAGTGGCACACCGTGTGGTTTTAGTCGTTCCGATTCCGACACACCACCCCGCCGTAAACCCCGGTGGGGTGACGGCCCGAGGGGGTTTCCACACGTTAAAAAAAAAAAAAAAAAAAAAAAGTAGTAAGAATTTAAAATTTCATTTTCTGCAAGGTAATTTATTTTTGAGCACATTAACGCATTCTCCAATATGATCCTAACGTATAATTAATATTAGTTTATTTTAGAATTATTTCCCTAACTTATATATTGTTTGAAATACAAAAAAAGAAACACATAATTGATTCTAAGTATTATTTCTGTTAATTCGTCACTAAATTTGATTATACCTATAAACTTGGATAGAATTTGTCTTAAATACACGTCAGGTAATAGTTTAAATTAAAATCAAAAATCTTTATTGCTAAGTGTATATGTGACCTTGTAATATAGTTTACCTTAACTTAGTAACCTTTCCCAGGTATGGTAAATTTGAGAGAATATATCATGTATAAATAAATTATTACATAATTGTTATATAATAAATTTTTAAATGTAAAAATTATATAAAAAAAGAATTATAACCGTATTTTAATATATTTTAAATACAGTTTTTTTTTTAAAATCAAATGTAAGTTATTGATGAAATTCCACATCAACATATTACATTATATTATACACAAAACTATTGTGCATAATTATTTATTTTTATGTAGCCATTATTGTTAACTCAGTGTTTAAGTATTTGGATGATTTCTTGTTGTATTTGGGTGCATTATTTGTTATTGTATATATTTTATGGCAGGTGAACCAGGTGACAAAGGTGTGCTTGCCAATGCCTCATGTCGCCCTGAGTGTGGCCGCTGATGGACAGGACAGGTTTTCTTCTCCATCCGCTAAAATGTCCAGCCATGAGGAGACGACTTCTACGTGAGTACATCACAAGATAAGATATTATTGCCCAATGTTCAAGAAAAAGTATACAGCCACTGTAAAGGGAACTGTACTGGCAACGGTTGTCACTTTAACTCGTTGTTAAATAATTATGTTTGGCGATTATCAATTGTAAATCTTAGATTTAAGTTATTATTGTAATGAAATTGTAAATATAATTATAATGAAAAAAAAACTAATGATCAGGTGAACCATCTGTTAGTTTGTCTAAATATCCTCTCTTGTCTGCATCAATGCTCTCTCTCGTTATCTTAATTTAGTTTTATACATAAAACATTGGATTTTTCCAAAGTTCCACAATAACAAAGTAAAGTGTAAAGTGGCTTACTTTATTGTGTATGACCGGTGGAAATATTATCCTCAAAACAATGGCATATTCTTTAAAATAAATTACTTTTTAAATAACGATAACGTATCGGCAAATATTTTTCTATAGCTCGATAATTAATTACGTCAATTGTATCGTGTAAGCAATTGTAACAATGCAACATTTGTTACTTGAACAAAAAACATTCATCTATAATCTTTTTTACTTGTAAAAGTAAAGTTCAAACACTCATACAGTTTAAATATAAAAAAAAGACACTTCAGCTACCAATCAACCTATCACATCTACTGCTGAACAAATGTCTCTCCCAAAGAGCGTCACCTATTGTGGCCTTAAGCCAGCTTATCCACTCTCTTCAAATCGTCGGTACATCGTGCCACAGGGCACCCTATGCACTCTACTATGTTTGCCTAATCACAAGCTCCACTGATCGGCGCACTTGCAATTCAGCGTACTGATTATCCGTCCGATTTCAATTACTCTAGTTCTCTGTCCGATATCTTCGTTACTAATTTTTTTGGTCAGAGAAATACTCAGGGTCGCACGCTGGATCACTTTAAACTTATGAAGCAGTCCAATATTAAGTGTCCACGTTAGGGGTGTAAGCGGAGCCAACTACCATCCTGGAAAATATAAATACAACCTCTCCTATACGCGGTGTATGCTGCTGCACGACGGACAAGGCTCTGGCGATCGACTCGTGGCGATATAATCACACTAGTGCGGAAATCACTAAAGTTCGATACTGGTGACGAGCAGCAGGGTCATCAGATAAATTTTGCTAACTTGACACTTAATACCAATTTGGGTGCCAATATCATCCATCCTAGCTAACCTAGAATACCACTATTCGTCCATGGTAATCAAGAGGTTCCTCTTTGTAAGCCAATCTCCCTATGTAAATTATAATATACACATTTTACGAAGCCTAAAACAGTTCAGTATGTATTTTTGAACTTGAATACCTATATACTAGTATCTTTAGCAACAGTAACGTGCTTGTCTTTACAAGTGTTATCTTATATATTTGAATACTACTTCTTTTAACCATATTGTTATACCACGTAGAGTCAGACGTTACCAATAACAGCAACATCAGATGCTAAAATATTTTTTAAATTTTTAAACTTTCTAGGAATAGCTACATATAATAAATGTATAAGACCTGATCAGCTTGAACAATTGCTTAGATTCCACAATCTATTCATTTAAATAAATCATTTTCCTACCATTGCCTTCCCTACTTACCAACCTGTGTTTTCAATATACCACTGATGATAATGCACTCCTAACCGATTTCGACCACAGTAGTCAGTCTCAACGTAGACCAGCCATCTACGTAGGAGATATTATAGCGCACAGAAACACAGTTGTACTTTCGCAGCACCTCACTCTCGCAATTTGATGGGATGGTTGTACAACACGACCGCGGACGCATCACACGCACGATCGACGGCAGACGGAGACAAAAGGGTTAAGATTGAGCGTTAAAAGTTCCAAATTCCGGGATGTTGTTAAATATTTCTGTAACCAAAAAGTTCAATAACCAAAACTCGAGATTTCATCGGCAGACACATACGGTGACATCTAGATCAACGAGGCAGTTAATGTATATTACACTATATACAATATATAACATACTTATATATACTTGTTGAGGGAATCATCAGGACATGTATAGTATACATGTATTTTTATAACTATAATACTTATAGTACGTAAATATTATATACTTAGTCTGGCCATAAATACTGTTACACTTAATTATAAAAAAATATTACATTTGAATTTCGAATCTGTCATTTTTATACGATTGTTCATTGTGTTTTCTCATTTTGGCGCCAATACATTGTAAAATATTTTGCGATATTAAAATGGTGTGGGGTGATAAAGAGAACCGAATCGGTGTGATAGCATTACACAAAGTAGGTATGGAGCCAAATGCAATTTTTAAAACTCTCCATACACTTGGTATTAGTAAAATGTTTGTGTACCGGGCTATTAATAGGTACAATGAGACCTCCTCTGTTTGTGACAGAAAAAGATCTGGCCGTCCACGTAGTGTTCGTACGAAAAAGGTGGTCAAAGCAGTAAGGGAAAGAATTCGAAGAAATCCTGTCCGAAAGCAAAAGATTTTATCTCGGGAAATGAAGATAGCACCTAGAACCATGTCGCGTATTTTAAAAGATGACTTAGGACTTGCAGCCTATAAGAGACGCACTGGCCATTTCTTAACTGATAATTTAAAGAAGAATAGGGTGGTAAAATCGAAACAACTACTGAAGCGGTACGCAAAGGGAGGTCACAGAAAAATTTTGTTTACGGATGAGAAAATTTTTACAATTGAGCAACATTTTAACAAACAAAATGACCGTATTTATGCTCAAAGCTCTAAGGAAGCTTCCCAATTAGTCGACAGAGTGCAACGTGGACATTATCCGACTTCAGTGATGGTTTGGTGGGGTGTTAGCTATGAAGGAGTGACTGAGCCATATTTTTGTGAAAAAGGTATCAAAACATCGGCACAAGTGTATCAAGATACCATTCTTGAGAAGGTAGTTAAGCCCCTTAACATCACCATGTTCAATAACCAAGTATGGTCCTTCCAGCAAGACTCGGCGCCGGGTCATAAAGCTCGGTCCACGCAGTCTTGGTTGGAATCGAACGTTTCGGACTTCATCAGAGCTGAAGACTGGCCGTCGTCTAGTCCCGATCTTAATCCGCTGGATTATGATTTGTGGTCAGTTTTAGAGAGTACAGCTTGCTCTAAACGCCATGATAATTTGGAGTCCCTAAAACAATCTATACGATTGGCAGTGAAGAATTTTCCCATGGAAAGAGTGCGTGCTTCTATTGATAACTGGCCTCATCGTTTAAAGGACTGTATTGCAGCCAATGGAGACCACTTCGAATAAGCTTTTTATATTTTTAATTGTTTTATATTTATGTATTAAACTGACACACTGTAAAAGTAATAAATGTTATTTGCAGTTAACAATTTTCTTTTTTCTTTATTACAATATTTATGGCAAGACTAGGTAAATAAATTGATTTGAACCATCCTTCTCATTCGCTCCAATTTACACCTGATATGTACATACATACAGTTTTGTATTACCCAAAGATCGGCTGGAAGAAAAAACCGTATCAAGTCCGTCATACGCAATGTATTTGCATGAAGTGTAGATAAATAAGTGTACTCTTACCTTCTAATTTAATTGCCGAAACGCCCAATTTGATACCTCTATTGTCTGAGTAGACCTAATATTATTAGCTAATTGTAATATACGAGTATGAGATCATTATATGTCTTTGTTTCTACCCGGTCAGGGACATAGGTTTGATTACGTTTTGCTTGTATTATTATTTGGATGTTAAAAAGTAAAATTACAGAACCTGCTTTTATTATGAAATTGCCTTTACTACCGTACACATAAATAAATAAAATATATATAAATAAAATCACATTCACCTCCCTGGAGGAGTAGCCAGAGGCATGTTAAACGTCCACTTTTCGCCAAGATTTTTATCCCATGAAATATCTGACGATTTTAACAAAATATAAATAATTCGTTGTTAATGCATAAATCGCCTATTAAATATGTACTTAATTATTCTTGTAGGCAATCTTTGAATTATAAAAACCAATATATAAATCACAGATAATGCACTTGAATAGAATAGAACAGAATAAACTTCATTGTAGTCCATTTAATACAGTTTATATATAAGAGTATATCAGTTGAATAACCGTGTATAAATGGCGGCCTTACCCAAGAAGCAATTTCTTCATGGCAACCTTTGGATGAAAAATATAGACTGTAAACAAATGAATTTATGGCTAATTTTCTTGTAAGAACAAAAAGTATTAAAATTATGAAAGAATTCTATTGATTCGGATAAAAATAAATGACAAAAAAATTATTGGATAGAATACATAAACAAATAAATACACACATACACATACATATATACTCAATATCTACATTTGATTGACATTTTATATTCAATTTGCACGAGTTCACATTAATTTTTTATGTTTTACTAGTCACGAACATATGAAATAAATATGCCAAATTCAAAACTAAAATTTAGATATTTTTAGTAACAAATGGTAAAACATTATTACATGTAACATGTGTATGGAAACAATGTTTGTGGAGTGTTACACTAATCCAGTTATAGATGAGCACAATGTGCCTTACAAAGTCTGGTCAGGGCCATACAGTTTAACTGAACAATTTCAACTTCGAGAAAAAGATCAATCGTCAAATCTAAGAAGTATATCTTTACACACGTTTATGAAAGAGATGTAAAGACCAACCAGACTCCGGACTAACAATTTCTGGATCACACAAAGTATTGTCCCATGTAGGGAATGAGACCACAACGCGCAGCAGTGCGCGGCGAGGTGATGAACCGACAAACAATTCATCTAGTCACAGGTTCTTTGATGAATTCCCTCATTGTACGAAACGACGAGAATGCTCTTCGATGGGGCCAAGCGACCTAAACCGACAGGCTTCGATGTAGGTCTCAATTCAATTTTAAGTTTACTGTCATCAACAGCCTTTTACAGTTCACTACTGGACATACACCTCTCCTTAGCAAGGAGGTTTTGGCCTACTATTCCACGCTGGTCAGACGCGTTGGAATAGAGTTTGTTTCAAGTTTTCCTTCTCTTTGTAATTGTCTGATGTTGTCTTGTATACTTGGTCCCTTAGTCCATGTGGTGACGGATTAAGAATACATAGTGTTACCATCCCTATTCATCCCAGGGGTGTCGTAAGTTTACTGTAATGCTTAAAAATTTCCAGGCATATCTTCACTACGTATCGCTATTACTAATACGTTACATTGCTTGAAAACTTGTGGCGGTTCGTGCGGACTAATTAACTCTTTATAAACACACGGGGAGCAGTTCGGGTAAGTCAGAACTGAATGAGGAATCCAACAAGTCGTAACAGTATTGTCCTAGAGCCCGGTGAGCCGTTTGCATTCCGCGGAAGTGAAGTATATAAGGGTAATTACATCCAAAATTATTTTTCTCAAATCAATCACAAATTCATCAAAATGTTAACAAATTGTAACGAGCCTATATTTTTCATTATTTTATTTAAGTAATAAAAATCTGTACATAGTAGACACTATATTACTATATTACAGTGACTTTCTTAAGACGTAACTAACTTGAACTGTTATTTATTAATATAATAATATATCATAAAAAATATTTTTTCGATCTATATCACTCGCGTAGCTGGAAACCAATATTACAAGAAAATTATAGGTAATTACCATGCCCGACAAAAATGAATCATTTCTTTGAATTAATAAATATCTATATTTGATTAATGAAAAAATACTCTTCAAAATATAGAACTTGGCACTTGAGAAAGTATTTAAGTTATTGTTTTGTATTATTTTTTATGATTCTTATTCATTGGATGAAGTATGGTTATTGTTTTGCTACATATATGGTTAATCCTGTAGAATTAGAGTGAAGGGGGTTGAGCACAGGTAATCTCACTCACTAGCTGAAAGATGACAATAGAACCACGTCTCTCGGTTGATCTTCTGTATGTATGCCGAAGCATGGGTCTTCCACTGTAAGAAGCGTAATATATGTCTGTATTATATTCAAAGTCAGTTGAAGACGCTATCTTGTTATTAAAAACAGAATTTACAATATAATATCGTAAATCCTTATTTTGAATGTCTTCATTTTATTTGAGTGCAATTATCAGGCATCTCGATTTTGTTTACAAAGAAACTGAAGATTTTTTTAAGCACAGAACCATTCATTTGTTTTTTGAACTAATAAAGTCAATTGTGGTGTAAATATCTCCAACTTCATAAACGTGAACATATTTACTAAGTCTCTCAATGCTTAAATATTATTCTTAAAGAAAGTTGTAGTAGAATAATAAAGACGAACTTTGAAAATTCTAAGTAAGATCGACAGTAGACTCAGGTTATAGTGAGTACCGTATTTTTTTATTCGATATAATAAATGAAAGAAAGCGGAACACAAGATCTAGTAAAATATTGTTATAACACAAAACAAAACCATTACGGTAAATATACGTTCCAAGCATCACTTAGATAAATCGATGAGAACCTCATTTGTCAGGGGAATGATATGAGACAGTATTGTATGCTCATATTACACGTGGGTACATTAAGAGACTATCAAATTCATAATGCTGTGTTCGCGCTCTTCCTGTTCATTTATTTTTGGTCATTACTCATTAATGTTGTAAATTGTTATGTGTTTTTTTTCTGCTTATTGCTGCTACAGTTTATCGACCTTTAAGCTTACAAGATAATAATGCACTCGTATCTCACACGCGAAGCACTCAGTACTGTTAAGATGGCAGCAGGCATTCATGGGTCGCGGTAGTAAATTTTTGTCAAATGACACGATTATTAATTTGATCCTTCTGTTAAATAAAAAAATATCTTTTACTAATCAATACGCGTTTTGTAGCTGTGTATACTTTATTATAAGTCATTTATTTGTCGTATACCTAAGAACTGTTTATTATTTTATTAATTATATGCACGTACGCAAATGTTATGTTAACAAGGACACATAATATACCTATTATATTATTACATACTGTCGAATGTCTGACTTTTGAATCAAATTGCACTGCCCGTGCTCACAGATGGGCTGATTATTATTATTTAATACATATGTACTATTTAATGTATATATTAATATGTAAAGAAAGTTCTTTATACCTTTTTAAAGCTAATAATCCACATCACAACATTTTTGGAAAACTTACTACATACATTATATAGAAAATGTACAAAAATTGAAAAATTTACGTAATAAGTTCCATAATGTTATAAGCTTCATGAAATAGCTGCATAAAACTAGAGCAGTCTAATATATTGCTGACTTGACGTGGAGTAAAAATCTAAAAAAAATGACAGTTAAAGTTATACCAGTCTAGTTTATGAAATAAAAAAAGATCTTAAGACTAGGTGGTCTCTAATGTTACCAAGCAGGCGTTAGTGACCAGCAGAGGCTAAAGTGTCAGTACTGATTTTTTTTATAAAATATTTAACTAAACAATAAATTGACTTTTACTTTTACTTTCATTCATATACTTTATTTTGAAACAAAATTACGATTAAAATTACGATGAACCTTCATCCTGTATAAAAAAAACATCACAAAGTAGTTTTGTTATATTAATGCTGTGTCTCCTAGGTTTATCCGTTAACACATATACTGTTTTAACAATATATCATAAACTGGTTACTTACTAAAACAATCCACTACATTTATCATCAATCATCCATGTGATATCAATTAAGAATAGCTTCACCCCTTTTCTTCCGGTGAGTGTCGTAAAAGTCGACTTGATAATATCCCAATCTGGTAACTTGCTCTATCCCCGGGAGGCTTGTACGCAAGTGCCTCGTAAACATCGTGGTCAGGATCGAGAGTATGTCATCAAGGGTTGCGTATCTTAGACCGTAAGAGAAGAGAGAAGAGAAGAGTGACCAAAAGGTACCATATAGGTAACATACAGGTATACACTCCAACTTCGATATACCCTGATGATGAGGCAGAGACTGAAGGACTTTAATAGAGCTATGGGTACTCGTATATCTAAATCGCACTCACCGTTGCGATGGTGGATTTTGGAAATGATCGATGTAACTATCGCGGCTAGCTACTGGCCGGCTTCATGGAGAAGGAAGGAGTTAATATAATGAACTTCTTCTTTCGAAAGAGGGCACATATGAAGTAGACTTGTATAAGCTCTGATAGTGCAACTAAAATGTAAAAAGCAACGAACTCAGTGACCGATTAGAGGCAACTCTATATACAGTCGATTCTCCGTTATTCAAGACACATCGTAAAAATAGAACCAAGAGAGGCTCTGATAACACTCTTAAGCTCATGGAGGAAAGGTTTTATGTGATTCTGCAGTATCCAGATGTGTCCAGATCCCGGCAGCTCAATAGATTAATCTCAAAAAATAAATAATAGTTTAAAAAAACTAAAAAAACACGCTTTTATTGGTAATCGAACTAAAAACTAGAAAACAATGTTTAATGACAAGGAATCTAATAGTACAGTAGTAGAAGATCGAACAATCAATCATAGGAAATCGCCTCAAAATAAAATTATAATAAAATTTAAGTTATTAACAGAATAATTCAATTCAGAGTAAAAATCGTGGGGTGCTCGATATTTTAAATATTACAATCATTCTATTGGCAACTATCTATGAGAGGATAGTTATGAATCGCAGTAAAATGCACCCCTAAATGCTATAGTTCGAGATAAGTTCACAGAACTATTCACATGAGTTCTGTCTATTGGACAAAGTCAGTTGACGAAGCAGAAGACCGATGCTAGCAGACTCTTATCGTCGAAAACTGAGCTAAATGAGAAATTCTACTACAGTACTACAACACTAGACTTTGTCACTGACTTGCCTAAAGATTAAGTAAACCCGACACTATACTGAAGATATTCACGTCAGGCTTGTATAAGATGAGTATGGCTCTCAAAAAGCTCAAGAACAATAAGGACAGGTGGAAAGCTAATGGACCTTCAAACGATATTAAACTCCGTCATACTCAGAGGAATGGTTCGGGAATATGGTGATCATTTTCTTCTAAAACCCTTACAAAAATACAGAACAATCTCGCTTCTGAGTTATGTATTAGCTATTCATGAGAGTCATTAAAAATTGTTTCAAATGAAAATTTAACGACTTCCAGCCTTCCAAACAAGCTGGTTTCCGAAAAGGCTTTAGAACCTTTAGGACATCTTTCGGCTGAAATAAAGTCGATGATATACATTAAGCGATCAATTTATTTTATTAATTACAACAAATATGGAAAACGAAGACGTGATGATAATCTACTTACAATTTGTTACATGATTGTTTTTTTTCCCTAACGTTGACCTACCACTTTCTACAAGTCTGCGTATTTTTTAAAATTAATTGTTTATTATTTTTTTAATTAAACAAATACGCATTTATTAATTATTTTAACATGTGTGATATGAAAAACATAGAAACATATGTTCTAAACAGAATGTGAAAAAAACAAAGAAATAATACAATGTAAACAGAAATATTGTTAGTATAATAATTATTTATTAGCATCTTCTATTGAAACAAGTGCACGAAGTCGTATAAATTAGTATTTAAGTGTTAAATAGCCTCGGTAAGCACCCACACTTAATTCATTTGTTATAATGTTAAAACCACTGTTAGTGTTAGCCTTTGCCAATATTGTGTTTGTAATAACACCTTCAGAAGGTACGAACAGATTTATGGATTATATTCTATCGTGTATTTCATCAACTTGAAATATGGAGGGTTATTTCTACGGACCAGATTAAATCTAGACATGACCAACAATCACATTTGAAATTTCAATATTTTTTACGTAATCGTGATGAATTTTTTATTTCATAGAAAACACAAATAAATGTCGCTCTTGGCGTGTTTTCGAATAACAGTTTTTAAAGTAAATTAAAACAAAATCATGATAAATAAAATTCCCTTTAAAGCAATGTACATTATATCATTTGTAGTAGTAATAAATTATGATACACATTATTCATATAACAATTATATATTTTAATACTTTAAGTTTTGTCAAATCAAATTTGCAAAAATTATTATTTTCACTAAATTATTGCAGGATCTGCACACAGTACGGCATGGGCTACCAGTACAGCCGGACCCGGTTTACATCATTCATATCCACCACCAAGTAAGTATAAGAAAACCATCTGCTATCCTCTTAAATTTATTTATTTAGTTCATTCATTTATAGTATTTAGTTCATTATATACTTTAGTCATTTTATGAAACTGCATCAAATGTTATAATCTATACTAATACTATAAATTTGAAAGTTACTGTCTGTTTGTTACGCTTTCACGGCTAAACTGCTGCACCAATTTCAATTACATTTGGTGTAAACATACATTGATTATTAAGGAAGGACATAGTCTTTATCGCGATAACCGATACAGATGCAGGCAGAACTACTGTCAAAAATTTGTTTGTTTTTTATATATATTTTAGTGTCCTAATACTACTTTAATTTCTTCTTTTTACTCTATTTAAATTTTCTATGCATACATACTAAAAAGTAACAAGCATTATTTGATTATGTTCTGCTTCTTAGTTGTTTTACCTCAACTGAATATTATTATGACCCCTTGCAATAACCTAGACGTCATAAGATAGCGTAACGATAGTAATTAAAGTATGCATTTATGCGTGTTAAACATAGGGTAAACGTATGTACTTAAATTGTTTGTAAATACATACATAATATTACATTTCATTCATTTACATAAATGCAAGACCTATATAAATACAAAAATTCAACAAAAAAATTACACAAAGTAAGGACAGTCATTGTAGATACAAATGTAAAAAAAAAGCGCAAAGCACCCGTAAAGTACACATAATAAACTTTCGAGTCTGATGTATTTTACTTTATGAATTTAAGCACTAAATAAAAAGTTAAATGTATAGTCAAGTAATTCCAGTGACACATCAGTTCGTAAACTTCAATTCCGTGAACTTCAAAATGCTCTATAATCAAAATAAAATTGTAATTCATATTTCAAGGAAGGTCTTCCATATTGTTAGATAATTGTATTCGAATTCAAACATAAATAGGCTTTGTTTTAAATTGTAAGTGATATTGTTGCATTTGTTCCACACAACAGTTAAATTTATATTATAATAGAAATTTTAGACGATTTGACTAATAAATTTGTATGGAATTTTTAACAAGTAATAACTTTTAGTTTCTTAAATAAAATTTCATAAACCAATACAAATGTAAACGTAAAAAAATCTTGTGTTTTAATCTTCAAATGTGCTTTGTTTTGGATTGACTTTCTTTTCTTTGGTTGTTTTATAGTTACGTTATTCAATAAACAGGTATTTTATGGATAAATACTGTACTGTTTGTCCTTGTGTGTCAAAACAGTGTTTATTTAAAATAGAAATCAAAAGTTATTGAAGCATTAAAATTTGTGTATTAGATAATAATTAGATATACTTACAATTACAATTTGATTTAATTAGTTTAGGTGTATTTTTTAATTTGAGTTAAACATTTTAAGAAAAGTAAAATAATAAACGTAAACTAAAATAACAATAATTTGACACATCTCATTTCATCTTTTACCGTGCGAGAGACATATACCTTCGCTAGTAGGTTCGATTAGAGAACATCAATGACCTCGCAAAAAACTGGCGTCAAGTAATTTCATCAAGTGAATGAAATTACCGGGGCCCACCTTCACCTGGTTCAAAGAAAAAAGATGCATGGAGCGGCAAAGAACTTGTGATTCTTGGGTCGCATGTGTCCATGGGTCAGTTTACTTACCGTCAAGTTACATCGCTAAAAAATATCTTGCAGATAGCCGCCTTAACTATTGACTTAACAATCAGAAACCACAAATCAAATAAAGTCCATAATCCTGCGGACAAATATATAGATACTAAAATGGTGACGCACGTCATGATTAATTGTATTAGAAAATCGACTGAAAATTCGATAGTCGTGTTGATTGATGTTACGATGTTTAAAATAAATGATAGAAGAAATATATTGTGAATACACATTTCAATGTTAATCACAAAGACTAAAATTTGCATTAACAAATAAAATAAGTCATATGCTTCATAACATGTTTACAGTATTTTAGTACGTTTTGCGTACAAAAGTAATTTATAACATATATTTATATTGTAGTACACACGTGTCGATGGCCTGAAATCTATTCACAATGCACCAATGCCGGATGTCACCCAAGGACGTGTCCCGATCTATATCGTCCTATAGCATTTTGTCCAAAATTCGACAAGAAACACTGTATTAAGGGTTGTACTTGCGTACATGGCTATGTTCGAAATGAAAATAACGTTTGCATACCTATACACCATTGTTGTAAGTATACATTTCTCAAATTTTTAAAACTCATAATTTATATTCTTCAAATTATTAGAACAAGTTAGTTGGATATTATTACGTATATCCGTACGAACGTATCTTCGATATAAGTAAATTCAACAGCAATCTTGATTTTTTCTTTATGTGCAAAATTCCTCTCGGAGACCATCTATTAGTGGTTGTGTCAGACTTGACCGACTAAAACTCTGCCTTCCGTCTTAGGTACCAGCAACGGGGTAATCAAGTGTACCCTAAAAATGAAATCACAGATCTAACTACGATTTGCAGGTGACCCCTTTTCTGTCCCCAAAAGGTGGCGCTGCCGCCCTGGCCTACTTCTGCTAGAGTGACAGATGGCCTTACCTGTCACCCCCAGGCTTGTGCTTGTGAAGAACGGAGATCGCTCTGCGATCTCCTTTGCAAGCATAACTTCCTCGCAGAAGGAGTCAGTGGAATTCCACGCACTCTCACTTCATACAATGGCCGCAATCATGCCACTGAGCGAGAAAATGCCCGCTCCAATGGCTGCCACAAGGTCACGCCTCATCTCTGCCCACGCTGGCCATTCTGCCAGCGTATGGACCACCATGTCCACGGTCTGGGCATTGCACTGGTGATATTTAGGAATTTCGGATCAGACACAAGTGATCTCCGAAGCATCCTTTCTCCGTGATAATTCGCATAATCGCACCGATAATTGCATGAACCGATATGAGAGTGTCTCATGATTCTTCTCGAGCCAATCCTCCATAACGAGTCTTACTGCCGCAATAACGTCGTGGCCGTGCCACTCTGCGCCGGTAATAGGAGGGATCTGTAAACTACTGTTATAAAGTCATCTGGACTCCCCAGCGCCTGCTCACTAGTGCGGGCACCACCTTCAGGTGAACTCTCTATTGTAACTATGTACGACACACGCAGACGTCCGAAGCTGGTCGCTGTAGTGGATGAGGGGAAAACTCGTCCCGTCCATCTACAACCGGCCGGCGGCGTGAGGCGCTGATAAGTGTGAATAGAGTCCGAATAGAGATTGTCCTCCTGGGCCTTCTCTGCCCCCTCCTTCTGCGAAATAACGTCTTTACAGAAGGTTACGACAACAGTAAAATAAAAAAAAAATCCGCCAATTTCTAAGGAGAAGCCTAAGTCAGGCATGAGACTATTAAAGGTTTTTGATGATAGGGATACAGTCATTGCTAAAGCCCTTCAGCTTTAGCAATGACTTTTGTATTGCATGCTGTCAACAGACCCTTGACAGAGATCACCAAAATTGCCCAACGATTTTTTTTTATTCTAGAGGCTTTTGAAACAAAAATAATAGTGTCATTTATGTATATACCATTCATATAGCGTAACAGTAGTAACTATAAGCTTCAGGGAAACAGTCAACTGAGTTTAAAAATATAAAATCGGTTAAGTGCAGTGTAGCTTTCCATAGTTTATTAAATTGTGCAACTATTACCTTAACTAACAGACTTAACTGTGGTACTTTTTGTTTCAAATGAAAGGGATTTGAATTGGTCTGGAATGCTTCCAACACCAAAAATTATCACTTTTCAGTCCAAAAAACGTTATATAGAGTCCCTATTATAAGGCGGTCGTTCAAAACTTTTGTAAAAATGTTTTTTGTTTAAAAACGTAGTTTATATATTTTCTATTATTAAACAAAGACATTTTTTTATATATATATTTAAAATTATAATTAATATGTAGAGATAATTATAAGTTAAGAGAATAACAATATTAATCATGGTTTATTTCTTTAACCTTTACAATATTCTTAATTAGAGCTGTTTTCAATCCGTGTGGCGACGGATTCTGAATACAGTGTCAACATACCTATTCACCCCATGGGGACTAAGGGAACAAACTATGCAAGAAAATATCATTGCAAAGAGAAAAATACCCTATAAAACTTGAAACAAACCCTATATTAAGATTAACTGGTAGAGAATACCATTTGGCATTAAGTTTGCCTCATGCAAATGTAATGCAGGAAGTATTAAAAATAAAAAATAAATAAAATATATTCATCCGTCTGACCAGTGTGATACAATAGGCCAAAACCTCTTTTCGAAGGAGAGGTTTACATCCAGCAGTGAACTGGTAAAAGCTGTTGATGATAAAGAGTACTATTATAATGTGTTGTTATTGTTTTAACTCTCCAGCACCTAGTTGTGGTAAAAACGAAATACATTCAACCTGCTGTAATGGTGGTTGTGGCCCTAAAACTTGTGATCAACAAGGATATAAAATAGGCTGCGTAAAAATGGACCAGAAATACTGCAGAGAAGGTTGTATTTGCAAGAACGGGTACTTAAGAGATAGGAATGGAGAATGTATACCAAAGTTACAGTGTCGTAAGTATTGAATAAATATTTCAACATACTCAAATATCAATAATATTAAAGAAATGTTGATTTCGTACAACATTGACGACAACAGCAACGTAAGATATAAGGGCAGTTACTGTTGACATCACAGTTTTCGTTATTATAATAGAAGTCCAGGATTACCGGGTTCGGGTCCCTTCCAGGTTCTATTCTGTCCTGTTGTATGTACTTAGTGAAAAGCATTATTGGTGTCTGATGATTTTACTAACCAAGAACTACTCTTTCACTTTGTCATTTATATTGCATTGTCAATTATTTACGCCATGGAGATCCAACGATCTTCAATAGCAAAAGCAAACGAGATGATAGTTCATCTAACAAGAAACTAGTTGAACGACTGATCGAGACCTCGTATAACCACAATACGAACTTTTTCTAGAACAGATTACCATTCCATGTTATAATAGTGTTAGACTTCTAAGAACCTAGCCATGACAAAGATATGAAGTTTTATGATGTATGTATGTGAATAATTTGTAATTCACTATGAATAGTAATTAATGGTTTTTAATGTATTTGTATTTAAATTTACCTTGACCATTATTTCACCTCTATTTTTCATAGCTGAGTGCGGAGGAGATCCAAATGCAGTAAGTCTCGACAATGAGGATATCTGTAAATGCAGAGATGGATTTGAATATAATGAAATCATCGGAAAATGTGTCCTTCCTGAAGAATGTCGTACGTATATATATTTGTCATTTTGCTGGCTGAACCATTACTCATTCAAACACCAACTGTTACGTTATTTCTTGTGAATTAAATAATTCTAGAATATTGGTCAGAATTAACTAGTTCCTTGTGTTAAACATTGCAATAAAGCCTTTTGTAGATATTATTTTTAATTAATAATAAAAGGTCTTAAGATTGATTAAAGGTTAAGTTACAGTTTAACGTCCACAGCTGGACATAGGCGTCTCCCATTGCACGCCACTCTGATTGATTTTGTATATATATATTGTTTTTTTAATGTACATCGTTATTTATTTGCGACATAATATTGTACAACAACACTATGTATATGTGTAAATATTGCGAAAGTCTAAAAACAATTAAAAAGTGTATATTATGAATATGGTATGTAGTGGTGCATTATTGATAATTTGTTGTATTTTAAATTTTTGGAACTCTAGTTTTATATTAAAATATTGTACTCTCCTGTTTAGGTCCCACTTGTGGTAGAAACGAAATATACTCAACCTGCATTAATGGTGGGTGTGGCCCTAAAACTTGCGATCAACTGGGATATAAAATAGGCTGCGTAAAAATTGATCTGAAATATTGTAACGGTGGTTGTATTTGTAAAGATGGGTATTTAAAAGATCGTAACGGAGAATGTATACCAAAATCACAATGTCGTAAGTATTAAATGTACTCGTATGTCATAACAAATTTATTTATTTTAGCAATTCTCACAGTCTTCTAACAAGGCTACTGGTGCCTATCATTGCCTAATGATCCAAAGGAAGTTTATGAAAATTAATTAAATTATATTAAATTGATGATTTCACCATCAGATTTTCATCTTCAATCTCCAAGTAGGCTTCTGTTTATCACGTAGAAACTTTTTTTTATTTATTTTAAGTGCCTGGCAAAGTGATTCTACTCTGCCTGATGGAAAGCATGAATAGAATCTATGAGTTGTGGTCACCATACTCATTACGAATGCAGACAATGCAGTATAGTGACGTGAGCGTCACTATACTGCATAGTGAGCTATGGTGGCCTAGTGAGATGCTTTGTCACGCCTCGTTTTGTTACATAAAAAGCATGACAGTCATCGTGGAATTGTATTGCACATACTTACCACGACAACTTTCACCCTTGCGTCAATGGGCCTCCAGTCTCGTACTCACCGACGAAACACGACAGCAAGGATGCTGTCGCTTTAGGTTGATCTTCTGTGGGAGGGTAGTACTACCCCGGTCGAGTCGGTTTGATCTACTGGCTCTATTACCTATAATACCTATAAACCTGTCGTGTTCTAGTTCTTTGACAATGATCTAGTATGTCTATGTTATAGCTAAGTGCGGAGGAGATCCAAACGCAATTATAGGATGTGATCTGAGGTGTAGCAAACAATGCTATGTAAATGTAACTTTATCATGCAAGAAAGATTACAAAGACGATACCTGTGTCTGCATAGATGGATTTGTATATGATGATAACATTAGAAAATGTGTGCCTCCTGAAGATTGCCGTATGTATTCTTAAAATGTTTTACGTTTTTCAAGCTTGATATTACTTAAACTTTTTTATTGTTTATGAATATAATATTAATTAGCTTTGAGATTAGTGTCTACCAGATTCTGATTGCTCAGGTAGAATTTGGAATGTATGTCCGTATAAAATGCAGTTGTATGTCACAGTGGACTTTTTTTATTTTATTTTATTTAAAATTTATTCTTAAAGAATAAGATACGGCTTATAATTAGAATGAAGAATATTTTGTTGTTCATGTTTAATTGGTTTCGTCTAAATTATATATTTTATCTTATTATATTTCTAGCTTTAGCTTTATGTTGAATATGTCATGATTGCACTATGATATTTGTCGCCCAGTGGTCGAAATTCAACCATAATAAATTTAAATTGTTAGTGACTTAATATACGTTATTGAAATATAATATTCAAGCATTATTAAGGTTCGACTGTCGAAAACTAAACTACTATAACCACAGATTTGACCAAGACTGTTATTTGCCAATTTCTTTTTTGAACAAATTATATGAAATTAAAAAGAAGTAAATAAAGAATACCTATTTAAAAAAATGTTTATTAAAATAAAACATGCAATAAGAGGATGCAAAACAAAAAAATCATGTATTAAAAATACTATCCATTTCGAGCATTTTTTATCGCATATTGCAATAATTTAATTAATGATTTAAAACTTCTCTGAAAACAATGTTTTTTGTAAAAACTCTTTCATCGTTTGCTAAATGTCCTTGGCCGTTGTATAAAACCTTAAACCATTGAATGAACGAACTCTACTTGTTGCGACATACAATTGCCCATGTGTATAAAAAGGCCGATTTAATAAAACTCCAATTATTTGGAGTGTTTTGTCCAATTTCAGTGAAATTTCACGCATTATGTTATTGTTACATATTTGATTAATACGTTCTTGTAACCTATAATTAACAGCAGTGTCAACATCATAAAAATATAATTGTGCATAACATGGTGAGTGATTATATGCGGCAGTTATTGGGCCTGATCTGTGATAAAAAAACATCATGTATTTTGAAATGATGCACTCCACTTGTAACTGCCTCAGCAACTTTGGCTTCTGAGCTAACCATAGCTAAACATAAATTACATTTCCTAATATTTTCAAAATAATTTTTTGATTTACTTTTTATTGAAGGTACATTTGAAGTAAGTCCATCATACAATGATTTAAAATATTCATTTTGACTTAACGGTGGTAATATTGCTTTACCCTTGTGACAACATGAAGTGAATGCAGTTCGGTCGCCTAAAGTCACTTCAGATTCAAAATGTTTCGCATTAGCAAAACCTGCATTCTATATCCATTAATCCATAATCATAACTTAAAAACACATTTGGAATGACATTTAGAGCACATTTAAATGTTTCTCGCAAAATCATATTACTATCGAATACTACTGATGGGGAATTGTTTCTTCCTCTTAGAGAAATATTCCTTCTTTGTCTCTCACTCCGACCCGTTAATGTTCTATGTCGAGACATAATTAAAATTCTTTCATTAAATTACTGAAATCAAAAAGAGAAAAAGATTTTACTTGTAAGGTGATGTTGTTAGTTCTGATAATTCGTGCACATTTAAATGTACATATCTCTTAAAACCACTTATTCACAATTGCTTTGAACCAGCAATAGCAAATTCTATTTTTTTTGTACCTGAATATTGTTATTGCAGATTTCTGCTACAGAACTTTTTTTATGCATATAATGATAGTCCGTGTACATTTAAATGTATGTTACTCAGTATTTCACGTAGTATTCGTCAAATAAAACTTTTCTATTTGACGTTCAATAAAACCACAGTACAAACTTTTCTGTTTGACATTCAACTATGTCTATAATAAACAAACGAAACAATTTGACCACAGAGTATGTATACGTGTACAAATACTTGTATATGCGTGGATGCTGGTTTGTGTAATGTTTTATTTATTGATTCAATATACTTTTTATGCATTATTATTAAAATATTTTTTTTATATTAAATGAGGCAAATAAAACTTTTCGTTTTGATATATCTATGTCAGTACTCTATGTCTATGGACAAAATGAAAGTATGCGTGTACAAATACTTGAGTATGTATGTGTGTGTGAAATGCATGATAGTGTGTGTAATGTTTTATTTATTGATTTAATGTACTTTATAAGCATTATTATTGAAAAATTTAGCGTTCTGCACTTCTTCTACACATAAACTATAAGTGTACCAAATTTTATGCTCCTGCGTCTACGCAATTTTCGTAAAAAGGGGTCCAAAGTTTTTGCATCTGTATTAATATATAGATCTACGTCGTCATTACAGAAGTTTCATGAAAACAATTATATCATTAAAATAACAGATAATACATTGTTACACTGCGCTTATACTATTCTCATGCAATAGTTACTGTCTGTGGGAAGGACCCATTGGCTTAAGTTATCTCTTTATCTCGTAACTAGTTTGTACTTCTACCAAATGCAGTACTTCGTCATTTATTAGTTCGTCATTTGTTTTACCTACATAAACATATATATATATATATATATTATGGCTTTGCATTCAAGTCTTTCGAAGTTGAATTAATGCAAGTTTACTTAAATAAAACAATTTGGTAATGTAAGATTCAGAGTAGAATCTAGACTGTCTATTTACTTGAAGAAAAACAGTCAAAAAAAATTTTCGATATTCTGAAAATTTCAAATGCTTAATTCTATGGAATTTTTATTATTCTCTTATCATATAATAATGCCGATGTACTTTGAGTGTTTAATCTATCTAAGCTGAAATATCTCTCCCCAGAACCGGAATGCGGTGTAAATGAAAGATACGAAAAATGTCCACCATTACTTTGTACACCACAAAAGTGTAGCCAGCTTGGATTTCCTTGGCCAGCAGTACCGTGCCCTGTTTCAAATGGCGGGCCTTGTCCAGGCAAGCCGGGGTGTGTTTGTATCGACGGCTATGTGAGAAACGATCATGGGAAATGTATACCGAAAAAGAGCTGTCGTGAGTATAGTGCAATCCATAAAATAATATTTTTATTTTAATGTGATTAGAAATTCGCAAAAAACTTTGTAGCTTACATTGAAGAGTGAAGTTTATCAGCAGAATAATTAAATTTATTGTGCATTATCATTCTATAACGTGAATCCTCTATGAAAATTCTATTAAGTAAAATATCACAATTTTACTAGGATTTGTTTTTAGTACCTTCAAGCTTAATAATTAAAAATATTTTTATTTCTAGCATCGTGTGGAGGTGACCCAAATGCAATGTCAGGATGTGGTCTAAACTGTGGAAGACTTTGTTCAAACTACGATCAAAAACCTGTGCCTTGTCCCAGAATATGTCTACCTAATGCGTGTGACTGTAAACAGGGATATGTATTCGACGAATACATAAAAAAATGTGTTAAACCTAGAGATTGCAGTAAGTAACAGCTAAATAACGAGACGATAATAAATGACGAGAAAATATTATTACATTATGAACAAATCAATGCTCAAGAAATAATAATTGTTAACAACATTTTTTTATTTGAAATTCCAAATTTCAAAAAAGGTATGAAATTAATGCCAGATTACCTTTTCAGCACCATCTTGTGACGTTAATGAAGTCTATAGTACATGTGCCAACGGTGGCTGTAGAAAGTGGAATTGCTCACAAGGAACGATTTGTATAGATCCCTTAAAATGTAAAGGAGGATGTGTTTGTCGAGATAAATATACAAGAGCAGATAACGGTACTTGTATCCCAGAGAATCTATGTGGTAAATACTTTTATAAATTTGTTGAAATTTATTTCTTATTACATCAATTAGTTCATATCAGTTTAAATATGAAATATATAAAACAGTAGTTAATTATTGCGGTAGACAGTATTCTATGTTATTCTCTGATATAGTTACCCATTGGTAAAAAATTTAAAATCGATTCAATGGATTCACAGCGTAAAAGTGTAACAAATATACAAGCTCACATAGCTTTTATCAGTAAGGAGGTACATAATATTTTAATTCTACCTACTTTAATTTTCAATTTGGATTTGACAGTCCAATGCAATCAACCACATGAATTCTATGATAGCTGTGCTCCACTTTGTCCACCGCAAACTTGTGAAAGTACTGGCAAAAAATACCATTGTTTACAGAAACCCTTCCTTTATCAAGGAGCCAGTCGTTGTGAACCAGGGTACTACTACATAGACAAAAATTCAGATTGCGTACTTGAAAAACTTTGTCGTAATTTCATTTTTAAATCAGGCAATGCTATTGAATTCTTTTATACAATAATGTTATTATAACAGTAGTATACAACAATAATTATAGAGTTTAAATGATCACCGTAAAATTTTGTATTCATCATGCCAGGGATTTAGTACCTGCATTAATTTTCATCGAGCAATTAATGAAATATAAAATAGAAAACACATTGTACTAACTGAAATAAATGCTATAATTAAAATGTAAGAGAATGTGTTTGTCGAGATTAATATTAAAGAAGAGACAACGGTACTTGTATTCCAGAGAATCAATTTGATCAATATTCTTTTGATAAATTTATGACAGATTTCTATTCAATTAATAATTATGCGATAAATTGACTATTCAATTGGGTTATGGGTTACTTAGGTATGTATGGAAGTGTTGAAAATTAATGCAATAGAAATTACCAAATAGATTTAATAACTACATAGGTAAAATCAGTGTCTAATATAGAACAATTAACGTATAATACAATATAATAATTGTCTAATATAATGTAATCAGTGTATAATATAAATTATTAGTATCTAATATAATATAATCAATTTCAAATATAAAATAATTAGTGTCTAATATAATATAATCAGTATCTAATTTTAATGTTACAGAGCCACAGTGTCCCATTGGCGAAATATATGAAAAATGCCCAGACAATTCATGCACGCCGCAAACATGTTCACAACTTGGGTTCCCTATTCACTGTCCCTCGTCCTTAGAAGCTTCGGGTTCTAAATGTCTTGGTAAACCAAGGTGCATCTGTGCCAATGGTAATGTAAGAGATGCCAATGGGAAATGTGTACCTAAAAATCAGTGCCGTGAGTATTCTAAAATATAATTCGCTGTTTAGTTTTCAAGTTTTTACTAATAACATATTCTTCAGTCTAGTAACCAACATAAGTAAAATTGCCTGTAGTGCCAGCCACATGATACGCCACAACGCTGTTACGAATGATATCTATTATTTCTGCTATTTACCAGATAATGACATAACTATCCAAAGAGTATTTTTTAACTATAATATTTTGTAGGGTAGCTATACAAACAGTAAGAGTAAAAGCAGTAAATAAGGTGAAATGTACTCTACATTCGTTTATTGTCAGCAAAAATGTGTCTAAAAAGGTGCGTTTAGCTATTCGTAATGGTGTGAGATCCTAACTTTAATGTATGATAGTGAGTTTTGAGTATGACAGAAAAAGAGAAAAGGCACGAAAGTGGAATTAGTGCTATAGAGATGCGTTCAATAAGAAGTGTGTGTGGTGTAAATGTTATTGACAGAGTCAGAAATGTAGTGTTAACGGAACATTGGGAACTGGAAGAAGGTGTAGTGACAAGGATTGAAAAGATCATGATTTGAGTCTTGAAGATCCACGAAAAGAATTTATAGAGCGAATGTGTTTGGAAGTTTGAAAAGATAACATCCACAGCGAATATTAATTTGTAAAGTTCTGAAAAAAGCCGAGTGAAAAGCAACAGGTGCCGACATGTATGCATGAATGTGGACGAAGTAAAAGAGGTCTGTTAGGACCGTAATAAGTAGAGTTTAATTGTCTCCGCCTACCCTTCTGGAAAAAGGCATGACATTACGTATGTATGCAAATAAAACATTTTGATTGCTTTAGAAATCTGTTAAACGTAAACTTACATAAATTTAAATTAATTAAACAAATTTATATGTTATTTAGGCAACTACTGGAGCCAAAATTGTGTTTCTTCGTTGTTATGCATAAAAGTAACATTAATTAGAATCGTTTAAATAATTTTAGCATCATGTGGCGGAGATCCCAATGCAACTTCAGGTTGTGGGGTGAACTGTGGTAGAAAATGCTCCGACTATGAGGATAAGAATGCCGTGTGTATTTTACCGTGCAACGTTAATGGTTGCGACTGTAAGAAGGGTTACGTATACGATGATAATTTGAAGAAATGTGTACTGCCTTCTGATTGTAGTAAGTATATATTACATAATAAATGTAATTTAAATTTTACTTTATACAAATAATGGAAAAAGAAATAATTTCTTAGTGCTATAAAAGATAAACTAGAAATAGATGCCGTATTATGATTCTGTCTACAAAAATATTATTTAAATGAACTGATACTTTAAGAAAAAGTCAATTTGTTGGACAATTAGCCACAATAGGATTAGGGAAATATTTAGCCACTATTTGCATACAGTAGTATTTTTTCTAAAATTGACACTTGTTTGTACTTATTTCAACTCAATTTATCATATGGGTACAATAAAACTACCTGTGGTTTTTCATTCTTTCATCTTTACAGTACTGAATCAAGTAACATATAACGTGACCTATTGGTTGTATTCTCTTTGTTTCTTCACTGTTTGTTGTTTATACATATTTTTTTGTGCTTTTCACTCTTGCTTTAAGTTTTTGAATTTTCAGTTCTTTACCTAAATATTAAGTAACACAACTCTCAAATAAATAAAATATTTAAATCGTTAAACAAAAATAATATCATTCTCAAACGTAGTGTTCTAAGTTTTAGTCTGTGATGAGAGATTGAAAGAAAAAATATTATTGTTAATAATATTGTTCAAAATCCTATATAACAATAAAAAATACATTTAATTGATTAAAATGAATTGTATATTATTTTTCCAGCACAATCTTGCGCCGTTAATGAAGTCTACGATAAGTGCGCCAACGGTGGGTGTCGGAAATGGAAATGCTTAGAACCGACAATTTGCAAAGATCCTGTAAAATGTGAAGGAGGATGTGTTTGCCGAGATCAGTATACAAGAGCAAATAACGGCACTTGCATCCCAGAGAAGCAATGTGGTGAATATTTTTTAATTATTACAAGGTTGCTTTATTACATTAACAAATAAATTTATTTATGGATTTATTCGATATGCAATATCAACGATGTCAACTACCATTACAATGAAGCTTAATAAAAATATTTAGCAATTGCTTATATAAAATTTAATTAAAAAAGAGACATGTAATATTATGTTACAGAAAGGGAATGTCCCATTGGCGAGGTATATGAAAATTGTCCAGAAATTTTATGCACTCCGCAAACATGTTCCCAACTTGGGTTCCCTATCCTTTGTCTTTCATCTTTAGACATTTCTGGTTTTAAATGTAAACCCAGGTGTATCTGTGCCAATGGCAATGTAAGAGATGCCATCGGAAATTGTATACCTAAAGATCATTGCCGTGAGTATTTTTATGACTGTATCCAATATCCGTCACGTAGGAGTAGGTCTACCTTTTGAAGAATGGGGAAGAGAAATTAAAATAAATCCTATAAATATATAAAATATTTGTGACTCATTTTCACTGAGATGAAATCGCAGAAACGGCACATTGCATAAATTTTTCGACGAACAGATGTTAAAAAGTATTGTTTTAACATGTTACATGTGCTTTCCAATAAAAATACATGATGAACGTGACATATGCAACCTTAATAGATGGTCCATAATTCTGGTTTTGGTTTACTTAATAGGCTAAAAGCCTGATTTGAAGAGGAACCTATAGGCTGAGAAACAAATCACCTCAATATCCAAGACTCTACTACCAATAGAGTTACTGTGACCAGTCGCAATGATTCTCTATGAATTCTTGATTTTCTGTGAATTAATTTTTATTAAATAATTGCGAAGCAGTTATCTCTTGATTTACGAATGTACATGCTCTTAAATTTCACTGATTTATTCCTAACTAATTACAGCTATTACGGCTCCTTTGATAGAAAAGTAGTATCATGTTTTATGATTCGGCTTAGAAGAGATTAGTGATTTCTTATGTGTACTTCTTCGTTGTTGTGCATAAAAGTAACATAATTAAAACCATTTAAATAATTTTAGCATCATGTGGTGGAGATCCCAATGCGACTTCAGGTTGTGGAGTGAACTGTGGTAGAAAATGCTCGGACTATGAGGATAAGAATGCCGTGTGCCATTTGCCGTGCAAAGATAATAGTTGCGATTGTAAGAAGGGATACGTATATGATGAAAATTTGAGTAAATGTGTGCTGCCTTGTGATTGCAGTAAGTATCACAAACTTAATTTAGAAAAAAAACACAAAAAAAAAACAAGTTAAACCTTTTTTTATAAGTGATAAACAAGAATTAGATTCCAAGTTATATTGGTGTAGATTGTTACATTAAGATTAGATATTATTACATTGTTAATAACTTTTACCATATTCTTATTTTAAATTTACAGTTTTTTTTGTTTTTTAGCTATTAAGTTACACAAACTACCATATTTTTAAAAATACCTCAAACTCCATATAAACGAACGTTAACAGTTGTCGTGGTAACCATGTGAACCTTACACTATCACAATGACTGTCATGCCTTTCACGCCGCTTAGCTGAGCGTAAAAAAGTATCTTACCAGGCCGCCATATTGTGGATCACCCATCTGTATTGTCTGTATTTGCTATGAATATGGTGACCACATCTCTTGAAATTTATTCATGCAATCCATCAGCAGAGTAGTCACTTTAGCAGATTCGTAGTATAGAAAAAAACTCTTAAGTAGCTTTATTTGTTAGAATACGATTAGGGACATATTTTTCTCTGCGTTCACACAACTTGTTATTTTTTTAAACTAACTCATACATTTAGACTTCTATTACACAACTTATCATGTCAGATGATGAAATGTGTAAAAAATTACAGTGTAGGATTATTTACAAATATATGTACTTTTTGTTTCTTCATTATTCCAATTTTGTTATCTCCATTTTTATTTAAAGTTTTTCAAATATGGGGTTTTGATATGTGAAGGTATTAACATGTATCAATATATATCGTGCCAATTACAATTTTCATTTATTGTATATTTAATTAACTAAAATTAAAATTAGATTATATTTTCAGCACAACGTTGTGGCATTAATGAAGTCTATGATAAGTGCGGCAACAGTGGTTGTCGGAAATGGAAATGCTCAGAACCGATTTATTGCAAATATCCTATAAAATGTGAAGGAGAATGTGTTTGTCGAGATAAATATACAAGAGCAAATAACGGCACTTGCATCCCCGAGGATCAATGTGGTGAATATTTATTTTAATTTATACAAGATTGCTTTGTTAAATTAACAGTTTTATTTGTGGATTTACTTTATCATATAGTAATCAACGATATCAACTACCATTACATTGAAATCTAACCAAAAAACTTAGCAAGTGCTTAGGGAAAAAATTTGGTTAAATAACAGACATCTAACATTATGTTACAGAAACAGAATGTCCCGTTGGTGAAGTATATGAAAAATGTCCAGAAAAGTTATGCACTCCACAGACATGTTCCCAACTTGGGTTTCCGATCCCCTGTCCTTCGTCTTTAGACGTTTCTGGTTCTAAATGTAAACCCAAGTGCATCTGTGCCAACGGTAATGTAAGAGATGCCAACGGGAAGTGTATACCAAAAGATCATTGCCGTGAGTATTTTTAAAACGTATTTGGAATTCATTAAATCACCATTTAATGATAATTTTCTTAGTGTTAAAATGACTAAAGTTGTTAGCACGATGTGTAAGCATACGTGCAGTATGCTACAACACTATTATAACAGGATTTTTGGCTCAGCCATCACTCATTATCCGATCGGTAGGCGTAACCATTTCTCCAAAATAAAGAGGTAGTTAATTCAAAGTAGTGAGGGATGAGAAAATTGATAGGTGTCAAACGGTCAGGTCAGGACGTTTCAGGTTCTAAATGTAAGCTTAGGTACATCTGTGCCAATGGTAATGTAAGAGATGCTAACGGGAATTGCATACCTAAAGATCATTGCCGTGAGTATTTTTATAGCTGTATCCAATATCCCCCACGTTGGATTAAGTTTACTTTTTGAATAATAGAGAAGAGAAATTAAAATAAAAGCCCATGTATGCATGAATTATTTATTATTCATCTTCAATAATTGACACGAAACCACTGAAACGTCACATAACATAGATTCCTCTACGTTAAAATGTATTGTTTAAACGCATAAGTTTTCCAAGAAAAAGACATATGGTAAAAATGACATTGGCTACCTTACCAGATGATTTACGAGTTTTGTTTTGTTTGTTTAATAAGCTAAAAGCCTAATTTGAAGAAGTGCTTATACGCTGAGATGCCCACTCGCCTCAACATCCAAGACTCTACTACCATTAGAATTACTGTGTTCAGTCACAATGGTAAAGTTCAAACAGCAATCCATGTCTGCAATATTCCATCGGTAGATGTAATAATTTTTTCCAAATATAGAGCCAGTTAATTCTAAATAACAAACGATTAGAAAATAGATAGAAGCTAGACGGTGACCGAAGTTACCAACTAAAAATGTTTAGAGAAACTTGATTCTCGATGAATCGATTTCATAAAACAGTTGCGAAGTAATTATCACTTGATTAACATACATATTCTTAAATTTTACCAATTTATTCACAATCAATAACTAAGAGTGCCGACATGTACTATTTAAACGATTCTTTAATTACAAAACTTATTTGAACTTTTCTCTCTTCCTGGATAAAAACATGGTAGATACTATGTTTTCTGATTCTGCGTAGAAAAGATTAGTGATTTTTTACATGTATGTCATTTAAGTAACTACTGGAGCCAAAATTATATTTCTTCGTTGCTATGCATAAAAAGAACATTAATTAAAATCGTTTAAATAATTTTAGCATCATGTGGCGGAGATCCCAATGCGACTCCAGGTTGTGGGGTGAACTGTGGTAGAAAATGCTCCGACTATGAGGATAAGAATGCCGTGTGCCACTTGCCGTGCAAAAATAATAGTTGCGATTGTAAGAAGGGATACGTATACGATGAAAATTTGAATAAATGTGTGCTGCCTTCTGATTGCAGTAAGTATAATAAAATTATTTTAGGAAAAGAAAAGACACAAACTAAAACAAACCTTTTATTTTTCCACTTAATTAGACTAAGTTATCTTATCTATTCTTTGAAAATATATTAGTTCTATAAGTTGTAAATAAGAATTAGATCATCAATTATATTAGCGTCGGTTGTTACATGAAGATTAGATATTATTACGTTGTTAATAGCTGTTACTCAATTCTTATTTTAAAGTCTTAGTCTTTTATTTTAGAAGTTATTAAGTTACCTATACTACTACAATATAAATTTACAAGTACCTCAATTTTAAAATAAATGAACATTATTGGCTATTATTCATTTCGTTTTTCAATTTTTGTTTTAAGTTTTGAAATTTCCTGTTTTGTTTTATGATGATATTCATATGTAGATATATGTTACGTATCAAATACAATTATTATTTAGTACATGATGTGAGATTCACAAAAAGAGTTAACAACAATAGCTTTTTATTTCCAGTACAACAATAATAATAATAAAATATATTAAATAACATTAAGATTTAGTAAAATAATAATAAATAAATATTATTAAGATTAGATTACATTTTCAGCACAACGCTGTGGTATTAATGAAGTCTATGACAAGTGCGGTAACAGTGGGTGTCGAAAGTGGAAATGTTCAGAACCGATATATTGCAAAGATCCTGTAGAATGTGAAGGAGAATGTGTTTGTCGAGATAGATATTCAAGAGCAAATAACGGCACTTGCATCCCAGAGAATCAATGTGGTGAATATTTTTTAATTATTACAAGGTTGCTTTATTAAATGAACAACTACATTTATTAATGGATTTATTCGACGTGCGATTATCAATGATGTCAACTACCATTACAATGAAGCCTAACAAAAAATTTAACAATTGCTTATATAAAAATTCAATTACAAAAGAGACATATAATATTATGTTATAGGAACGGAATGTCCTGTTGGCGAAGTATATGAAAGATGTCCAGATAACTTATGCACTCCGCTAAGATGTTCTCAACTTGGGTTCCCCATCCCCTGTCCTTCGTCTTTAGACGTTTCAGGTTCTAAATGTAAGCCCAGGTGCATCTGTGCCAATGGTAATGTAAGAGATGCCAACGGGAATTGCATACCTAAAGATCATTGCCGTGAGTATTTTTATAGCTGTATCCAATATCCCTCACGTTGGATTAAGTTTACTCTTTGAATAATAGAAAAGAGAAATTAAAACAAAAGCCCATATATGCATAAATTATTTATTATTCATCTTCAATAATTGACATGAAACCACTGCAACGTCACATAACACACATTCCTCACGTTAAAATGTATTGTTTGAACACATAAGCTTTCCATCAAAAAGACATAAGGTAAAAATGACATTGGCTACTTTAACAGATGATTTATGAGTTTGGTTTTATTTGTTAAGTAAGCTAAAAGCCTAATTTGAAGAAGTGCTTATACGCTGAGATGCCCACTCGCCTCAACATCCAAGACTCTACTACCATTAGAATTACTGTGTTCAGTCACAATGGTAAAGTTCAAACAGCAATCCATGTCTGCAATATTCCATCGATAGACGTAATAATTTTTCCAAATATAGAGCCAGTTAATTCAAAGTAACGAACGATTAGAAAATAGATAGAAGCTAGACGGTGACTGGAGTTACCAACTGAAAACTGTTTAGAGAAACTTGATTCTCCATAATTGGATTTTATAAAGCAATTGCGAAGAACGTATCACTTATTAACATATATATTTTTAAATTTGACCAATATATTCACAATCAATAACTAAAAGTTCCGACATGTACTATTTAAACGATTCTTTAATTACATAACTTATTTGAACTTTTCTCGCTTCTTTAATAGAAACGTGATACTATTTTAACTAATGCCTCCGCATACAGAAGATTAGTGGTTTTTTTATGTGTATGTCATTTAGGTAACTACTGGAGACTAAATTGTGTTTCTTCGTTGTTATGTATAAAAGTAATATTAATTAAAATCGTTTAAATAATTTTAGCGTCATGTGGCGGAGATCCCAATGCGACTCCAGGTTGTGGGATGAACTGTGGTAGAAAATGCTCCGACTATGAGGATAAGAATGCTGGGTGCCCTTTGCCGTGCAAAAATAATAGTTGCGATTGTAAGAAGGGATACGTATACGATGAAAATTTGAATAAATGTGTACTGCCTTGTGATTGTAGTAAGTATAACAAATTTATTTTAGCAAAAGAATTCACGAAAAATAAAACAAATCTTTTATTTTCCTACTAATTAAACTTAGTTTTTTTATCTTTTCCTTGAAAATATATTAGTTCTATAAGTGGTAGATAAGAATTAGATCATGAATTATATTAGCGTTGGTTGTTATATGAAGTATATAGGTAGATACTATTACATTACATTACATTACATTGTTAATAGTTGTTACTCTATTCATATTTTAAAGTCTTAGTCTTTTTAGTATAGAAACTACAGCGAGCGGCTTCCCGCCACTCGCGTATCTCTTCGGGTGGGGGCCGTACACCGCTACCTACCCGGAAGTCAGCCGTCCGCTAATAAACTTCGGCGAGCATTTCCGCCTCCAAATCCCATAGGGGAGTTGCTGCCAAGGTGCACGCCGCCTCCTTCGATACGGAGCGTAAACCGCGTATGGCTCTAACCACCAATATCCTCTAAGGGCGCCAGAGGTGAGCCCTATTCTGGGCGGTCAAAGCCGCCGCCCATACCGATGTACCATACAGCGCCATTGACCGGACAACCCCTGTGTATAGCCGTCTCGTTGCGACGCTGGCTGCACCCAAATTGGACAAAAGTCACCCGAGGGCAGAAGCAGCGCCGACCAGCTTTGGAGAAAGCGGCCGGAAGTGCTCAACGAGGTGCCACCTGCCGTCAAGGATCAGGCCCGATACGGTACGAACCGGTACGAGGACCGAATTGACTACGATGGAGGCGCCGCAGGGTGGACTACGACGGGGTCCATGGAACAAAAGGGCCTCCGTCTTGTCCAGGGCGGGTGCCCTGGACAAGACGGAGGCCCTTTTGTTGCCAAATGGCCAAATGGCCCTTTTGTTGCAAACCCAGCGCCTCAATACGCCCAACCACCAGAGAAACTCCCGTGGTGGCTAGTCGCGCCGCCTCTTAAAAGTTCGCTCCCCGGGCCGCGACCAATGTGTCATCGGCTTAACAAATTACACCCAGCCCGGGGGGAAGACGACCTCGAAGGGCCAAGTCGTATCCCACATTTCACAGAAGTGGTTCCAGGAAAGACCCCTGCGGAACACCGCACGACATGAGCTGTCGCCTCAGGTGGAAGAAATGACTTGGGCAACCAAGCACTGGGTACACCGTTGTTTTGGCAGTAAGACCTTGTCTAGGGATGGGTTATCATATCCCTCAGACACAAAGGGAGAATTCTCCGACCAGGCGAGATGATCACACCTGGCGGGCCGCGGCCCAATGATGATGTTGAGATGTTGTACATATGCTAATTGAATTGAGAATCTCTACTTCGCGGTACAGTATTAGTAGTTACTTCATAGTTCATTATATTCCGTATTTCGATGTAACTTCGCTAGATGGCGCTGTTGTACATTTATTGTTTTGTGCTGTATGTGGAAGTCGCTACATCACTCTCCTCCAAGACCGGAGGTCGATGTACTGATGAGTCAGCTGTCTATGGCCTGTTGTGGAGCGTGCCAGTGCCAGGAGTGAGTAGTTCCAGTGAGTCGGCACTGAGTGCTGTAAGTTCCATTGAGTCGGAACTGAATGCTACCAGTCCTAGTGAGTTGGGGCTGAAGTCTGCAAATCCCAGCGAGTCAGGATTATATGCGGTGTGCGGTGCTGCGGTGAAGTCGCCAGCGAGTCGGGCAGTTGCTGCGTAGTGGGTGGCTGCAGTGTAGATGGGAGAAAGATGCTCTGCCAACATAGACCGTAGGGTGCAGTGTGCTGTGCCTAGATGCTAATGAGGCCGTAGGGTATCTGGGCTGGAGCGGACGCATCCTGCGTATGGTATTCCTGTTGAGGCTGAGGATGCTGGCTGGCTGAGTCTTGATTACTGCTCATCATTGTGCTGCTTCGCGCTGCTTCTATTGATTTGAAGGCTGCTTCCAGTCACGTCGGGGTTACCACTGTGGAGAGACGGGTTATCATGTCCCTCCGACGCAAAGGGAGGATCCTCCGATCAGACAAGGCGGTCATGCCTGGCGGACCACGGACCAACGGTAGGGATGTCGTACATATGTAAGCTAATCGATGCAAGAATCTCTATTTCACGATACAGGATTAGTAGTTGCTTCATAGTTCATTATACTCCGTAGTTCACTAGACGGTTCCGTTGTATATTTTTTTGTTTTGTGCTGTATGTGAAAGTCACCACAACTTATTATGGAGGATTAGCTTGAGAGGCATTACGGGACCTTCTCATATCGGTTGACGCAGGTGATCACTTGTGTCTGATCCGTAAGGAGGCAATGCCTGAGTGCCGCCATTGTGATGGCCCGACCGTAGACACAGCGCTCCACACACTTGCTGAATACCCAGCATGGGAGTGGCAGAGGCATGAGCTCGTGGCAGTCATCGAAGTGAATATTCCCTAGCACTATAACATGGTAGCGGTCATGATACCGAGCGAGACGTGTGAAACTCTTTCTGCGAGCAAGTTATGCTTGTGAAAGAGATGGCGGAGCAGGACTGGAAAAGGTTCAGAACTCTTCCAGTACGTCAGGCCCGGGATAGGTACCGCAGGAGACTCAGGCTCCGGAGGTCGTTAAACGACCTCGGACCTCCATAAGCGCAGGCCTGGGATTGGCAGATGAGGCTACCCTAGCAGAAGCAGGTTGGGTGGTGATGCGAGCGCCATGAACCGCGCTGATCCTTTTGGGGGCAGGAAGAAAAGGGAATAGGGAGTTCCCACACGGAGGGGGATATTTAGAAGCCGTAAGTGGCCCAAAGTACATCGGGGTTCCAGCGATTTCTTTACTAGGGTGCACCTGGTTCCTCGGCTACGGGTACCTAAGACGGTGTGAGGTTTTTGGTCGGTTCGAGACCGACATAACCACCTTCTGGTGGTATCCGTGGGGATTTCTGTAGAAAAAAATAAAAAATAAAATGTAACATGATGTATAAATTTATACTTATTATCCTTGTTTTCCATTATTTTTATATTCTTAAATTTTTGTTTTAAATTTTTAAAACTTCGCCTTTCGCTTTTGTGATAGTATTAATATGTATAAACATGTATCGTATCAATTACAATTATTATTTAATTCACAATGAGAACAATGTTCTTTTATGTCTAGTACAACAATAATAATTATTATATAATATATTTAATTACATGATATTAAGATTAGATTATATTTTAGCACAAAGTTGTGGCATTAATGAAGTCTATGATAAGTGCGCCAACGGTGGGTGTCGGAAATGGAAATGCTCAGAACCGACAATTTGCAAAGATCCTGTAAAATGTGAAGGAGGATGTGTTTGCCGAGATCAGTATACAAGAGCAAATAACGGCACTTGCATCCCAGAGAAGCAATGTGGTGAATATTTTTTAATTATTTGCTTTATTACAATAACAAATAAATTTATTTATGGATTTATTCGATATGGAATTATCAACGATGTCAACTACCATTACAATGAAGCCTAATAAAAATATTTAGCAATTGCTCATATAAAAATTAAATTAAAAAAGAAATATGAAATTTTATGTTACAGAAACGGAATGTCCCGTTGGCGAAGTATATGAAAAATGTCCAGATAACTTATGCATTCCGCTTAAATGTTCCCAACTTGGGTTCCCCATCCCTTGTCCTTTGTCTTTAGACGTTTCAGGTTCTAAATGTAAGCCCAGGTGCATCTGTGCCAATGGTAATGTAAGAGATGCCAACGGGAATTGCATACCTAAAGATCATTGCCGTGAGTATTTTTATACCTGTATCCAATATCCACCACGTTGAACTAAGTTTACTCTTTATATAATGGAGAAGAAAATAAAAGCCCATATATACATAAAATATTTATTATTCATCTTCAATAATTAACATGAAACTACCAAAACGTCACATAACACAGATTCCTCTACAAATTAATGTTTAAATATATGGTTCTAACACATATGCTTTCCAGCAAAAAGACATATGATAAACATAGCATTGGCTAATTTAGCAGATGATTTATGAGTTTGGTTTTATTTGTTTAATAAGCCAAAAACCTAATTTGAAGAGGAACTTATACACTGAGATGCTAGCTCGCCTCAACATCCAAGACTCTACTACCAATAGAATTACTGTGTTCAGTCACAGTAATAAAGTTTAAACAGCAATCCATATCTGCAATATTCCATCGGTAGACGTAACCATTTTTCAAAATATAGATCTAGCTACTTCAAAGTTGCAAGGGATGAGTAAACAGATAAAAGCTAGACGGTGGCCGGAGTTACTAACTGAAAAATGTTTAGAAAAAGCTTGATTCTCCATAAATCGATTTTATAAAACAATTGCGAAGCACTTATCACTTGATTAACATACGAGGGTAAGTTTTTAAGTTCGCGGAATGACAGTGAAAAAGGCGGGTAAACGCGCTCTTTTTATGCCTACCGTATTCAGTGACTCATAATTAGTCTGCATAGTAAAATTTGTTGTGATTGGATCATTAGTTATTAAACTATCGTTGATCAAGTATTTTAATCGGGAACGAAGTGAAAAAAATGGAGAAAATTGAATTCCGTGCGGTGATAAAGTTCCTTACTAAGCAAGGAAAGTCTGTTCAAACCATACTCAATGAGATGTCATCGGTTTACGGGGATTCTTGCCCAGGAAAAACAATGGTCTACAAGTGGCATAGTTTATTTAAACAAGGCAGGGAATCACTTGAAGACGACGCGAGGCCGGGGCGCTCCGTTGAGGTGACTACGCCAGAAGTTATTGCAAAAGTAGAAAAAAATGTATTGGAAGATGCTCGACTAAAAAAGAAACAACTCGCAGAAATGGTTGGAGTATCGGATACAACAATTTTTAAAATTTTACACGATCATCTTGGCATGACTAAGGTTAGCGCACGGTGGGTGCCGAGAATGCTCACGCCATTGCAAAAACAACAGCGCGTGGAATGTTCACGTGCGTTTTTGGACCTCTGCAATGAATGCAATGATCCTTGTCGGATGGCGTATTGAATCAAATTGTTACTGGGGATGAAACTTGGGTTCATCATTATGAACCCGAGTCCAAACAAGACTCCATGCAGTGGCACAAAAAGGGCACAGCACCACCCAAGAAATTTAAGGTTTCACAGTCGGCTGGGAAACTCATGGCAACGATTTTTTGGGACTCAGAAGGAATATTATTGATAGACTATAAAGATAAAGGCATTTCTATAACGGGGGAATACTACGCTTCAATCTTAGAACAGTTAAAAGGAGCCATCAAAGAAAAAAGACGGGGAAAATTAACGAAAGGTGTCCTGCTATTGCATGACAATGCTCCCGTTCACAAGAGCCGAGTCGCACTGGCTGCCCTGCATAAGGTGGGCTTCGATATTTTGAATCACCCACCCTACAGTCCAGATTTGGCTCCGAGTGATTATTATCTCTTTCCAAAAATGAAAAAAGAATTACGTGGTAAGAAATTTTCAACTGATGAGGAGGTTAAGGAGGCGGTTTCGGCGTATTTTTCAGACAAAGATAAAACTTTTTTTTACGAGGGAATAAAAAAACTAATTGAAAGATCTGAAAAATGTATTCGTGTTGCAGGGGAATATATAGAAAAAGAAAAATAATTTTGTGTTTTTATTATTACTCAATACCCTCCATTCCGCGAACTTAAAAACGCCCCCTCGTATATATTCTTAAATTTTGCCGATTTAGTCACAATTATTTACTAAGAGCCCAGACATGTACTATTTTAACTTTGCCTTAATTACATAACTTATTTATACTTTTCTCGCTTTTTTAATAGAAGCATGGTACTATTTTTTCTGATGCAACCTACAGGAGGTTAATGATTTTTTACATGTATGTTATTTAGGTAACTACTGGAGCCAAAATTGTGTTTCTTCGTTGTTATGCACAAAAGTAACATTAATTTAAGTCATTTAAATGATTTTAGCATCATGTGGCGGAGATCCCAATGCGACTCCAGGTTGTGGGGTGTACTGCGGCAGAAAATGCTCCGACTATGAGGATAAGAATGCCGTGTGCCCTTTGCTGTGCAAAGAAAATAGTTGCGATTGTAAGAAGGGATACGTATACGCTGAAAATTTAAATAAATGTGTGCTGCCTTCTGATTGCAGTAAGTATAAAGAACTTACATACTTGAGGAAAAGAAAACACCAAAAATTAAATGGTTTTTGAAAATTTTCCTACTAATTAAACTTAGTTTTATTATCTATTCTTTGAGAATTTATTAGTTCTATAAGTGATAAACAAGAATTAGATCATGAATTATACTACTGTTGGCGTAACCTGAAAATTAGATATTATTACATTGTTAATAGTTTTTACTGTATTCTCATCTTATATTTATAGTCTTATTATTTTAAAAGCTACACATAAAATTATTTAAACTACTAGAATATTCATATAAATTTACAAGTATATCAAATTTCGCATAAATGAATATTATTGGCTATATTTATTTCATCTTTCAATTTTTGTTTTAAGTTTTTAAATATCACGTTTTGTTTTGTGATAGTTTTAATATCTGTAAACATGTATCGTACCAATTACAATTATTATTTATTGCATGATGAGAACAGTTAATAACAATATTCTGTTATTTCCAATTCAATCATAATAATAACAATAAAAAAAAAGGGCGTGATTGTAAAATCTGCAGGAATAGAAGTTTCAGATTCAACAAAACTCAGATCTCTGTCTGCCACCGCAACTTACAAGTATCTAGGTTTCTCACAGTTCCTGGGAGTACCGAAATCTGGCGTAAAATAAACTTTATAAGAACGCTCCTTTGATCACCTAAATGAAGTACTTAAAGTCTTTTATCAGGCGGTAACAAGGTGCGAACCTATACCGGTTGAGTCATGCCGACTCTAATGTATTCCTTCGATGTATTTAAATGAACTCAGACCGAATTAGATGCCTTTGACAAGAGAGTCCAAATGTTGCTGACTGCATTCCGTATGCACCACCCACATTTATCGGTTATGAGGTTATATATTTGGCGGTTGTGGTCTATTACATATCAAGACTCTACACAATCGTGAGATGTATAATCTCAGAGAATATTTACTACAGACTAATGTGGAAGTGCATCGCAATGAAGTTGCAGTGGATGCTAGTTTTACCACGCTCGTTCTGGCTGAAGAGAATTGGCGCAAACCTGGAGTACTTAGTACTACTGATTGCAAGAAAGTATGGAAGGGCAAAGAACTTCACTATCGAATTTATCGGGCCCTACACGGGTCTGATATAGACTTTAAAGCGTCAACGTCTTGGCTACGGTATGGCGATCTCTTCGGAGAAACCGAAGCTTTTGCTTGTGCGATTATGGACGAAGTTATCAAGAGGAATAACTATCGAAAATATATCGGGCGTGCCACCATCCTGGGGAATCTCTTAGGCATATTATTTCTGGTTGTACTCGTCTTGCTAACGGTGACTATTTGCATAGACACAAGCAAGTAGCCAGGATCGTACACCAACAACTTGCCCTTAAATACCAACTTGTCAATATTGAAGTGCCATACTACAGGTATGTGTCCGACTCAGTTCTCGAGAACAGTCGCGCTACGTTATATTAGAATCGATCTATTATCACAGATCGGACTATTATTGCCAATAAGCCAGATATTGTTATGATAGATAGATTAGAGCGCCGCGCAACGATTGTTGATATCGCCGTTCCTCATGACGAGAATCTCGCGTAAGTTCAAAAAGCAAAACGATTGATGTATTAGGACCAGTCTCAAGACATTGCCGATATGTGGTGATCATTGTTCCGATAATCATATCTGTTCCTGGACTGATAGCCCAGAGCCTCGATGAACACCTTAATAGGCTCACATTTGAAGGTTAGATCAAGTGTCTGATGAAGACCCTTCGAGGTCGTCTTCCCCCCGGGCTGGGCGTACTTTGTTACGCAGATGACACATTGGTAACGGCCCGGGGGATGAACTTTCAAGAGGTGGCGCGCCTGGCCACCACGGGTGTCTCACTGGTGGTCGGGCGAATTGAGGCGCTGGGTTTGCGGGTGGCCCTGGACAAGACGGAGGCCCTTTTGTTCCATGGGCCCCGTCGTGGTCCACCCTCCGGCGCCTCCATCGTGGTCAATTCGGTCCTCGTACCAGTTCAGGCCCAGATGAAATATCTGGGCCTGATCCTCGACGGCAGGTGGCTCTTCGACGAGCACTTCCGACAGCTTTCTCCAAAGCTGGTCGGCGCTGCTTCTGCCCTTGTGCGACTTTTGCCCAATCTGGGTGGAGCTAGCGTCGCGACGAGACGGCTATACACGGGGGTTGTCCGGTCAATGGCGCTGTATGGTGCACCGGTGTGGGCGGCGGCTCTGACCGCCCAGAATAGGGCTCGCCTCTGGCGCCCTCAGAGGATATTGGCGGTTAGAGCCATACGCGGTTACCGCACCGTATCGACGGAGGCGGCGTGCGCCTTGGCCGGAACTCCTCCGTGGGATTTGGAGGTGGAAGTGCTCGCCGAAGTTTATCGGCGGACGGCTGACTTCCGGGCGCGTAGCGGCATACGGCCACCGCCCGAAGAGATACGCGAGTGGCGAGAGGCCGCTCGTCGAGCCACAACGGTTTGTTCCGCTTGGGCGGCGCAGCGTGGGGTCCTCACTGCAGTTATTGGAGGAGATCTCTCGCCACCGGCCGTCATACGCTCCATGGTCAGTAGCAACAGTTGTTTTACCGCGGTCGCAACCTTCTGCGAAGACGTAATTTCGCAGAAGGAGGCGGCGGAGAAGGCCCGGGAGGACGATATCCACTCGGACCCAATTTGCCGTCGGCGAGCCGGGCGGCGGAGGCACGCATACCAGCGCCTCATGCCGCCTTGAGTGTGGCCGCGGATGGACGGGACGGGTTTTCCCCTCCATCCGCTATAGTGGCCAGCCGCGAGGAGGCGACGTCCGCGTGTGCCGTACGTCGCCTAAAATAGAGAGTTCATCCGCAGATGGTGCCCGTGGTAGCAGGCAGGCGCTAGGAGGGATTAGGATGTCGTAATAACAGCTGTTCCCGGATCCCTCTTCTCAGGTGCAGAGTGGCACACCGTGTGGTTTTAGTCGGTCCGATTCCGACACACCGCCCCGCCGTAAACCCCAGTGGGGTGACGGCCCGTGGGGGTTTCCAAACCTCACAAAAAAAAAAAGGATCTGATGAAGAAGGCGGTTCTCCCTGACACGGCCCGTATAGTGTAGAAGTTCTTGTCTTTAGAGTCCTAACCACCAGTGTCTCGGTCATTGTACCCGATGTCGGTGGTCTACTATTATTTATATTTTTAAACATGTATTTCTGTTCTTGTTTTTTATATATTTAATAATGTAATTAACATGTTTATGTCTGTAATAAAGAGAATAACAATAAAAGATGTTTAATTAACTGATACTTAGATTAGGTTACATTTTCAGCACAACGCTGTGGTATTAATGAAGTCTATGACAAGTGCGGTAACAGTGGGTGTCGGAAGTGGAAATGTTCAGAACCGATATATTGCAAAGATCCTGTAGAATGTGAAGGAGAATGTGTTTGTCGAGATAGATATTCAAGAGCAAATAACGGCACTTGCATCCCAGAGAATCAATGTGGTGAATATTTTTTAATTATTACAAGGTTGCTTTATTAAATGAACAACTACATTTATTAATGGATTTATTCGACGTGCGATTATCAATGATGTCAACTACCATTACAATGAAGCCTAACAAAAAACTTAACAATTGCTTATATAAAAATTCAATTACAAAAGAGACATATAATATTATGTTATAGGAACGGAATGTCCTGCTGGCGAGGTATATGAAAGATGTCCACATAACTTATGCACTCCGCTAAGATGTTCTCAACTTGGGTTCCCCATCCCCTGTCCTTCGTCTTTAGACGTTTCAGGTTCTGAATGTAAGCCCAGGTGCATCTGTGCTAATGGTAATATAAGAGATGCCAACGGGAATTGCATACCTAAAGATCATTGCCGTGAGTATTTTTATAGCTGTATCCAATATCCCTCACGTTGGATTAAGTTTACTCTTTGAATAATAGAAAAGAGAAATTAAAACAAAAGCCCATATATGCATAAATTATTTATTAATCATCTTCAATAATTGACATGAGACCACTGAAACGTCACATAACACCGATTCCTCTACGTTAAAATGTATTGTTTGAGCACATAAGCTTTCCAACAAAAGGACATGTGGTAAAAATGATAGTGGCTACCTTACCAAATGATTTATGAGTTTGGTTTTGTTTGTTGAATAAGCTAAAAGCGTAATTTAAAGAAGAGCTTATACGCTGAGATGCCCACTCGCCTCAACATCCAAGACTCTACTACCATTAGAATTACTGTGTTCAGTCCCAATGGTAAAGTTCAAACAGCAATCCATGTCTGCAATATTCCATCGATAGACGTAATAATTTTTCCAAATATAGAGCCAGTTAATTCAAAGTAACGAACAATTAGAAAATAGATAGAAGCTAGACGGTGACTGGAGTTACCAACTGTAAAATGTTTAGAGAAACTTGATTCACCATGAATCGATTTCATAAAACAATTACGAAGCACTTATCACTTGATTAACATACATATTCTTAAATTTTTTCAATTTATTTACAGTCAATAACTAAGAGTTCCGACATGTACTATTTAAACGATTCTTTAATTACATAACTTACTTGAACTTTTCTCGCTTCCTGGATAAAAATATGGTAGATACTATGTTTTCTGATTCTGCGTAGAAAAGATTAGTGATTTTTTACATGTATGTCATTTAAGTAACTACTGGACTAAGTAACTATGCATAAAAAGAACATTAATTAAAATCGTTTAAATAATTTTAGCATCATGTGGCGGAGATTCCAATGCGACTCCAGGCTGTGGGGTGAACTGTGGTAGAAAATGCTCCGACTATGAGGATAAGAATGCCGTGTGCCATTTGCTGTGCAAAGATAATAGTTGTGATTGTAAGAAGGGATACGTATACGATGAAAATTTGAAAAAATGTGTACTGCCTTCTGATTGCAGTAAGTATAACAAACTTATTTTAGGAGAAGAAAAGACGTAAACTAAAACAAACCTTTTATTTGCCTAATAATTAAACTTAGTTTCTTCTATCTATCTGTTCATATATCTAATCTATTCTTTGAGAATCTATTAGTTCTATAAGTGATAAATAAGAACTAGATCATGAATTATATTACTGTTGGCGTAACCTGAAAATTAGATACTACTACATTGTTAATAGCTTTTACTGTATTCTTATTTTAAATTTATAGTCTTGTTATTTTAGACGCTACATATAAAGTTACTTAAACTACTAAAATACTCGTATAAATTTACAAGTACCTCAAATTTCGTATAAATAAACATTATTAGTTATTATTTGTTTCGTTTTTCAATTTTTGTTTTAATTTTTTAAATGTCGCGTTTTGTTTTGTGATTGTATTAATATTTGATATATGTATTATTTCTTTTAACTTTACTATAATGATTCAATCACAGCGTAGCGTGATCTGTAAATTGTTTTTTTTCTCTGTTTCTTTATTACTTTGATTTTGGTATTGCCGTTTATGTTTATTTTAAATTTTGGTTTTCGATTTATGATTGTCTCGATCTTCGAGACAAACATAAATCGAAAACCAAAATTTATAAGATATTCTTAACAAAGCCAATTAAGCTTTTGATTATCAGTAAATGAGCTATAAAAAAAATAAACATCCCTGCATTCCAACAAAAAGACATTACAAAAAGGTAATTTTGTGTACCAATATGTATCCTCTGAATTAATATTGTGGCGAATCAAAATATAGCACAAACAAAAACATACAGCAGTGCCATCTTGCGAAGATATATCGAACTACAAAGTATAATGAGCTAGGAAGCAACTACTAATCCTACGTCGCGAAGTAGCGTGGTGATTAGCATATATACAACGTCGCAACATCAACTATTGGGCCATGGCACACCAGGCATGATCACCTCGCCTGGTCGGAGGATCCTCCCTTTGTGTCGGAGGGACATAACTCTCGTTCCTCCATACAATTTTTGTTTAATGTATTATATCTCTTATTTTCTTCAAATTCTTTTATTTCCAGTATAACAATAAAAATTCGTTAAAATAACTGGAATTAAGATTAGATTGTATTTTCAGCACAATCTTGTGGCGTTAATGAAGTCTATGATAAGTGCGCCAACGGTGGGTGTCGGAAATGGAAATGCTCAGAACTGACAATTTGCAAAGATCCTGTAGAATGTGAAGGAGGATGTGTTTGTCGAGACCGGTATACAAGAGCAAATAACGGCACTTGCATTCCAGAGATGCAATGTGGTGAATATTTTTTAATTATTACAATGTTGCTTTATTACATTAACAAATAAATTTATTTATGGATTTATTCGATATGGAATTATCAACGATGTCAACTACCATTACAATGAAGCCTAATAAAAATATTTAGCAATTGCTTATATAAAAATTAAATTAAAAAAGAAACATGAAATTTATGTTACAGAAACGGAATGTCCCGTTGGCGAAGTATATGAAAAATGTCCAGATAACTTATGTATGCCGCTAAAATGTTCCCAACTTGGGTTCCCCATCCCTTGTCCTTTGTCTTTAGACGTTTCAGGTTCTAAATGTAAGCCCAGGTGCATCTGTGCCAATGGTAATGTAAGAGATGCCAACGGGAATTGCATACCTAAAGATCATTGCCGTGAGTATTTTTATAGCTGTATCTTATATCCCTCACGTTGGATTAAGTTTACTCTTTATATAATGGAGAAGATAATAAAAGCCCATATATACATAAAATATTTATTATTCATCTTCAATAATTAACATGAAACTACCAAAACGTCACATAACACAGATTCCTCTACAAATTAATGTTTAAATATATGATTTTAACACATATGCTTTCCAGCAAAAAGACATATGATAAACATAACATTGGCTACTTTAGCAGCTGATTAATGAGTTTGATTTTATTTGTTTAATAAGCCAAAAGCCTAATTTGAAGAGGAACTTATACACTGAGATGCTAGCTCGCCTCAACATCCAAGAATCTACTACCAATAGAATTACTGTGTTCAGTCACAGTAATAAAGTTTAAACAGCAATCCATATCTGCAATATTCCATCGGTAGACGTAACCATTTTTCAAAATATAGATCTAGCTACTTCAAAGTTGCAAGGGATGAGTAAACAGATAAAAGCTAGACGGTGGCCGGAGTTACTAACTGAAAAATGTTTAGAAAAAGCTTGATTCTCCATAAATCGATTTTATAAAACAATTGCGAAGCACTTATCACTTGATTAACATATATATTCTTAAATTTTGCCGATTTAGTCACAATTATTTACTAAGAGCCCAGACATGTACTATTTAAACTTTGCCTTAATTACATAACTTATTTATACTTTTCTCGCTTTTTTAATAGAAGCATGGTACTATTTTTTCTGATGCAACCTACAGGAGGTTAATGATTTTTTACATGTATGTTATTTAGGTAACTACTGGAGCCAAAATTGTGTTTCTTCGTTGTTATGCACAAAAGTAACATTAATTAAAATCATTTAAATGATTTTAGCATCATGTGGCGGAGATCCCAATGCGACTCCAGGTTGTGGGGTGTACTGCGGCAGAAAATGCTCCGACTATGAGGATAAGAATGCCGTGTGCCCTTTGCTGTGCAAAGAAAATAGTTGCGATTGTAAGAAGGGATACGTATACGATGAAAATTTAAATAAATGTGTGCTCCCTTCTGATTGCAGTAAGTATAAAGAACTTACATACTTTAAGAAAAGAAAACACGAAAAAAAAAAGTTTTTCGAAAATTTTCCTACTAATTAAACTTAGTTTTATTATCTATTCTTTGAGAATTTATTAGTTCTATAAGTGATAAACAAGAATTAGATCATGAATTATACTACTGTTGGCGTAACCTGAAAATTAGATATTATTACATTGTTAATAGCTTTTGCTGTATTCTTATTTTAAATTTATAGTCTTGTTATTTTAGACGCTACATATAAAGTTACTTAAACTACTAAAATACTCGTATAAATTTACAAGTACCTCAAATTTCGTATAAATAAACATTATTAGTTATTATTTGTTTCGTTTTTCAATTTTTGTTTTAATTTTTTAAATGTCGCGTTTTGTTTTGTGATTGTATTAATATTTGATATACGTATTATTTCTTTTAACTTTACTATAATGATTCAATCACAGCGTAGCGTGATCTGTAAATTGTTTTTTTTCTCTGTTTCTTTATTACTTCGATTTTGGTATTGCCGTTTATGTTTATTTTAAATTTTGGTTTTCGATTTATGATTGTCTCGATCTTCGAGACAAACATAAATCGAAAACCAAAATTTATAAGATATTCTTAACAAAGCCAATTAAGCTTTTGATTATCAGTAAATGAGCTATAAAAAAAATAAACATCCCTGCATTCCAACAAAAAGACATTACAAAAAGGTAATTTTGTGTACCAATATGTATCCTCTGAATTAATATTGTGGCGAATCAAAATATAGCACAAACAAAAACATACAGCAGTGCCATCTTGCGAAGATATATCGAACTACAAAGTATAATGAGCTAGGAAGCAACTACTAATCCTACGTCGCGAAGTAGCGTGGTGATTAGCATATATACAACGTCGCAACATCAACTATTGGGCCATGGCACACCAGGCATGATCACCTCGCCTGGTCGGAGGATCCTCCCTTTGTGTCGGAGGGACATAACTCTCGTTCCTCCATACAATTTTTGTTTAATGTATTATATCTCTTATTTTCTTCAAATTCTTTTATTTCCAGTATAACAATAAAAATTCGTTAAAATAACTGGAATTAAGATTAGATTGTATTTTCAGCACAATCTTGTGGCGTTAATGAAGTCTATGATAAGTGCGCCAACGGTGGGTGTCGGAAATGGAAATGCTCAGAACTGACAATTTGCAAAGATCCTGTAGAATGTGAAGGAGGATGTGTTTGTCGAGACCGGTATACAAGAGCAAATAACGGCACTTGCATTCCAGAGATGCAATGTGGTGAATATTTTTTAATTATTACAATGTTGCTTTATTACATTAACAAATAAATTTATTTATGGATTTATTCGATATGGAATTATCAACGATGTCAACTACCATTACAATGAAGCCTAATAAAAATATTTAGCAATTGCTTATATAAAAATTAAATTAAAAAAGAAACATGAAATTTATGTTACAGAAACGGAATGTCCCGTTGGCGAAGTATATGAAAAATGTCCAGATAACTTATGTATGCCGCTAAAATGTTCCCAACTTGGGTTCCCCATCCCTTGTCCTTTGTCTTTAGACGTTTCAGGTTCTAAATGTAAGCCCAGGTGCATCTGTGCCAATGGTAATGTAAGAGATGCCAACGGGAATTGCATACCTAAAGATCATTGCCGTGAGTATTTTTATAGCTGTATCTTATATCCCTCACGTTGGATTAAGTTTACTCTTTATATAATGGAGAAGATAATAAAAGCCCATATATACATAAAATATTTATTATTCATCTTCAATAATTAACATGAAACTACCAAAACGTCACATAACACAGATTCCTCTACAAATTAATGTTTAAATATATGATTTTAACACATATGCTTTCCAGCAAAAAGACATATGATAAACATAACATTGGCTACTTTAGCAGCTGATTAATGAGTTTGATTTTATTTGTTTAATAAGCCAAAAGCCTAATTTGAAGAGGAACTTATACACTGAGATGCTAGCTCGCCTCAACATCCAAGAATCTACTACCAATAGAATTACTGTGTTCAGTCACAGTAATAAAGTTTAAACAGCAATCCATATCTGCAATATTCCATCGGTAGACGTAACCATTTTTCAAAATATAGATCTAGCTACTTCAAAGTTGCAAGGGATGAGTAAACAGATAAAAGCTAGACGGTGGCCGGAGTTACTAACTGAAAAATGTTTAGAAAAAGCTTGATTCTCCATAAATCGATTTTATAAAACAATTGCGAAGCACTTATCACTTGATTAACATATATATTCTTAAATTTTGCCGATTTAGTCACAATTATTTACTAAGAGCCCAGACATGTACTATTTAAACTTTGCCTTAATTACATAACTTATTTATACTTTTCTCGCTTTTTTAATAGAAGCATGGTACTATTTTTTCTGATGCAACCTACAGGAGGTTAATGATTTTTTACATGTATGTTATTTAGGTAACTACTGGAGCCAAAATTGTGTTTCTTCGTTGTTATGCACAAAAGTAACATTAATTAAAATCATTTAAATGATTTTAGCATCATGTGGCGGAGATCCCAATGCGACTCCAGGTTGTGGGGTGTACTGCGGCAGAAAATGCTCCGACTATGAGGATAAGAATGCCGTGTGCCCTTTGCTGTGCAAAGAAAATAGTTGCGATTGTAAGAAGGGATACGTATACGATGAAAATTTAAATAAATGTGTGCTCCCTTCTGATTGCAGTAAGTATAAAGAACTTACATACTTTAAGAAAAGAAAACACGAAAAAAAAAAGTTTTTCGAAAATTTTCCTACTAATTAAACTTAGTTTTATTATCTATTCTTTGAGAATTTATTAGTTCTATAAGTGATAAACAAGAATTAGATCATGAATTATACTACTGTTGGCGTAACCTGAAAATTAGATATTATTACATTGTTAATAGCTTTTGCTGTATTCTTATTTTAAATTTATAGTCTTGTTATTTTAGACGCTACATATAAAGTTACTTAAACTACTAAAATACTCGTATAAATTTACAAGTACCTCAAATTTCGTATAAATAAACATTATTAGTTATTATTTGTTTCGTTTTTCAATTTTTGTTTTAATTTTTTAAATGTCGCGTTTTGTTTTGTGATTGTATTAATATTTGATATACGTATTATTTCTTTTAACTTTACTATAATGATTCAATCACAGCGTAGCGTGATCTGTAAATTGTTTTTTTTCTCTGTTTCTTTATTACTTCGATTTTGGTATTGCCGTTTATGTTTATTTTAAATTTTGGTTTTCGATTTATGATTGTCTCGATCTTCGAGACAAACATAAATCGAAAACCAAAATTTATAAGATATTCTTAACAAAGCCAATTAAGCTTTTGATTATCAGTAAATGAGCTATAAAAAAAATAAACATCCCTGCATTCCAACAAAAAGACATTACAAAAAGGTAATTTTGTGTACCAATATGTATCCTCTGAATTAATATTGTGGCGAATCAAAATATAGCACAAACAAAAACATACAGCAGTGCCATCTTGCGAAGATATATCGAACTACAAAGTATAATGAGCTAGGAAGCAACTACTAATCCTACGTCGCGAAGTAGCGTGGTGATTAGCATATATACAACGTCGCAACATCAACTATTGGGCCATGGCACACCAGGCATGATCACCTCGCCTGGTCGGAGGATCCTCCCTTTGTGTCGGAGGGACGTAACTCTCGTTCCTCCATACAATTTTTGTTTAATGTATTATATCTCTTATTTTCTTCAAATTCTTTTATTTCCAGTATAACAATAAAAATTCGTTAAAATAACTGGAATTAAGATTAGATTGTATTTTCAGCACAATCTTGTGGCGTTAATGAAGTCTATGATAAGTGCGCCAACGGTGGGTGTCGGAAATGGAAATGCTCAGAACCGACAATTTGCAAAGATCCTGTAGAATGTGAAGGAGGATGTGTTTGTCGAGATCGGTATACAAGAGCAAATAACGGCACTTGCATTCCAGAGACGCAATGTGGTGAATATTTTTTAATTATTACAATGTTGCTTTATTACATTAATAAATAAATTTATTTATGGATTTATTCGATATGGAATTATCAACGATGTCAACTACCATTACAATGAAGCCTAATAAAAATATTTAGCAATTGCTTATATAAAAATTAAATTAAAAAAGAGACATGAAATTTTATGTTACAGAAACGGAATGTCCCGTTGGCGAAGTATATGAAAAATGTCCAGATAACTTATGCATTCCGCTAAAATGTTCCCAACTTGGGTTCCCCATCCCTTGTCCTTTGTCTTTAGACGTTTCAGGTTCTAAATGTAAGCCCAGGTGCATCTGTGCCAATGGTAATGTAAGAGATGCCAACGGGAATTGCATACCTAAAGATCATTGCCGTGAGTATTTTAAAGCTGTATCTTATATCCCTCACGTTGGATTAAGTTTACTCTTTATATAATGGAGAAGATAATAAAAGCCCATATATACATAAAATATTTATTATTCGTCTTCAATAATATTAACATGAAACTACCAAAACGTCACATAACACAGATTCCTCTACAAATTAATGTTTAAATATATGATTTTAACACATGTGCTTTCCAGCAAAAAGACATATGATAAACATAACATTGGCTACTTTAGCAGCTGATTAATGAGTTTGATTTTATTTGTTTAATAAGCCAAAAGCCTAATTTGAAGAGGAACTTATACACTGAGATGCTAGCTCGCCTCAACATCTAAGAATCTACTACCAATAGAATTACTGTGTTCAGTCACAGTAATAAAGTTTAAACAGCAATCCATATCTGCAATATTCCATCGGTAGACGTAACCATTTTTCAAAATATAGATCTAGCTACTTCAAAGTTGCAAGGGATGAGTAAACAGATAAAAGCTAGACGGTGGCCGGAGTTACTAACTGAAAAATGTTTAGAAAAAGCTTGATTCTCCATAAATCGATTTTATAAAACAATTGCGAAGCACTTATCACTTGATTAACATACATATTCTTAAATTTTGCCGATTTAGTCACAATTATTTACTAAGAGCCCAGACATGTCCTATTTAAACTTTGCCTTAATTACATAACTAATTTATACTTTTCTCGCTTTTTTAATAGAAGCATGGTACTATTTTTTCTGATGCAACCTACAGGACGTTAATGATTTTTTACATGTATGTTATTTAGGTAACTACTGCAGCCAGAATTGTGTTTCTTCGTTGTTATGCACAAAAGTAACATTAGTTAAAATCATTTAAATGATTCTAGCATCATGTGGCGGAGATCCCAATGCGACTCCAGGTTGTGGGGTGAACTGTGGTAGAAAATGCTCCGACTATGAGGACAAGAATGCCGTGTGCCCTTTGCCGTGCAAAGATAATAGTTGCGATTGTAAGAAGGGATACGTATACGATGAAAATTTAAATAAATGTGTGCTGCCTTCTGATTGCAGTAAGTATAAAGAACTTACATACTTTAGGAAAAGAAAACACCAAAAATTAAATGTTTTTTGAAAATTTTCCTAATAATTAAACTTAGTTTTATTATCTATTCTTTGAGAATTTATTAGTTCTGTAAGTGATAAACAAGAATTACTTCATGAATTATATTACTGTTGGCGTAACATGAAAATTAGATAATATTATATTGTTAATAGCTTTTACTCTATTCTTAAATTTATAGTCTTGTTATTTCAGAAGCTACATATTAAGTTACTTAAACTACTAGAATATTCATATAAATTTACAAGTATTTCAAATTTCGCATAAATGAATATTATTGCTTATATTTATTTCGTCTTTCAATTTTCGTTTGAAGTTTTTAAATATCGCGTTTTGTTTTGTGATAGTTTTAATATGTATAAATATGTGTCATATCAATTAGAATTATTATTTAATGTATGATGAAAACAGTTAATAACAATATTCTTTTATTTCCAATTCAACCATAATAATAACAATGAAAAAAAGGGCGTGATTGTAAAATCTGAAGGAATAGACGTTTCAGATTCAACAAAACTCAGATCTCTGTCTGCCACCGAAACTTACAAGTATTTAGGTTTCTCACAGTCTTTGGGAATACTGGAATCTGTCGTGAAATAAACTTTATAAGAACGCTTCTTTGACCGCCTAAATGAAGTACTTAAAAGTCTTTTACCAGGCGGTAACAAGGGGCGAACCTATACCGGTTGAGTCATGCCGGCTCTAATGTATTCCTCTGATGTACTTAGATGAACTCAGACCGAATTAGATGCCCTTGACAGGAGAATCCAAATGTTGCTGACTGCATTCCGTATGCACCACCCACATTTATCGGTTATGAGGTTATATATTCTACGAAGGTTTGGGGGTTGTGGTCTATTACATATCAAGACTCTACACAATCGTGAGATATATAATCTCAAAGAATATTTTCTACAGACTAATGTAGAAGTGCATCGCAATGAAGTTACAGTTGATACTAGTTTTACCCCGCTCGCTCTAGCTAAACAGAATTGGCGCAAACCTGTAGTACTTAGTACAACTGATCGCAAGGAAGTATAGAAGGGCAAAGAACTTCATGATCGAATTTATCGAGCCCTACACGGGTCTGATATAGACTTTAAAGCGTCAACGTCTTGGCTACGGTATGGCGATCTCTTCGGAGAAACCGAAGATTTTGTTTGTGCAATTATGGACGAAGTTATCAAGAGGAATAACTATCGAAAATATATCGGGCATGCCACCATCCTGGGGAATCTCTTAGGCATATTTTTTCTGGTTGTACTCGTCTTGCTAACGGTGACTATTTGCACAGACACAACCAAGAAGCCAGGATCGTACACCAACAACTTGCCCTTAAATACCAACTTGTCAATATTGAAGTGCCATACTATAGGTATGTGTCCGACTCAGTTCTCGAGAACAGTCGCGCTACTTTATATTGGAATCGATCTATTATCACAGATAGGACTATTATTGCCAATAAGCCAGATATTGTTATGATAGATAGATTAGAGCGCCGCGCAACGATTGTTGATATCGCCGTTCCTCATGACGAGAATCTCGCGTAAGTTCAAAAAGCAAAACAATTGATGTATTAGGACCAGTCTCAAGACATTGCCGATATGTGGTGATCATTGTTCCGATAATCATATCTGTTCCTGGATTGATAGCCCAGAGCCTTGATGAACACCTTAAGAGGCTCACATTTGAAGGTTAGATCAAGGGTCTGATGAAGGGGGTGCTTGGCTAGAAAACCTCCACGTGGTGCACCCTGGTAACGTTGGCGATGGTGTTCATCACTGCCAACGGCTAATGTTCTAGCACGAAGAGGAAGCCATTTTCATCGGCAATTCGGCCGAGACTTGGTCCAACAGAGCGGGCGGGTTTGTCGGATCCTCTGTTGGTTCTTCGCTCTTCGGAGCAATGAGGAGGAGAACCTCGGTAAAAAATCACGATGGTGGGACCCTTTCTAGGGTCAGAGTGCCTCCGCTCAGCGGTGGAAAAGTTAGGACGGGCTCGGTGTGCACTTACACTGCCACCGTGCAGGCATCAGGAGACATAGTCTCCCTGCCGCCGTCGACATATCGCAGTCCCGAGTTGGAGTCTCGCGACTCCAATCGGGGGCGAGGGTCTTGGCTTAACCGCCCGGACTGCGAGGAAGAAAACCTCAATAACAAATTACCCCGAATCCCGTGTTCTGGTGCGTGGCCAGGGGATGCATGGCTAATGGGCAGTTCAGTCGTAAGCGCACTCCCAGCCGAGGCACCTGCGGACCCCTCGGTTGGGCATAAATATACGCTTGCCTGGGTATTGGGTATTTCTGCCCGGGTCGACCTTTGTTCTCCCCATCTGGTGGGTTCAAATTTGGAATCAATCATAAATAAAAACAAAAATACAGACGAAAAGAAGGAGAAGAAAAACAGAAGGGAAAAGAGTGCAAGAACGGACGACTTCTCTTCCAACGAAGAGGAGACATTGGTTAGCACGCCTATCTCGGTGGGCCTCCCAGAAGTCATTATGGCTGCTGGGAGCCGTAGAACATCGGAACGATTACGTTCCAAATCCGCCGCGGGTGGTAACTCTAGTGCGAAGGAGGACACACTGGAGTTTATGGAAACAGAACATTGTGACAGCCAGAAACGCGGACGCTCCAGGGATGACGGCAGCGATACGTCTCAGGAGATGTTGCCTCCCAAGGTTGCAAGCAGTCGTAGGGGGAGATCACGAACTCCGGCCTCGGTTCCGCCAGACTCCGTTTTCTGCAAGGCAGGAGCCTACAAAAGAGTCAGGGCGGACGGCGAAGCATTAGCGGAAGAGGAGGTCGCAGATCTCCTGCTTAAAATCAAGGAGCCGATGGAAGGGAGTTCTGTTCTCCAAACACCATCGTCCATGCAGGAGAGAGCAAATGCGGCGGTGGCCATCATTCACAAAGTGGCCACCAAGTCTAGCAATCTTAAGGGCTGTTTTGTGAAGGCCCTTAAGGACTCCTCTGCCGCTATTGCGGGGGTCGTGGAGAGCCTTATCGGAGACATGGCTCGTCTCCAGGCAGCCAACGAGCGTCTGACGGGGCAGGTGACTGAGCTCAGTGCTCAGTTTGCTCAATTTCGGGCAGATCGCCCCGAACGAGAAGGCTCGCCTCCGTCACAACTTACCCCCTCTTCCAACCTCGGGGGTATTCCTGATGCCCACCTGCGCCAAATCACGGACGCAGTGTGGCGCATGATGTACTGGCGTCTCGCTGGCCTAGAGGCGAGGCTGCCTCCGGCCCCTGTTGTCCGACCGCCGCTCGCAGCAAATAGACCGAAGACCGTATCGGTGCCATCAACGCCTCCCGTTGCGGGCGGTCGTGTGTCCTATGCGGCGGTGGCGTCTGTGTCTGCCGCTACTGCGGTTGCTCCGGGGGCACGACAGGCGGCTAAAGCAACAGCCAAGACAGGTGCACCGAGGTCAGGGCCCAAAATGGCGGCCAAGACTAGAGCGGAATTCCCTCCGCTCTCCACTCCAGCCGCTGTACCTGGCACCTCCACGTCTACTCCCCCCATATCTGCCTGTCTTCCACGGATGGTTGGCAGACAGTCGGGGGAACTAAGAAGTCCCGAAAGCGGGGTAAAAAGGCTGCTCAAAAGGCAGCCTCTACCCCGCAGTCGCTGTCGGTGGCAGTGGCCACTACAAAGAGGCCGCGCAAGCTGCAGGTACCCAAAACCGCGGCGGTGGTGGTCACCGTGTCACCGGAAGCGGTTAACGGCGGACTGTTTTACGCGGCCATCTTCCAGAGGGCCCGGGCTAGTCTCGTCAATGACATCGGGACGGATGGAGTCAGGTTGCGCCTCGCTCAGACGGGAGCTCGAGTCCTCGAGTTCCCGGGAGCCGAAGGCGCAAAGACGACAGATGCCTTTGCCGAGAAGTTGCGGGGCATGTTTGCGGCCACGGATGGTGTTAAGATCAGCAGGCCTACTAAGTGTGCAGAGTTGCGCATCTCGGGCTTGGACGACTCTATAACGACCGAAGATGTACGCGTTGTAGCTAGAGAGAAGACAGAGTGCAACGTGGACAACATTAGGGTCGGCACCATCCGCCCCGGTCCAAGAGGGCTTGGCGCGGTGTGGGTCAGCTGTCCCGTAGCGTCAGCCAAAATTTTAGGAGACGCCGGTAGATTGCTCATCGGTCTCGTCAGCGCTAGAATCACAGTCCTGGCGGCGAGACCGATGAGGTGTTTTAAGTGTCTGGCATCGGGACACACACGCGCCAAGTGTGTTAGCTGTTTCGACTATAGCGGACTATGTTTCCGCTGCGGTCGACTGGGGCACAAGGCGGCAGAGTGCTCTGCCGCCCCACACTGCCAAGCGTGTGCGGCGGGTAACAAGCCCGCCGATCATCAGATTGGGCAGGGAGGTTGCAAACCACTACGCAAATCTTGGCAAGTGTCGGGGGCTAGCCAGTCGACCCAGGCTGCCTCTGACGTCGTTTCTGCGTCGATATCGTCGTCCATGGAGGAGGTTGTAGAGAAGGTCAAGTAATGGACCAGGTCTCCAACATCCTCGTCCAGACGAACCTGAACCACTGTGCCGCAGCGCAGGACCTTTTCCTGCAAATCATGGCGCAGTGGTCCATCGGTGTTGTCGTAGCCGCGGAGCCCTATTACGTTCCACCCCGTCTAAACTGGTTGGGTGACCGGGACGGTTCCGTGGCAGTCGTCGGCTCCACGGCGGCTCATTCTCCACCCTTGTCGCTAAGAGACAAGGGCACTGGATATGTTGCTGCCGAGTGGGGGGGGATCACCGTCTATGGTGTTTACTTCTCCCCCAACTGGAGTTTGAGCAACTTCGAGGTTTTCCTTAACAACTTGGAAACCTCGATGCGGCGTCTAACGTCTGGACACGTCTTAGTACTGGGGGACTTCAACGCAAAGTCCATTGCGTGGGGTTCCCCCAGGACGGACGCTAGGGGCGAGGCCGTAGAGGAGTGGGCGGCCTCGGTGGGCCTCTGTTTACTAAACAGGGGTTCCACCAATACGTGCGTGCGACAGCAGGGAGGGTCGATAGTGGACTTTTCGTTCGCTACCCCTGCCCTCACCGCACGAGTAAGGAACTGGCGCGTCCTGGAAGAGGTTGAGACGCTCTCGGATCACATCTACATCCGATTTGAGCTCTCCTAGACCCAGGACCCCAGTAGGGGTCACGTGGCGCGGCGTTCTTCTCGCTTTCTGCGGTGGGCTCTAGCCAAATGAAATAGGGACCTACTAGAGGAGGCGGCCATCGTTCACTCTTGGCTGTCTCCGCAGGTCCCGACCGAGGAGGTCGACATGGGGGCTGGTCGCTTCCGCGATGCCATTGCGCAGATCTGTGATGCGGCCATGCCCCGCATCCGAGGTTGCCGGCCTCCACGGAAGGAGGTTTATTGGTGGTCCCAGGAGTTGGCGGACCTCCGCGCGGCCTGTACTCGTGCCCGGAGGTCCTACACCCGTAGTCGGCGGCGACACCGCGAAGAAGGCGGGGAGGACCAACTTCATGAAGAGTACCGAGAAGCGCGGAAAACTCTGAAGCTGGCCATAAGCCTCGCTAAAGAAATTAAGAGAAAGGAGATGCTGGAGGGTCTCGATCGTGACCCCTGGGGTCACCATTATCGTGCGGCGCGACAAAAGCTCCGCACGTCGGGTCCCCCCCTTACAGAGATACTCCAGCCCAGCTTCCTGCGGGAAGTGGTCGAGGGCCTTTTCCCACAGCGGGTGGAACACACACCCCCGTCGATGGCCTTCATGGTCGGAGACGACGGGCGGAACGAGGACGATGTTCCGCCCGTTAGGGAATCGGAGGTAGGGGCAGTTGTTCTACGGATACGCTCTAAGAACACCGCCCCCGGGCCGGACGGGATACCTGCCCGAGTGCTGGCCCGAGCCCTTGAACACATGTCGGACCGCCTCAGGAAGGTCCTGGACGCTAGCTTGGCGTCCAGACGCTTCCCTAAGTGTTGAAAAAGCGGGAAGCTGATCCTATTGAGGAAGCCGGGACGGCCAGCCGAATCGGTGGCGGCCTATAGGCCCATTGTGTTGCTGGACGAGGCGGGTAAGCTGTTTGAGAGGATACTCTCTGCCCGCATCGTCCGGCACCTAAGTGAGGTGGGCCCCGATCTGTCGGACGCCCAATTCGGTTTCCGAGCAGGGCGTTCGACAGTCGATGCTGTGTTGCGCCTGAGGGTCGTTGGACATCGCCAACGCATATAATAGTCTGCCATTTAGCTGCATCAAGGAAGCACTCCACTACCACGGGGTGCCAGAGTACCTGAGGCGGCTTGTGGCGGACTATCTACAGGAGCTTACTGTCATGTACGAGGACCGAGACGGTGTTCTGAGGCGGCGGCTCATGTCATGCGGTGTTCCACAGGGGTCTGTCCTCGGACCACTCCTGTGGAATATGGGATACGACTGGGCCCTTCGAGGTCGCCTTCCCCCCGGGCTGGACGTAATTTGTTATGCCGATGACACATTGGTCACAGCCCGGGGAGCGAACTTTCAAGAGGTGGCGCGCCTAGCCACCACGGCAGTCTCTCTGGTGGTCGGGCGTATTGAGGCGATGGGTTTAGGGGTGGCCCTCAACAAGACGGAGGCCCTTTTGTTCCATGTGCCCCGTCGTGGTCCGCCCTCCGGCGCCTCCATCGTAGTCAATTCTCGTACCGGTTCAAGCCCAGATAATGTATCTGGGCTTGATCCTTGACGGCAGGTGGCTCTTCGACAAGCACTTCTGACAGCTTTCTCCAAAGCTGGTCGGCGCTACTTCTGCCCTTGGGCGACTTTTGCCCAATTTGGGTGGAGCCAGCGTCGTGACGAGACGGCTATACGCGGAGGTTGTCCGGTCAATGGCGCTTTATGGTGCACCGGTGTGGGCGGCGGCTCTGACCGCCCAGAATAGGGTTCGCCTCTGGCGTCCTCAGAGGATATCGGCGATTAGAGCCATACGCGGTTACCGCACTATATCGACGAAGGTGGCGTGCGCGTTAGCCGGAACTCCCCCGTGGGATTTGGAGGCGGAAGTGCTCGCTGAAGTTTATCGGCGAACGGCAGACTTTCGGGTGGGTAGCGGCATTCGGCCCCACCCCGAAGAGATACGTGAATGGCGAGGGGCCGCTCGTCGAGCCACGATGGCTCGTTGGTCGTCTCGGCTGGAGGCTCCACGTGCTGGCTTTGCCGCCGTGGAGGCTCTCCAGCCGGTCTTCGCCGAGTGGACAGGGCGGCAGCACGAGACCCTTACCTTTCGACTGACGCAGGTTCTTTCTGGGCACGGTTGCTTCGGGAAGTATCTGCACTCGGTCGCCGGGAGGGAATTGAGTCCCGCCTGTCACCACTGCTACTGCAGTGAGGACTCGGCTCAGCACACGCTGGCCAGCCGCGAGGAGGCGACGTCCGCGTGTGCCGTACGTCGCCTAAAAGGAGAGTTTAAGCGCAGATTAAAAAGAGAGCGGGCAGGCGCTAAGAAGGATCTGGATGTCGTAATAACAGCTGTTCCCGGATCCCTCCTATGTCAGGTGCAGAGTGGCACACAGTGTGGTTTTAGTCGGTTCGATTCCGACATACCACCCTGCCGTAAACCTCGGTGGGGTGACGGCCCGAGGGGGTTTCCAAACGTTAAAAAAAGAAAAAAGGGACTGATGAAGAAGGCGGTCCTCCTTGACACGGCCCGTATAGTGAAGAAGTTGTTGTCTTTGGAGCCCTAACCACCGGTGTCTTGGTCCCTGTACCCGATGTCGGTGGTCTACTATTATTTATATTTTTAAATATATATTTCAACATGTTTATATCTGTAATAAAGAGAATAATAACAAAAGATGTTTAATTAACTGATACTAAGATTAGATCACATTTTCAGCACAACGCTGTGGCATTAATGAAGTCTATGACAAGTGCGGTATCAGTGGGTGTCGGAAGTGGAAATGTTCAGAACCGATATATTGCAAAGATCCTGTAGAATGTGAAGGAGAATGTGTTTGTCGAGATAGATATTCAAGAGCAAATAACGGCACTTGCATCCCAGAAAATCAATGTGGTGAATATTTTTTTAATTATTACAAGATTGCTTTATTAAATGAGCAACTACATTTATTTATAGATTTATTCGACGTGCGATTATCAATGATATCAACTACCATTACAATGAAGCCTAATAAAAAAGCTTAGGAATTGCTTATATAAAAATTCAATTATAAAAGAGACATATAATATTATGTTACAGAAACAGAATGTCCTGTTGGCGAAGTATATGAAAGATGTCCAGATAACTTATGCACTCCGCTAAAATGTTCTCAACTTGGGTTCCCCATCCCCTGTCCTTCGTCTTTAGACGTTTCAGGTTCTAAATGTAAGCCCAGGTGCATCTGTGCCAATGGTAATGTAAGAGATGCCAACGGGAATTGCATACCTAAAGATCATTGCCGTGAGTATTTTTATAGCTGTATCCAATATCCCTCACGTTGGATTAAGTTTACTCTTTGAATAATAGAGAAGAGAAATTAAAACAAAAGCCCATTTATGCATAAATTATTTATTAATCATCTTCAATAATTGACATGAGACCACTGAAACGTCACATAACACAGATTCCTCTATGTTAAAATATATTGTTTGAGCACATAAGCTTTCCAACAAAAAGAGATATGGTAAAAATGATATTGGCTACCTTACGCCTAATTTGAAGAAGAGTTTATACGCTAAGATGCTCACTCGCCTCAATATCCAATACTCTACTACCATTAGAATTACTGTGTTCAGTCACAATGGTAAAGTTTAAACAGCAATCCATGTCTGGAATATTCCATCGGCAGATGTAATCATTTTTTCCAAATATAGAGCCAGTTAATTTAAAATAACAAACGATTAGGAAAGAGATAGAAGCTAGACGGTGACCGAAGTTACCAACTGAAAAATGTTTAGAGAAACTTGATTCTCGATGAATCGACTTCATAAAACAGTAGCGAAGTACTTATCACTTGATTAACATACATATTCTTAAATTTTACCAATTTATTCACAATCAATAACTAAGAGTGCCGACATGTACTATTTAAACGATTCTTTAATTACAAAACTTATTTGAACTTTTCTCTCTTCCTGGATAAAAACATGGTAGCATGTTTTCTGATTCTGCGTAGAAAAGATTAGTGATTTTTTACATGTATGTCATTTAAGTAACTACTGAAGCCAAAATTATGTTTCTTCGTTGCTATGCATAGAAAGAACATTAATTAAAATCGTTTAAACAATTTTAGCATCATGTGGCGGAGATCCCAATGCGACTCCAGGTTGTGGGGTAAACTGTGGTAGAAAATGCTCCGACTATGAGGATAAGAATGCCGTGTGCCACTTGCCGTGCAAAAATAATAGTTGCGATTGTAAGAAGGGATACGTATACGATGAAAATTTGAATAAATGTGTGCTGCCTTCTGATTGCAGTAAGTATAATAAAATTATTTTAGTAAAAGAAAAGACACAAACTAAAACAAACCTTTTATTTTTCCACTTAATTAGACTAAGTTATCTTATGTATTCTTTGAATATTTATTCTTATTTTAAAGTCTTAGTCTTTTATTTTAGAGGTTATAAAATTACTTATACTACTAGAATATAAATTTACAAGTACCTCAATTTTAAAATCAATGAACATTATTGGCTATTATTCATTTCGTTTTTCAATTTTTGTTTTAAGTTTTTAAATTTCGCGTTTTGTTTTATGATGATATTCATATGTAGCAACATGTTACGTATCGATTGTAATTATTATTTAGTACATGATGTGAGATTCATAAAAACAGTTAACAACAATAGCTTTTTATTTCCAGTACAACAATAATAATAATAATAAAAAATATTTAATAACATTAAGATTAAATAAAATAATAATAAATAAATATTATTAAGATTAGATTATATTTTCAGCACAACATTGTGGCATTAATGAAGTCTATGATAAGTGCGGTAACAGTGGGTGTCGGAAGTGGAAATGTTCAGAACCGATATATTGCAAAGATCCTGTAGAATGTGAAGGAGAATGTGTTTGTCGAGATAGATATTCAAGAGCAAATAACGGCACTTGCATCCCAGAAAATCAATGTGGTGAATATTTTTTTAATTATTACAAGATTGCTTTATTAAATGAGCAACTACATTTATTTATAGATTTATTCGACGTGCGATTATCAATGATATCAACTACCATTACAATGAAGCCTAATAAAAAAGCTTAGGAATTGCTTATATAAAAATTCAATTATAAAAGAGACATATAATATTATGTTACAGAAACAGAATGTCCTGTTGGCGAAGTATATGAAAGATGTCCAGATAACTTATGCACTCCGCTAAAATGTTCTCAACTTGGGTTCCCCATCCCCTGTCCTTCGTCTTTAGACGTTTCAGGTTCTAAATGTAAGCCCACGTGCATCTGTGCCAATGGTAATGTAAGAGATGCCAACGGGAATTGCATACCTAAAGATCATTGCCGTGAGTATTTTTATAGCTGTATCCAATATCCCTCACGTTGGATTAAGTTTACTCTTTGAATAATAGAGAAGAGAAATTAAAACAAAAGCCCATTTATGCATAAATTATTTATTATTCATCTTCAATAATTGACATGAAACCACTGCAACGTCACATAACACAGATTCCTCTATGTTAAAATGTATTGTTTGAACACATAAGCTTTCCATCAAAAAGACATAAGGTAAAAATGACATTGGCTACTTTAACAGATGATTTATGAGTTTGGTTTTAGTTGTTAAGTAAGCTAAAACCCTAATTTGAAGAAGTGCTTATACGCTGAGATGCCCACTCGCCTCAACATCCAAGACTCTACTACCATTAAAATAACTGTATTCAGTCCCAATGGTAAAGTTCAAACAGCAATCCAGGTCTGCAATATTCCATCGGTATACGTAATAATTTTTCCAAATATAGAGCCAGTTAATTAAAAGTAACAAACAATTAGAAAATAGATAGAAGCTAGACGGTGACTGGAGTTACCAACTGCAAAATGTTTAGAGAAACTTGATTCACCATGAATCGATTTCATAAAACAATTACGAAGCACTTATCACTTGATTAACATACATATTCTTAAATTTTTCCAATTTATTTACAGTCAATAACTAAGAGTTCCGACATGTACTATTTAAACGATTCTTTAATTACATAACTTACTTGAACTTTTCTCGCTTCCTGGATAAAAATATGGTAGATACTATGTTTTCTGATTCTGCGTAGAAAAGATTAGTGATTTTTTACATGTATGTCATTTAAGTAACTACTGGACTAAGTAACTATGCATAAAAAGAACATTAATTAAAATCGTTTAAATAATTTTAGCATCATGTGGCGGAGATTCCAATGCGACTCCAGGCTGTGGGGTGAACTGTGGTAGAAAATGCTCCGACTATGAGGATAAGAATGCCGTGTGCCATTTGCCGTGCAAAGATAATAGTTGTGATTGTAAGAAGGGATACGCATACGATGAAAATTTGAAAAAATGTGTACTGCCTTCTGATTGCAGTAAGTATAACAAACTTATTTTAGGAGAAGAAAAGACGTAAACTAAAACAAACCTTTTATTTGCCTAATAATTAAACTTAGTTTCTTCTATCTATCTGTTCATATATCTAATCTATTCTTTGAGAATCTATTAGTTCTATAAGTGATAAATAAGAATTAGATCATGAATTATATTACTGTTGGCGGAACCTGAAAATTAGATACTACTACATTGTTAATAGCTTTTACTGTATTCTTATTTTAAATTTATAGTCTTGTTATTTTAGAAGCTACATATAAAGTTACTTAAACTACTAAAATACTCGTATAAATTTACAAGTTTCTCAAATTTCGTATAAATGAACATTATTAGTTATTATTCGTTTCGTCTTTCAATTTTTGTTTTATATTTTTAAATGTCTTGTTTTGTTTTGTGATTGTAATAACATTTGATATATGTATTATTTCTTTTAACTTTACTATAATGATTCAATCACAGCGTAGCATGATCTATAAATTGTTTTTTTTCTCTGTTTCTTTATTACTTTGATTTTGGTATTGCCGTTTTTGTTTATTTTAAATTTTGGTTTTCGATTTATGATTATCTCGAAGATGTAAAAAAATTTATAAGATATTCTTAACAAAACCAATTACGCTTTTGATTATCAGTGAATGAGCTATAAAAAAAATAAACATGCCTGCATTCCAACAAAAAGACATTACAAAAAGGTAATTTTGTGTACCAATATGTATCCTCTGAATTAATATTGTGGCGAATCAAAATATAGCACAAACAAAAACATACAGCAGTGCCATCTAGCGAAGATACATCGAACTACGAAGTATAATGAGCTAGGAAGCAACTACTAATCCTATGTCGCGAAATAGCGTGGTGATTAGCATATATACAACGTCGCAATATCAACTATTGGGCCATGGCACACCAGGCATGATCACCTTGCCTGGTCGGAGGATCCTCCCTTTGTGTCGGAGGGACATAACTCTCGTTCCTCCATACAATTTTTGTTTAATGTATTATATCTCTTATTTTCTTCAAATTCTTTTATTTCCAGTATGACAATAAAAATACGTTAAAATAACTGGAATTAAGATTAGATTGTATTTTCAGCACAATCTTGCGCCGTTAATGAAGTCTATGATAAGTGCGCCAACGGTGGGTGTCGGAAATGGAAATGCTCAGAACCGACAATTTGCAAAGATCCTGTAGAATGTGAAGGAGGATGTGTTTGTCGAGATCGGTATACAAGAGCAAATAACGGCACTTGCATCCCAGAGAATCAATGCGGTGAATATTTTCTTAATTATTACAAGATTGCTTTATTAAATTAACAACTGAGTTTATTTATGGATTTATTCCATGTTCAATTATCAACGATGTCAACTACCATTATAATGAAATCTAATAAAAAAACTTAGCAAGTGCTTAAATAAAAATTTGATAAAAAAAGAGACATATAATATTATGTTACAGAAAGGGAATGTCCCATTGGCGAGGTATATGAAAATTGTCCAGAAATTTTATGCACTCCACAAACATGTTCCCAACTTGGGTTCCCCATCCCCTGTCCTTTGTCTTTAGACGTTTCAGGTTCTAAATGTAGACCCAGGTGCATCTGTGCCAATGGTAATGTAAGAGATGCCAACGGGAATTGCATACCTAAAGATCATTGCCGTGAGTATTTTTAAAGAAAATTTTTAGTTTATAAAGGAAATTGTGAAAATTAAAAACGACTGTTTCGGGTTATTCCTAATTTTTCACGTGTTAGCTGAGAACATTATCAAATGTGAAAAAAATTCTGTAGTCCAGTTGTCAACGCAGATAGGGTTGACAGTATGACGTGACGTGTTGACATACATAAAGTATGCCACAACGCAAACCACAACATGATTATTAACTTCAGTGATCGTCCCTTCTATTTTTTTCTGATAATTATACTTTTTGTCAGAAAAGACACAGTGATCCATAGAGTTTATTCCTACCACATTTTGTTTGTAGGGTTGACAAGCAGAACACGTCGATCTCCTTTTGATTATTCTAAACATCAGCTAAGTTAAATCATAAATTAAAATTAGGTAAACATTTTTAGCATCATGTGGTGGAGATCCTAATGCCACAGCTGGTTGTGGTATAAACTGTGGACGAAAATGCTGCGACTATGAAGAAAAGAATTTCGTGTGTCCAGAGCCGTGTAAAGTTAATAGCTGCGATTGTAAAAAGGGATACGTATACGATGAAAATTTGAATAAATGTGTACTTCCTTCTGATTGCAGTAAGTATAATAAATTTAATTTACTTATATATCTTTCTAAAAAAAAATATTAGCGTTGTAACAGATCTTATCTACACACATAAGTTTATAAATAATCTACCAACAATAAATGAAATTACTTTGAACAAAATTAATGTTTAAAATGAGGCTTATTCATTATTTAAGTGTATAAAAAGTATAATTGTGGCGGTGATTGCACCCATTGATGATAGAAACAAAGTGTGCAGATATTGTAAGTGTCGTGTCGTACTAAGAGTATAAACAATCAGTGCGACATAATCACACCTTGATCATCACGAAGGCGTTGCTAAGTACACACCAGTCTACCAGTGATAATGAGCGATATAACCCGTTCGAAACTTTGGGCAATAAACAACAGTAATATTTTTTAAAATAATTTTATCGCAAATTAAATCTGCTTTATTGCATAACTGTATATGTTTAAAAACGTACTAAGCTTAGAACAGTAATCGTGTAAAATAACGAATATCATGTGTTTTAGCATTCACATGTGGTTTGAACGAAGTGTATGACACATGTGCTAACGGAGGCTGTCGTAGATGGAACTGTTCACATTCGAAAGTTTGTAAAAAGCCTATAAGATGCGAAGCAGGATGTTCATGTCGAGATGGATATTCCCGAAATAACGCTGGTGTTTGCATTCCCGAAAAACAATGTCCAGGTACTTATTATCTAATTAACCAAGTATTAAAATTACTGGATACAAAATAGATGATCTATTAGGAAGGGGACTACACAGTAATATTATGTTTTCAAAAAGGAACATTTTACTCAGAAAACTGTGTGAAATGAACTCTATTCATGAGAGGCAGTCTATCTATATCTGACGGTTAATTTTGTTATTGCTAAACCAATTGGCAAAGACTATTAAAATATTTACGTCTTTGACCCTCGTCGTCTACAACTGCACGAAAGACACTACCTTTCGTTCAACAGCAGCTCAAAGAGTGCCAGCCATCTTGGTTTTAGGCAGCCCACATCCATCCCGTCGCCGACATTTTCTTGCCTACCTACACTACTATTGCCTAATCGTGGTTTCCACTCTAACACATATCGGTTCCAGCGACCATCCGTCCGTCTAGATATATGACTGGTCCACTTTTACTTTAGTTCAAAATATTCATTTTCTTATTAAAAAAAATTATTCCTAGGACTTTGCAGTAGACCTCATGAATACTATGACGATTGTCCTCATATATGCTTGCCTCAAACTTGTGAAAACGTTGGAAAAGTACATACTTGTCCGGTGATACATAAAACTTCAAAATGTAAAGGAAGATGTTTGTGTGAGAAAGGATATTACAGAAATTTAATCGATGAATGCATATCTGAAGCAGATTGTAGTAAGTTTTACATACGTTTGTCAAAATTATTTATGTGTAACACAATAGTATTTTTTTTTGTAAATAAATGTGGTTAGGACATATACAAGAATGACTATGAAACAAAAGTCAAAACAAGGTTATAAATGAACAGTAGTAGTATTATACGTATGAATCGACTACAAATTATGTTTGTTTATACAACCTTATATATATTGATGATTATACACCTTAATTATGTTGATGATGATGAAAAGAAAGTGATTTGAATAAAGTTTCTTGTATGAAAAATTAAACAATAAAACAAGCTCATGATTTTTGTTTGGATTGAGAAGAAGCAAAGTTAAATGGTTGACTGATATCTCTCTAAAATGATAAATAGCATTGTTACTAATAATGTATTTTATGTAATGGTATTACAATAACACTCTTTTACAAAAAAAAAACAGTATTACTGTACAACCAGCATTGGTGTGAGCATGTTTTATTTAAAAAATGTCTTATATTTCAGAAAAATGTACAGGCCCACATGAATATTTTTCATGTGGCGGAGTTTGTGACAACGTTTGTGAGACACTACACAAACAGAATCAAACGAATTGTCCTTATATCAACATTACGTGTAACCGCAAGTGTTACTGTGAAAGAGGATATGCTAGAGATGAGAATAATATTTGCATACCTATACCTAAATGCCCAGGTAATGACATACACTAATGTTTATTTTAATATTTTTAAACCGAACATATTGAACACAATTTTAATTTCAAATATTTTTTAACATGTAATGTCTTCGTTCAAAACAATATAGAAGAGAGGTTCAATGTGTCATCTGTTAAAACTCAACCTCTTAAGACATTACAGTAAATGCTAACACAGTAAAAATCTCTGACTGCATGCTTTTGGACTGGTTTAAGCGGTCGCCCTGCCACTCTATACTGCGCTGTATTGTGGGTCAATATCACACGGGACAATACATTGTGTGATACACAAATTGTTATTCTGAGTCTGGGTGTTCTTTGTGTCCGTTTCTTGTATGTTTGTAAATGCGGGCGATGTCTTTTTTAAAAAAAAATATCTTGTGACCACTGTGAAATAGTCACGTCGCAAAATTCTTTCAAGGGGTCCTAAAAGAACGTTTACACGTTGTGGCAGTCACAGAATGACCACATAGCGAAATGCGTGTCCTAGCTATCACGTTATACGAAAAAAGCGGTTTTTGGCAATAAACATTACACTATTTAGTATTATAGTAAGTATTTAATCACATTTTATGTTCCAGTACCTAAATGTGGACCTTACGAAAGATATGAACAGTGCCCAGATACACTTTGTTCACCTCAAAACTGCTCACAGCTTGGCTTTCCAATAGATTGTAATACATCTACATCGCCAGGAATCCCCAATCCATCTTGTCCAGGAAAACCTGGTTGTGTTTGTGATTATGGTCACGTAAGAGACAAAAATGGAATATGTATACCACCAGAAAAATGTCGTAAGTTGCATTATTCGAATATGTTTGCTTTTTGTCAACGATAAATTATATATATTTTAAACTGTCACCCCTTAACTGTTTAACATGAAATTTTACATATTTCACGAAAATTTATAATAATAGAACGAATTTATGGTACTTCTGTACTTCAAAATATTCGAGTAAGCGAAGATTCTTAAGAGATGTGATATGGCTCATTGACTTTTATGTACATATCTAAGTATTTGTACTTGTTGTTATTCTGGATATTATTTTACTGCGATTTCACCTAAGGGGTTTTACGTAAGTAGCACAAACATTTTTACATTGATAGTACTAATTCAATATTCCAGCATCATGTGGTGGTGATCCAAATGCAGTAATCGGTTGCGGGAACCACTGTGGCAGAAGATGCTCCGATTACAAGAACAATAATACAGTCTGTCTCCCATATTGTGTGGTTAACGGTTGCGATTGCAGAAATGGTTATGTGTATGATGACAACGTGAAGAAATGTGTACGCCCTGGACAATGCAGTAAGAAATTATCCTGAACATTGTACTGTTAACAACGAGAAAGATCTAAAATAAATTCTAACGCGTTACTTAATTATTTTAGCACCAACCTGCGGTATTAACGAAGTTTATGACACATGCGCTAATGGTGGTTGCCGTAGATGGAATTGTTCCCAATCTATACTTTGTATAGACCCTGTAAAATGTAAAACAGGATGTTCTTGTAAAAAAGGACACACCCGTGCCCGGAATGGTACTTGTATTCCAGAAGACCAATGTCCAGGTACTAATATTATGAAGTTGTTACTTAATGAACATTTAAACTAATACTATTGTGACTACAATAAAATCTACCAAAAATAAGTTCATAACCGTTGAAGTATATACAAACCTGGTTTACTAGTGCTATGACAAATTAAGGCAATAAAAATGGAAGTTTATTCTTCTAGGTTATGTGTTATATTTTTAACGATGGTTAAGTTATTCTACATATCAAAAACATTAAAATGTCTAAAAGAGATTCGTTTCGAGACTTTCATTCTCTGTATGTAATTTTTAAGTCAATATGTTATGCAAGATTTTTTTTTTGTGTACTGTAATGATATAGAAAAAAAACACAAAATTCGTGTGCTGTAACTCAGAAATTCATGATTCAATCAACAAAAAACCAAAACAAGTATTAAAAGAAAAATCACACTCTCACAAGGCATTGTGGTAACTAAACCTAGTGGTGTTAAAACATTCACATTGCGAAATTTGTTCTATAATTCTTATAAAAAGGTCACGAAGTGTACGACAGTTCTAGAAATACTATATAGAAGAACTCGTGTCGTAGCTGCTATATTCTACGACCACAACGTACTTAGACTATGATACAAGTATATAAAATAGATAATATTGTTTACATACCTATGTATAAAAACTATTTAAGCACTTTATACATTCCAGAACACAAATGTGGACCTTACGAAAGATATGAACAGTGCCCAGATACACTTTGCTCACCGCAAAAATGCTCACAGCTTGGCTTCCCAATAGATTGTAAGACGTCTACGTCGCTAGGAACCCCCAATCCATCTTGTCCAGGAAAGCCTGGTTGTGTTTGTGATTATGGTCATGTAAGAGACAAAAATGGAATATGTATACCACCAGAAAAATGTCGTAAGTTGCATTATTCGAATATGTTTGCTTTTTTGACAACGATAAATTGCATATATTTCAAACTGTTATGTCTTACCTGTTTAACATGAGATTTTACATATTTCACGAAAATTTATAATACAAGAACGAATTTATAGTACGAGTACTTATGAACTTCAAAGTATTCGATTAAGCGAAGATTCTTAAGAGATGTGATATGGCTCATTGACTTTTATGTACATATCTAAGTATTTGTACTTGTTGTTTATCTGGAATTATTTTACTGCGATTTCACCTAAGGGGTTTTACGTAAGTAGCATAAACATTTTTACATTGATAGTACTAATTCAATATTCCAGCATCATGTGGTGGTGATCCAAATGCAGTAATCGGTTGCGGGAACCACTGTGGCAGAAGATGCTCCGATTACAAGAACAATAATACAGTCTGTCTCCCATATTGTGTGGTTAACGGTTGCGATTGCAGAAATGGTTATGTGTATGATGACAACGTGAAGAAATGTGTACGCCCTGGACAATGCAGTAAGAAATTATCCTGAACATTGTACTGTTAACTCGAGAAAGACCTAAAATAAATTCTAACGCGTTACTTAATTATTTTAGCACCAACCTGCGGTATTAACGAAGTTTATGACACATGCGCTAATGGTGGTTGCCGTAGATGGAATTGTTCCCAATCTATACTTTGTATAGACCCTGTAAAATGTAAAACAGGATGTTCTTGTAAAAAAGGACACACCCGTGCCCGGAATGGTATTTGTATTCCAGAAGACCAATGTCCAGGTACTAATATTATGAAGTTGTTATTTGATGGACATTCAAGAAGTAAAAAAAAACAAATCTTATGAGTATGCGTAGATTTCGGTTACTAGCGATATATTTAATTAGGATAATGAAAGTAGAGACTTATCCTAATGTGTGACTGTTTCCGTACGGTTGTAAAGTTTTCTGCATATTATATAAATACTAATGTCTAGGAAAACGTTGATTCGAGACTTGTATTTTCTAAATGTACAAGACATCTTTTTTAGTAAACTACATTATGAAAAACACAACGTGATGAGCATGTATTAATACTGCACATCTCAACACTCAACGAATGAAATTAGTGTACATGTGGCACTCAAAGGTCGAAACCAGAACTTGCATTCCGTCTCAAACTCAAATGGGAAAAATATCATATGGTTTACATACCTATTCAGAGTCTACAGCGCTATTCAGCATTCTCATAGCTTATGATAGACTTCTTCTTAGAAAGTTTTAACCTACTATGCTAGGTGGCCTGACCAGTTTTTATAGGTTTTGTTTAAGTTTTCCTTCTTTACGCAGTAATGTTGTCCTGCAGAGTTTACTCCCTTAATCGGTGGTTTGAATCCACGTTCTTAATTTATCTATGCACGGTGTATATGTACCCATAAAAAGCACACAATCACATTTTACATTTCAGTAACCAAATGTGGACCAAACGAAAGATATGAACAGTGTCCAGATACACTTTGCTCACTTCAAAAATGCTCACAGCTCGGCTTCCCAATAAATTGTACAATATCTACACTCCCCAATTCACCTTGCCCAGGCAAGCCCGGTTGTGTTTGTGATAATAATTATGTAAAAGACCAAAACGGAAAATGTATACCACCGGAAAAATGTCGTAAGTTTTATGAATACCAACTTGTTACCTTACTAAATAGTGTTATATATAAAATGCGAAACTAGTGATTTTTTAAACCTAGTAACCTAAAAGCATGTATTTCAAATATTACAGCTTCGTGCGGGGGAGATGCAAATGCGGTTACGGGTTGTGGTATTAACTGTGGGAGACTCTGTTCTAATTATGACAAGGGACCAGTTTCTTGTGTAAAGATTTGTAAAGTTAATAGTTGCGATTGCAAACACGGTTTTGTATTAGATGAAAACACTGGAAAGTGCGTGAAACCTAAAGATTGTAGTAAGTATTTAAATAATTATATTATGTTGACCAGATCAAGTATTCTAAGCTTCAAAGCAATAGTATAACACTTTAATGATTATTTAAAACTTTTAAGCACCTACATGCGGTAGGAACGAAGTATATTCGACATGTATCAATGGCGGATGTACACGCAAAAATTGTTCTCAACTTGACAAACCCGTACCTTTTGTAAAGTTACCTGCTGACAAATGTATAAAAGGATGCTTGTGTAAAAAAAATATTTACGAGCAGATAACGGCACTTGTGTTCCAGAGAACCAATGCAAAAGTGTGTATGTAAACAATACAAATCTTTTCTGTTACAAATTATTAAAATAAATATTTTTTGGCATACAGAACGATGTACCAAACGTCATGAATACTATGAACCATGTGCTCGATCTTGTCCACCACAAACTTGCACTAGCATTGGGCGAAAATATCACTGCCCACTCCAGCCTAAATCATGCAGAGGTGCTTGCCGTTGTGAGAAAGGGTATTACAGAAATAAAATTGGTGAATGTATTTCCGCAAGTCAATGTAGTAAGTATTTCACGCTTATAATTTTAGGACATCAAAATAGATCACCGTTTTTGATTTCCTATCCTTAAACTAAACAATGAAAATATGATTATGTAGAAAACTTGACTCTCCCCTATTATATCATTAGCAAGTACAAAATTTTAATATATGAATATTAAATTTATAGAAAAATGTACTGGACCTCACGAGTACTTTTCATGCGGTAAAGAATGTGACAACGTCTGTGCTACATTGCACAAACAGAACCAAACTCATTGCCCTATAATAAACAAAACTTGCAAACATAAGTGCTACTGTGAAAAGGGATACGCCAGAAATGCCAAGAATATTTGTATCCCTATAAAACAATGTGGAGGTAAAAATTTCTTTGTACACTCATAATATTCTTATATATCTTATAAAATATATCATTGAAGAACTTTTATAACTTAGGACGTAAACCAGTGCGTAATTTGGGTTTGCTTGACGTGTCCGAATTAAATTTAAGAGATTTATCTTTGAATATTGCATTCGTTATGACAGGCAAATCAAAAAATTAATACAATTCTCCTAAGTATATACTGATCAGAGGCTCCTATTGAGATCACCACCACTTAAGTGTTGGAGTAACTACTCGTTAGAAATACTTTGAGCTATTATAGTATTTATGAATTAAAACGGTACAGTGCTTTTGTAATCCTTAACATTTATGCTATTCTTTAATTCATTGGAAATTAGTGATGCATTATCTGGTAAAAAATTGTTTCTTGTAGTTTCTACTACTAATTTATTAGAATCTTTATTCATAAGTTCTTATTTTTGAACAACGATATAGACAGTCAATATATTATTATTGTCTAGATGTGCTGCCAATAACTTTAACTCTATCCAGTAATTTGTCCATAATTATGTAATTAAAAAACATTTCATATTTTCAGCACCTGTTTGTGGTAAAAACGAAATATATGAAGATAATCCATCACTTCTTTGCGGACCGCTCAAGTGTTCAGATATTGGTCGTCCACTCAACACTACATGCATTAAAAACCCCAAGCCTGCATGCATCTGCAAAAACGGCTACTTGAGAGACAAACATGGAGTTTGCGTACCAAAGTCTCAATGTCGTAAGTAACCATTAATGTAATACTTCTTAGTAACAAAACAAATACGTGTGTTATAAGGTATATTTTATACATATCCTCATAAGAGACTCTTATATTAAAATGCATGTTTTTTTAGTTTTACTATATTTAAAACTCTTTTATATGAAATTTTATTCCTCTTCCTGTGAAACTGACGGGATTTGCAAGTAAACTTACAAACCCTAATTAATTCCCTTAGGAATCAATTTTAGACAACTGTGATACATGTATTCGTTTATTTCTAATCAGAAGTAGGTATACTAAGTTTCGTGTTGCTAACTTTGAAAGTGACAAATTACTCATTTAAATTGACGACCTCTTACTAACCCTTCGCTTAGTATAATTTTACAAAACCGCTAAATAAAGAAATAAAATACATGTGGTCATTTATTTGTAACCTGTAACAGATGTACGGAATTTCCATATCAGTGGAATGGAAATTATTGGCACCTACTTCTAGATTACCCCTTATGAGTAAAATTCCCGAAGACTTCTTCTTAGTGGGTGCTTATGGTAAAAAAGCATCAGCTTCCAAAATTTCAAGTTTAGTGTACCAGCGACTTAGGCGTTATTGATGAAGTAAATTAGTCAGTCAGGGCAAGTAACTTTATAGGTATAAATTACATGTGCTGCTATTACTGTGAAGGTGGCACTAGTCTTCAGCTCTAACTAATCGCTTACAACAATATTGAATTTAACAAAAAAAACAATCCATATTTTCAGCACTTGTTTGTGGTAAAAATGAAAAGTATGAAGACGATCCATCACATCTACATGGACCGCTCAAGTGTTCAGACATAGGCCGTCTATTCGACGATAAATCAGATAAAAACCTCAATCACAACCATAAACCGGCGTGCATCTGCAAAGAAGGTTACTTGAGAGACGATTATGGAGTTTGTATACCGGAATCTCAATGCCGTAAGTAACTTGTTATTTAAGGCTTCTTTTCTATACCTTTTCTTTCTTCACCTTAACGGTTATTTTTAACATTACATCATATTGTCTGCAAATAGGATAACATTTTTACCATATGTGAGAATTATATTATTTATTTTCATGTATCCGAAATACCTATTTTGCTATTAATAGTTTCTATCAAAATTATAATATCTTGTTTGAAACACAAATACTTTAGCAAGCATTGCTCTTACAAGTGTTTTTTTTTTTCTCAACAGCACCTTGCGCGTGAAGTCATAAAATATAGGTGGTTACGACGTGAATGGCGAAGTAATGAAACGTGTTAAATAAAAAATTCGGCAATAAATTCGATGCATCTTAATAAATGAAATAATGTTTTTGTTCTAACTTACTTTAATTTATCAATAAATTTATGCAATGTATGTTTATTTTACTTTTCTTCCTCATTATTTGTTTCTTTATCTTTAATGTAAGTATGTGTTCATAAATATATAATGTTTGTATAGTTTTTTATTGAGATGATTGAAGGCTTACACTTATTATATGAGTATTGTTGGCAAAATGTAGGCTATTTTAATATAATTTTAGCTTTCCCTGCGGAGATAGAAGATGTTAGTATGTTTACGAGTATATCTAATGCTTGTCCGTTACGGTAAAATATATCCATTCATGGTTACCGTATGTATTGTGTTATTTATAAAATTACATTTCCACATTATCAAAAATTACTTACGAGTCTGAGAACCACAGTCAAGGATGAAGAAGTACTTATTTTAAAAGACAGGATCAGACTACAGTTGAGATGTTTTTGAAACTTCTTATATTTTTAATTATGGAGGATCCTTTTCGTTTTTTCTGGATAGTCAATCTTAGAGATTGCAAACATACACTCTTTCACACCGTTAACACAATTTCAAGATCAATATTATTAGCGATCTTAAATACAAGAATAAGAGAGGATTCTACTATATCTAGATAATCACACTTGAGTCAAGAGAACATCATCTTTAACTATATATTTATGGTTAATTTTTAAAAATTATAAATATCAGTAAGAAAGAAAAAGTCATTTACCTTTGTATACTTACCTATGTATATTGGCTAACGATGTTATCTCCAAAATTAGACACTATATAATTTGAATCATTTTTTACATTTAGTAACTATATTCATGAATCAAAGAGAATTTTAATATCATATTTTAATAACAATATGGAAAGAAAGTACATTGTAAGGCAAGTACATTAATGGGAATTCATATACCACTCAACTCTATTTTATTCGTGAATAATACAGTGAAGTGGAGGACAGGTATGAGTTTATTTTGCATCAACTTGCTTTCAACGGCAACCGTGTTTGACGTTGGAATTGGTGAAGAGTTCAGCGAAAACCAATTGTAATACACGATCGCCGTAACAATCGAGTTGACGTGAAATAAACTCTTACTCAGCACTCTGATAAGATATGGAAAGCCGGATTCATTGACTTTTATCTGTTTTGACGTTTTGGAAATAAAATTCTGAAATTAAGGACAATACCATTTCTAACTTACAAAAATTATATTGTACTTTACGCTCTTAGAGAGTGCTTATCTATTGTTTTCAGCTAATGTATGAGGTAGGCTAACAGGTAAAAGGCAAGAGTGGACCTCAAATATATAAATTCAAAAAATATATTTTGTCTTTCAGGTTACGAGTACGTACAAACACGTTATATATCTATAACCAAATAAAAAGTCATGCTCTACAATATAAAATTACAGAAATAAAAAGTACTCTTTTTATATTTTAGCAAGACTCAGTTTTATTTCAGTTTTGGATAACACTGGTTTACTTAAACGATTTTGGGCAAAATTTCGGCTAAAACTGAAAAATGACAGTAGAAAAAGGATTTGCTCATCCAATCCATATTTTTTAAATAATGATATAAATACTTAAATATTTCTTGATATAATATATATTAGATTTTACAACCAGACACAGAACAAACAATTGTGCTCATCACACAAATATTTGCCCTGGGTGGGAATTAAACCCACGACCTGCAGCTTAGCAGTCAGCGCCACTATTTACTAGCCTAATAAGTCCGTCGATATACAGGTGGGCCGCGAATTAGTTAACGTTTGGAAAAATCGTATAAAAAATATATATTATAAAAATTGTTTATTTACAAAAAAGCAATTAGTTAGAATTTATTTTTTAAAAATTACATCGTCTACATGACCACCGTGTCGACGTTTGCACTCTTCTAAATGAGCACCGAAATTGCCAAATACTCGTCGGCAAAGAGACCCTGACATCGCCGATATCTGTTCGCTGATTTTTCTTTTAGTTGTCTTAGTGTATTTAGTTTATTGATGTAGACACGATTTTTCTCGAATAACTCTATAAAAAGAAGTCTGCTGGGGGTGGACCTGGACTTCTGGGTGGCCTAAACTAACTGTGACTCGCCTAAAAATCTGTAAACATGTCTTTGACCACCGGCAGGGCCTCACTTAATGTGTGGATCCATCTTATTGAAACCATTTGTTACGATTACAACTAGCGAATACCAGTAACACCAGTCCCAAGAACTCCCGTAACATTTTCATATATTCAGCAGAATTAACAGTAACTGAACGAAATCTTCGAAAAGTAGAGCCTAATGATTACTTTTGCTGAAATTGCAGCCCATATCTTGTTACCTTGGGAGAATGAAGTAGCCTCTCGTGTTTAACTTTGAGATTTTCACTGCTCCAATACCTGCAATCCTGTTTGTTTACATGTCATTTGAGGTGAAAATGGGCTTCGTCAGAAAATAAGATGGCAAAATTACAGAATCGCTATAACATTGTTTCGGCATACGACTTACGCAAATTTAAATAATTGGGTACACCTGCACTATCTGAATCTCATATGGATGGAACTTCAAATGTAATTTCAAAATACGGCGTAGTAATGTGTGTGGTAACCCTAATTCAGTCGAACGTTTCCGTGTCGATAAATCTGGATTACACTAAACAAAGAAGAGGTCCGAGAAGTATGTGGGTCTCCAGTTTGCTTCACATCAAACGTAGATCCCGTCTGTTCGAACTTCTTCACCTATGTTTATGTTCGTTTTAAAAAAATTGCCTGAACGTTTGTTAATATTACTTACTTATTGTGTATAAATATTACACAATTTTCATAAAAATAGCACACGTGAAAACCAGTGAAAATTTTTGACAGAAATATAAATGTTTTTATTACACAGAGACTCAAATCATTAAAAAAAAATTGATATCTACATTTAATGAATATGAAATGTTTTTAAGTTATAGACTCTCGTAGTAAATCTATAAAATACAGTATGGGGTAAGATATAAACTTTTACTTGTATATCCGCTTAAACAAAAACACACGGCAAAAATAAAGCATTTATGTAAAATATGTGTACCTTAGCATTTTATTAACTGTAAGCAGTAACATCTCAAATATACGTATAAATCGTTAAGATATTATTTATCATTTATAAGTTACTTTAATTCGTTAAACTTGTTGACTAAATATTCAAAAGAAACTATTAAATATAAGAATAAAATCGTGAAGACAATATGGAATAGTCATTTGCGTCATATTAAATATTGATGTATTGTTAACAAAAGTTTTGTTAATTTTTTTATTATTTAGATTAATAATTCCAATATGAATATAATTATATCAATTGAATAAACATCGTTTACTGTTTGCACATTCTGGATGGATAACAAACAGCTTGTTTAACTTACATGGATTTAGTATCGTTGTAACAAATCAAAACATCGTCTTCACTAAAATTAATAAAATAAATTTATGTACATTTTAGAGTATTTTAACTGTAGAATAATGAGTTTTCCTGAAAAGATATAACTATACTCTGGAATACAATATTTTTATACAACCAGACGTTCAATCATTTCAACTGAGCTGGAGTAGATACATAAAATTGAATATTAACGACGTTACTATCGAGGTTGTATAAGAATACATCTATCTCGGCTATCCGACTCGGCTGGCATAACTTCAATCGGGAGGCCAATATAGGAATTCGTCTAGGCTGGGTAGCATATGGGAGCGTCGTCACATCTTCGAGTCCTTTTATCGTGCAAACATTGAAAACCAAGAGGTTTAACCAGTGCGACCTCCCTGTAATCACGTACGGACCTGAGACGTGGACCCTTACCGTTTGACTTGTTCACAAGCTTAAAGTTGCTCAGCATGTGATGGAGTGAGTAATGCTGGTTATCTCTCTAATCAATAGAAGCCGTAATGAAACAATTCGACAGAACTAGAGTAACTGATATCGGACATAGAGTCAGCGCGCTGAAGTGAAAGTGGGCTGGTCATGTCTCCAGTTGGATGGATGTTCGCTAGAGCCGATAAGTGTTAGAGTGGAGACCGATATTAGCAACGTAGTGTCGCCCTGACCGCTTGAGGAAGATAGTTAGTATTGGATGGATGCGGACTACCTAAGACTGAGATCGTTATCGCTCTTTGGGGTAGACCTTCATTCAACAGTAGATGACAATAGGTTAAAGATGATGAAAGATATAATTTCATATTAAGAAAAAAAAGTAATGCAGTTTTAATTTCAAAGACGCACTTTGGATCTTAAAGGCAAAGATTGCTTTATTCCTTAATAATCTTATTGGGTTCAGAACTACACGGACATCCAAGATACACATGTCACTTAAACTTTATATCACGTATAAACTAAATAAGTCTAATGTATAAGTACCCACAACAAGAGGCAACCCTTTTTCTCGAGGTTATTAAACTCCACACGTTTAGTGAGCGGCTATCAGACAACATTCTAAAATATAATTAAATGTTTTGGTACACGGTTGACGCAACCATTACAGTAATCGTCTCACTTTAGTCGCACGCGTTTAGTTTTTGAAATCTGCTATTCTATACTGAAATTTACAAACTATTTTCTCTATTTTGGGTAGTCTTTATCGCTCGTGACACAAGTATATAGAAATTGTTTTTTCTAACAATAAATTACATAAAAACAGACTTCATCAAGCCTTAGTTCACTTCGTTTTACTTCCAAGATCTTGTAAAAGACGATAATAATTCCCAGTCAATGAAGTTGCTTCTTGTTGACATAAAGACAGAATGTGAAAAAATTTTGGTTTCCTTGTAAGGACTCCAGCCACTAACTATATATTTTAATAATATTTTTATAAATATAATCATTATCGTATGAGTAGACTGAAAGTAAACATAAGTACTTTCAGTAAAAATATTATAGCTCGTGAAAGTCATAATGGTTTTGGGTTGTTATGATAAAATCGTGTATTCGTATTTACTTACCTTTACAGTGGTAATTAACTACTCGAATATAAAGGTGTTACGCCATATGTTTGATACATATCGTTTCTATCATTCATTGCAGTAGGTACCATCAGTGTAATAAAATGTTCAAATATTTACTCTTTTTTATATTAATCGTGATATACGTGCATGCAGAATATGAAGGTAAAATGTACTGGATTTTATGTCTTCTTTCTATAATATTAATTGTAACAATAATATATTTTTGTATTATTATATTTTTAAATACCTTTAAGTATTTAAGACATTTCAAACTGCACGAGTATTGTCTATAAAGTCTATGCATTTATATTTTTTGTGTACAGCTCATACCAATCTCATGTAAATTGGTGTGATGTATTTTATTGGTCCTTTAGTTATGATAGTAAACTGTGGTTGATTCACACTTGTCGTATTGATTATATCTTTAATTATGTATTTCGCTGACAAGCTACGTAGTGTGGTACTAGATAATTACGCGTAAGTTTGAAGTTGAAGCATTGATTTAAGCTCCTATCATTTCAACGATAAAAATATTATCTAATTACAATTCAACTAGAATGAATTACTTTATTGAATTTTATATAACACAATTTCCATTAAGATGTCATGCCTAGATAATTTAAGTCGCCTAACTATAACAAACAGTATTGTATTACCAAATATGTTTTTTGTTGGTTCTCATTCTGTATTAAATGACATTAAATGACAAACAGTGTCAAAGATATAGACACATAAATAAAAAACTATTATGGAAAATACCTCATGCATCTATGATACATAACACATACCTACTGTTGTTTGATAACATCCCCCACTTTCAAAAAATCGTTACTACTTTATAAAGTCGTAACTGTGAATAAAATTGGTCTGACTATACCTCTGTTTATTTGTACTAGACTCGGAGGAAGAGGAATGCCCTGATGATGGTAAAGCACTCTTAGACAGGGGAACCATTGCACTAAGCGGAGAATTCATTTACGTGAGTATACCAGTTTTTTAAATTAAATTTTACATCTGTTGGACAATAGACCCCTCCTTAGCAAAAAGGTTTTGGCCTACCACACAACTCTACCCGGATAGGTTGATATAGGCTGTGTCAAGTTTCCTGAATAACGCAATAGCAGCTGTTCCCGGATCCCTCCTATGTCAGGCGCAGAGTGGTACACCGTGTGGTTTTAGTCGGTCCGATTCCGACACACCACCCCACCGTAAACCCCGGGGGGTGACGGCTCGAGGGGGTTTCAATACGTTTAAAAAAAAAGACTGTGTCAAGTTTTCTTTCTCTTTACGAACATATAAAGTTATCACAAATTATAATAATTTGTTATTTCCTATTTAACTTTATTACTTTATCTGCAGCAACTCAGTCATAGCAAACCTAATGAGAACTTTGTGACATCAGCTACTTCTATTTTGATTCCACTGGCCCAAATCGCTCTCTTTGCTCAAAATGAAGTATTACAACAACTGCTGACAGTACTCAATCTGAGAAGCAAAGATGAGGTAAGCAACATATATCAAATAAGCAACATATGTATATAACAGTAAGTAACATATATAATAATCAAATAGGTAGAAAGTGTAAGAGACACTATCAGAAACACTTTGTTAGAAGATACAGAAAATTATACACGTATTCTTTTTAATAATTTTTGGATATGCTCATTTTAGATAAAAAGTGTATATTTAAAAGAAATGGCTAGTTATAAAAATCAAGACAATGTTGAATTCGAAGAGGCTACAAAATATTTTGTCAACAAAAACTATCCATTGAGTAAAAAATTTAAACGGGACTCTAAAATATATTTCGATGCATCTGGTCAAAATGTCGACTTTAGTAAAAATGTCGAAGCTGCAAATATCATCAATGGATGGGTAAGTGTAATATTTTCGTTAAATAATAAAAATAGTCACCAATATTTACACAGCTAATTTAGCATTGAAATGGAAATGAAAAAGAGCAAAAGTTATCACTTCTGCTATTCCATCTAGATCCATAATAATTCGTAATTGATGACAAATTCATCATAATCAATTTGCCCTAGAAAATCACATTAAAGACCAAGGTATTTGACCAGTGCATCCTACCTTTCCTACTCAAGACCGGGATGTTGGCGCTCCTTAGGCCAGACCTTCGTTCAGTAGTGGACGGCGATAGGTCGATTTGAAAAAATCATATCATACACATCACACAAAAAGCGGTAATGTTATTAAAAAGCGCCCAATACATTTCATTGCATTTTTGCATTGGCGTTTGCAGTTGTAAAAATATGAATACCGTTTTATCATTTCTATTTAATCTCATTCTTTCCAGAATAAAAATAATTCTTTTAAAGTCACTGAATACTGTAAACAAAATAACACATACCTAAATACCGTCGCCGTGTAAACATTGTTATTACTCTCTGCGCAAAAAAAAATTAGGACAAAAATTACATGAAAAGTGAATTTTAATATTGATATAATAAAACTCAGGTGACTTTCTTTGTACCTAAATTACGAAATACAAACAAAATATTCAAAACTTTGTAAGTCTGCACACTTGTTCAATAAAAAGCGAAAGTGACGCTAAATGCACGGTGCTAAGTGCGGTTTTCTTGCGAGGATTTTTATACGGGTTGTGTTGCACTGTTCCCTTGTATTTTTAAATAAATTGTAGTTTAAAAAAGTAACATGTACATATTTATAGAAAATAAAACTAAACTAAATCTAAAATCAAGTATAGCATGATAAGCAAACAATAAAGGATTTTATTGTAAATAAGCGTATTGCATGTCAATTATTCTATATATTTTATTTAATTTTGATCAAGTATTGGTAAAAATTATGTTTTTGTGAATATCTTAAATGGACCCCAAACTTTTAGCATTAAAATAGATTTTTTTGTTAATTACGCTACCCTGTGTAATTTGTTGCTGCGGATAAAGTAATAAATTTAAATTTATTGAAAATTATTTTTATCTTTTAATTTGATTATCTGTAGAAGGGTTTTTTTATGTTTTTTTAAAGTATTAATTATTTTCAACTAATTAGTTTGCTTATCTTTAAAGGTGTATTTTATTTAAACTGACATTTACGTTTGTTTTTGTACTAGTAATTAACGAATAATTTACATTAAGGTGTTATCGCATGTGAAAACTGGTTGCAAAGTTGTTTTAAGATATTTCGTAATTTTACTATTTCGTATAATATATCACCGGTACATTGCACTTTTAATGTCCAATTCGAGCTATCGAGTTCTTTTATCCGAATACGGTCCTAAGACCTTCCGCGACTGAGAGCTACATAAGCTTGAGTTAAATAATCACGAATCTAGATGACTGCAGAATGACTGCATGACCAAATGTGCAGCCTAGCATTTTGTGGACAGTTATCACCCATCTCAGAATCAATAGCAAAATTCGTCTCTCAACAGGACTCTTACTATATTTCACAGGAAACTGTATCAGTATTGATTTCATTACGTGTATACCACTTGTTCTCAACATTCTCAGAAAAAATAACAGTTAGACATTTTAAAAGTTAGCGACATTCCAAAAAATGTTGTATACTCGTACATCTACAATAGGCATGCGTATAAGTTTTTATTGTGAGCTTCTGGTGTAAACTGATTCTGTATATTCTCGTATATGTTGTTGATATACCTTAAAATAAATATTATAAAAATTATAATATAATTTATAAACTTGCCCAGAAAATGAAAATGTTATCCTGCCTATTATTAGTGTAGTTCGAAATACTATCTGACGTGTTTATTTTATTCAGGTTGCCAATAAAACACATGACAGGATAAAAAATCTTGTAAGTCCTGACTCGCTGGACACTAGCACTGTAGCAGTATTAACGAATGCTATTTATTTCTTGGTAAGATAATTAATTTTATTTAATTAATTATTATCCTCACATAACTAATAGTCTCATCAAGTCCCACAGTAAAGCTAATGTAATATTATTAGTAAGTATTATTGGTGCACATTGCATCAGCAATACATTTCACGTCTTTTTACTTTCATATAAATGGTAAATTATGAATCACGGGACTTTTACGTGCATATTTTTATAAAATACACTAATTTGCACGAAGAAAGTGGTAATATTTTATTTATAATTGTAATATCAAAATGGCTGTCAGAAGACGGATTACATTTGAACTTCAATATGTGTTTGTTATTTTTCTGCACTTGATGTAACTGCAGAGAAACTGCATTCGGCAGCACTGGTTAGCGTATCAGTAAGATTTTTATTATGGTATCGTGAAATTTGAGTAATAATAATTTCAGAATATTAAGTACAAGACGTTTTTAACATTTCAGGGTAACTGGCAACATCAATTCAATCCAAATAATACACGAAAACGAGACTTTACGAAACGAAATAACAAAGTTGTGCAGTTGGATACAATGTATCAAGAGTATAGGTTCAAATATACTGAAGATTCGGCCTTGAAAATTCAGGTATTTAAACACTATTGTTAAAACTTATTAATATTATACACACCACAGTGAAATTTTGTCGGTTAAAATAATAATCCTAATCTTTTATTTTTAGGCACTCGAAATGCCGTACAAAAATCAAAACTTCAGTTTTTTAGTAATTCTACCACAACAAGGTTATTTCGATGCCGCCGTTTCTGCCCTACGAAATCCTGATACCTTCATTAATATAACCAAAAAACTGAGATACGAAAAAGTTAAAGTTTACCTGCCGAAAATGGAAATTAACACAGACATGAATATGGCTGAGATGCTTCAAAAGGTAAGGTTTTGAAAGAATTTCTGTTTATCAAAACAACATATTCTGTTTATATTTGCAATTTCGTATCAAAGTTTAACAATTTATTTATTTTCCGTTTAAATCACAATATTACGTTATTTATATATTTCTTATATATAAAGTATTGTCATTATTCATTTTACCCAACCTAATGACATAACTAACTTTTTAGTAACACTAATTAGTGACGAATAGGTAATTAGTCACAAGGTAACATCGCAACAACCGGATCTGAATATCTAACTGTCATTATCGGTTCACATTGACATACATAAAAAGGGAAATTTGACGAAAAAATAAATACTGTAAAATTTTTGTATTCAAGGATAACGTGACAGCAATGTTTGATCCGAGTTCTGATGGTTTCAAAGGAATATTGAAAAATAATAAACCATTGTATATATCTTCAGCTGTCCAAAAAGCTTTTATGAAAGTTGATGAAACAGGCACTGAAGCAGCAGCTGCGACAGGTTTGTATATAAGACATTTAACTAAAATTTGCAAGCCAAATTAATTTCTTACCAATAATTATGGTATGAAATAAAAATAAAAATATAAGTAACAGAAATTATTCGCCCGCTTCGTTAAGCATTGTCAAATTTCAAAACTCTTTAATTGATAAATATTTTACTTACAGCACTCGGTATATCCATACTTAGTATACCATTAAATCCTCCGCCAGTTTTTAAGGCTAATCGTCCATTTTTATTTTACGTTCTTTTTAAGAAGAGCATATTATTCTGTGGAGGTTTTCTAAGCTAAGGTGATGAAAATTTGAAATATCCGGATATCATAATTTTGTCACTAATTTTTATAAATATATTGACAATACCATATTAAATTTAAGACGGAAAATTTATTGGTGGATGTACTAAAAATTATAATTATTTCATAATGTATTGCTAACACCAACCATAGTACCTGGAAACCTCGCTTAGCTTGGTTTTTTCCGTAAATCTACCAGTTAATCGATTCGCAATTTACCAACTTCTTTTGTTCCCATCCCTAATTTTGTCACATACATAGATGAGTGTCCAAATGGGCCTATTAGACAACGCGATCTACTGAAATATTTATCTTTTGCGTTGCTTTGTCGGTAAAGGTTAATACAACCTTCGTATTCTAATGACATTGTAACAGTTTTTCATTACTTGAAAACATGAATAAAACAACATTTTCTAAAAATAAAACCTAGCTAGGCCGTTTTATCGCCCCGGAAACACCCTGTATACTAGATTTCATGAAAATCATTAGAACCGTTTCTAAGATTCAGAGTATATGTATATAGATATTTACAAACATATATATATACAAGAATTACTCGTTTAAAGGTATTAGATGTGTTAGTTTTACATAACTAGCGGAAGTATATTGGTAAAGGCGTTACACTTGTTGTGTAGGTAAATCTAAACGCCGAACCCACTCCTAAACGCCACGCTTTTGCCGTAAACCCCTTAACGTCTATATCTAGTCACCAAGTAAATAATATGACTCAATTTTTATAACATACTCGGTTTTAACTTTCCTTTGTTAAGTAGTACATTAATGGATATTTTTAATTTTTAATTATTTAATGCCTCACTTTTAAATTACACGGTTTCTTATTATCCATGAGATGAGATTGATAAACGCAGGCAGCCAACGGTTATATTTTGTTCAAGGTTTTTATTTATGTTAGAGACATATTTAAGGTATAACTATATGTCGTGCGCTTCTACTACCTTCACAACCATCACTACAAATATTTCAATTCAAAGTTGATCACACATTCCTGTTATTTATCTTATTTCAAAGAAAATTCCAATTTTGTGGCTCTTTTTTTGCAAAAAAATGAGGGGCATTCAGTATGTTTTCACTTCGTAATTGTAAATGTAAACAAACTAACGGCTTAATTTAAATTTTGTAGCTGTTTCGTGTCAAAGTAAAACAACGAATTTGTATCTTATGATTTGTAAAATTGTAAAGATATAAATTCATAATAAAAAGAGCATCCGTTTTTCCTTTATTGGGAAATCAGCGAATTTTTATTTCTTGTCAAATACCGGTGATGTGTGTTTAGCATATTCTCTAAGGTACGGGCTATAGATCACTATTCCTCAAGGTATAAGATGAATTTCAGAACATATATAATATATATATGTTAGGGTGTCCCTTATATGACAAAAAAAAATTTTTTTTCGAATTTCGAAATGCATACCCTCTATAATTTTTACTAATGCTATAAGATACTTAAATATAAAATTTTATCAATCTAGCATAATTGCAACCAGTGCCGACCGAGCTTCAAAGTTTAGTAAAAAACGTGTTTTGTCCTAAAATTTCAGTCTGTTATAATTTCACTATAAATGCAATGAATTATGTGAATAAAGTTAAATAATAAATTAGATGAACATTAATCTTTAATTAAAAACATAAAGAAATAAGAATCATTCAGGGTAACTTCTTTTTAGAGTAGTTTTTTTACAGTCTGGATACAATTTTAGATGTTCCTGGATACAGCGCAGCAAGAACTGTTTTTGTTCTTCTTCAGCCGTGATAAGTCCGTTAAAATCTTGCATTAATTTAACAGCCCTTTCAGCAGTATCATTTACAACTCTCAAATAACTTATTCTTCTTTTAGCCTCCAGAAAAGCAGCATTGTTATTCCAAGAAGATACATCTTCCTTTAGAAAACTGTCGTCGATCTGCAGTCGTGATAAAAATTGTTTGCTCTTTTCCGATACGAAATCATCCAGTGCTTTGTCTAAAAAAAAAGAAAAATAAGTTAAATAACAAATAAAAATCAACAACAATTTTGAAAATAAATAAATAAGTATTGGACATTGAAATTGAAATCCAACAAAAAGTCAATTTAACTTACCAAACAACTTTTGAGTCAGTTCTTCCTTCGACGGGTCATAGCGTTTGCTAAAATCCGAGATTTTGTCCCTGTTGAAGTTGGCAATCATCTTCTGCTTAGTTTGGTTGTCAACTTCATCATCAAATAGTGATAGAATGACTGTCTCTTCACATAAATACCACAAGTGATGGCTGAACTTGCTTATAGAAGCTTTAGCAATTGTTGCGTCAACTTTTTCATACTCTTTTAACATCTTCAAGAAGCGCAAATCTTGATTAGGTGCTTTAGTCGCCACTGTACATTCGAGCCAAGGTTTAACATACAATATTACGAGAAATAAGCAAACATCTTGTAGAGCCTTTTTGTCCTTCGCAGTTACTCTGCATTGTGACTGAAGTAAACATATTTTTAAAGAATAGATCGCTCTCGCCATCCAGCGTGCCTGATGTATAGCTCCGGGGGGCCTTAGTTTTAATTTTTCCTCTGTGTCTCCTCCTAAAAATATTACGCACAGTTCGACCAATTCGCGGTAATCATCTCTTACAAAACCTTTATCTAATTCTGCCTTATAAAATAGTAACAACGCTTGAATGTCTGTCTCGGCAACCCGTGCTTTTACGAAATTAAGAGATGGTTCAATTTTAGTACAATCAATGTTTTTCCAATTTTCTTGGAACTTTTTGAACATCGGAATATCTGGGCTACTAGTAATTTGCTTAATCTTGGTTTCAAAGACAGCTTTTAGGACCAATTCATAAACATGATGACGACAGGCGAAAAGCAACAATTCTCTTCCTAAAGTTTGCTCCAAAATAGCACAAGCTCCATTGAAACGGCCCATATTGGAAGCTGTTGTGTCGCAGCACATTATTTGCACTTTATCATAAAGGTTCCAGTCAAAGAGAGCTGCTGATACAGCCTTCGCTTGATGTTTTCCAGAAGAACTTTCTAGTTTCGGCACTGCAAGAAGCTGCTCTCTATCGTCAAATGAAGCTATAACTGGCAAGCGTTCTTCTTTTGAACTCCGTACATCCAACCCCGGTAATAGTTTTCCATCCCAATGGACTGTGACTATGTCGGGTACATTGTTTTGGAAGTTAGATTTTATTGCTTCTGCCCTTGATTTTCTAGTTTCAGTACGAATTCGCTGAATCGAGGATTTGTTAATACAGAAATCATCGCTGCTCAGACCAAGCGCTTCTACCACCGCATTAAGAATGTAAACGGTATCTCTAATGCTTAACTGGCATCGATCTAAAGCTGCAACTAGTTTAGATGTTATAAGATTCTTTCTACCTCTTTTTGAACTTTGTTCATGGCAGGGAACGTCCGGCAAGCTGAGTTCAGAATTCAAGATCTGTTCTTCGTCTGAATCTTCTACACTGTCTAAGTTATTTGTGGTGGAAGTAGATGCAACAGCTAGTGATTCTCTTTGTCTTACAATCCTTTCCTCTTCTTCCAATCGTCGTTGTCTAGATCTTTGTTCTTTTTCCGCCAATTTTTTATCTACACCACCTAAGCATCCCGGTCGACCTGGCTCTCTCTGTTTCATTAAAAATAATTTATCTTCCTCTATTTTCATTCTCTCAAAAGCATCAGCATGTGCAATATCAAACAAATTATCAAGATTAATTATAAAATTGTTCTCACGACTCTTAAACGTAATCTGAGTTTTCTTACAATTTTTTTGCAACTCTCTCCAAACATGATATAAATCAATAAGTTTCTTCACGCAGTTAGGAAATGCCCTTGTTGGAATTCTTGCTTTTTCCCAATATATGATGCACTCCCTAATCACAAGATTTGCACTTTCACTAACAGTCAATTTAACCTCACGAATATTGTAAAATAGGACTGAGAGAACTTGTCGATTAGATGGTAATTTTGCACCATTTATTTGGTAGCTAGTCAATCCGATAAGAAAAATATTTTGTTTATCACTCCGTAATTCCACCGACATGTTTACGCACTAAACAATGAAGCACTAATAGTCTCAAAAATCACGTACGAAATGGCAAATAAAACATGTCGTAACAGGTCACTAGGCAGTACTTAAGCAACTTGTATCGACAAGTTTAAATAGCAAGTCGGCACGGGTTATCGTTTATATATCGAACTAATATTTTTTTCTAGACAATATAGGGTTATTACGAAACTTTTAAGAAGGTATGCGTAAAAAAATATCGAACTTGAAATTTAAGGGACACCCTAATATATGTATATACCCTTCATTTAATATCGTTTATGAACTGATTATCACACTACGCTTACGCTTAACTCTAATCTCTTTCTGGACCCTAATGTTCATATCAACTTAATCTACGTATACTTTTCTCTGTTTTCCTTCTATATAGTATAACGTGATGGTATATATACATTTTACTTAACTATGAACCATCGTCCGACCTATCAGATTAGTCGTTTCCAATTAGGTCAATCACTAACAGATGCCCATTGATTGATCGAAAAGTCCAATGGCTTGGTTTACGATTTTCAAAGATAATAAAAAGCATATTATTATATATATATATACATTATGCATATTACTACTATATTCTATTCTATCTACTATTCTCTACTATCATATGTCTATATTATGTATACTTGATTAAAAATAAAGTTTATAATTCAGGATGATTATATTATTTCAGAAACCTTCTATACTCGTACGTATTAGAAGACATTAGCTACATAAATTAAGTGTTTACTGCATTAATTTATTATCTAAATATTCAATTACTTTTATAAAAATAATCTTAAATATTTTGTAAGCTTTGTGTCATTACATGTATTACTGGGTAATTAACATTTCAGCCGTAACTGTTGTTTTAAGATCAAGTCCGAAACCAAAACTATTTAACGCAGATCATCCCTTTCTATTCTACTTATTAAATGAAACTTCACCTTTGTTTAGTGGTGTCTTCGTAGGCGCTGCTTAAGGTAACTTCATACTGTCATATTTTTATATCAAATAATTTCATTCATTTATACTGCTCATCATTATAGACACTTCGTAAAATAACATACACATTCACATCATTAGAACATTCTACGACACAATTTTGTACCTATGGGTCTGAAAATGACACAATTTTGTATGTATCTAGAAACACCAGAATTCGGTTTATATTTAGGGGAAAATTGATCACCACGCAACTAAAAGAAAACATTTTATCTGGTCAAGACTGCAGTCAAGTATTGTACATACCTAATTCTATTCTCTATTGCCTATATAAAGAGTTGAGGAATACTTTTTTTCAGCTATTGTTATTGGTCTCACAGCAGTAATGGAGCCTCCTCAAATCTTTGTTTTTGATGTGAATCGCCCTATTTTAATATACCTGCTATTTCACGGCGTGCCGCTCTTCTCTGGAGCTTTCGTTGGTGCCCAATAAGGTGATTCAAGAACATAGTTAAAACTATTGCTTCGAATAACCAAGCTTATTACACCATCACCATCTTCCTACGCCGAATACTCGAAGAATTTGCGACATTTTGAACAAAATGCCTGTAGAGCCGATTAATTTACTACTACATCCGTTAAAATAAATCCTCACTGTTTCTTTCGTAGTTTTTTATCGATTTTAACTCATTTCCAATAAACATCTTGTTGTGAAAAATATCAGTTTGCAGATTCGCACAATAGATATCCTACTATAGTGAATAACCTAATCTCTGCAGCAAAATCTCTGTTTTGCTTCATGTTGTAAGTGTGAAACTCATTCTGTAATAGTTTTGCTTTCTAAATAACTTCTGTAATTACAAAATTTGCTTGTTCTTTTAGATTAAATGTCTGTTGGTTTTTCTCTTTGCTTGTGGTTATGTTGTGTAATTTTTGTTACATATCTTAACATCTGTTAAAAAATTTTGGACTCACTTTAACGTTATGTTGCACTATATTTTAATAAATATCATGACAAAATATTTTGAAAACACTTCTTAGTGAGACAAGACAATTTTTAATATTTTTTAGCAGTTGCTACTTTATTGTAAAAGATTTGATTGGTGAATTTTAAAACAAAAACATTATTCTAGTGTTCTGTTTATACAAAGTCATGACTCAAAACTCTCTGAGTGATATGGTAACTGACTTGTTCAATTGTTAATGATTGGTTTTACAATTATATTTCTCACTGCAATTTCTTGGCATTTTTTAACTTTTAAGCACTATTTAAATTTATTTTCATTGTGTGGATGGAACGTGATAAGCACGGAACGTGACAAATGACAGTACGTATATTTACTTTAGAGCCCTTCAGTCAATCGTAAACTATGTATCCTTATCTTGTTCATGTAGTTAACTTTCCATAAAAGATTATTCTGTAATTTTAATAACATAACATATTAATATTTTAAATTAGGATGATTAAAGTTAAATAAAACAAAAATGACTTTATTCAAATTATATTACATATACTTAGTCTGGCCATAAATACTGTTACACTTAATTATAAAAAAATATTACATTTGAATTTCGAATCTGTCATTTTTATACGATTGTTCATTGTGTTTTCTCATTTTGGCGCCAATACATTGTAAAATATTTTGCGATATTAAAATGGTGTGGGGTGATAAAGAGAACCGAATCGCTGTGATAGCATTACACAAAGTAGGTATGGAGCCAAATGCAATTTTTAAAACTCTCCATACACTTGGTATTAGTAAAATGTTTGTGTACCGGGCTATTAATAGGTACAATGAGACCTCCTCTGTTTGTGACAGAAAAAGATCTGGCCGTCCACGTAGTGTTCGTACGAAAAAGGTGGTCAAAGCAGTAAGGGAAAGAATTCGAAGAAATCCTGTCCGAAAGCAAAAGATTTTATCTCGGGAAATGAAGATAGCACCTAGAACCATGTCGCGTATTTTAAAAGATGACTTAGGACTTGCAGCCTATAAGAGACGCACTGGCCATTTCTTAACTGATAATTTAAAGAAGAATAGGGTGGTAAAATCGAAACAACTACTGAAGCGGTACGCAAAGGGAGGTCACAGAAAAATTTTGTTTACGGATGAGAAAATTTTTACAATTGAGCAACATTTTAACAAACAAAATGACCGTATTTATGCTCAAAGCTCTAAGGAAGCTTCCCAATTAGTCGACAGAGTGCAACGTGGACATTATCCGACTTCAGTGATGGTTTGGTGGGGTGTTAGCTATGAAGGAGTGACTGAGCCATATTTTTGTGAAAAAGGTATCAAAACATCGGCACAAGTGTATCAAGATACCATTCTTGAGAAGGTAGTTAAGCCCCTTAACATCACCATGTTCAATAACCAAGTATGGTCCTTCCAGCAAGACTCGGCGCCGGGTCATAAAGCTCGGTCCACGCAGTCTTGGTTGGAATCGAACGTTTCGGACTTCATCAGAGCTGAAGACTGGCCGTCGTCTAGTCCCGATCTTAATCCGCTGGATTATGATTTGTGGTCAGTTTTAGAGAGTACAGCTTGCTCTAAACGCCATGATAATTTGGAGTCCCTAAAACAATCTATACGATTGGCAGTGAAGAATTTTCCCATGGAAAGAGTGCGTGCTTCTATTGATAACTGGCCTCATCGTTTAAAGGACTGTATTGCAGCCAATGGAGACCACTTCGAATAAGCTTTTTATATTTTTAATTGTTTTATATTTATGTATTAAACTGACACACTGTAAAAGTAATAAATGTTATTTGCAGTTAACAATTTTCTTTTTTCTTTATTACAATATTTATGGCAAGACTAGGTATATATATTATAATGGTATTGTTCCCATGTAGACGTTGACTTCACTCACTTTATGATACACCTTTTTTTTTATTCTTTGTATTCAAAATGACTCTACTCTGCCTGATGGAAAGTACGAATAGAATCCAAGAGTGGTGGTCGCCATACACATTACGAATGCAGATAATTCAGTATGGTCACCCACACTATGGCGGCATAGTGAGATGCTTTTCCACGCCCCCTTTAAAGGACGGTAGGCCAGTTTTTAACCAATTTACACAGGAAGGAAGAGCCGAACAGTTTTATTTGGGAGCGTATATCTGCCATTTCAAAACGGGGATTTCCGAGGCCCGCACGTGAAGTCGTGTAGAGAAAGGGAGAAGGAGGGATCAATTGGAAGAGTTCGTCAGAACAGTCACCATGATAAAGACGATGAAGTTCTGCCATAGAGGCAGCATCTCTTCGTAACTGCAGAGACTCCTACTCTTTCATCGTTTCTTTTTCAATAGATATATGTAATAATATTTTAAAATCCAGTCTACTAAAGTATATATAAGTATAATAAATACATTAATCATTACTTCCAGCTCTTATCGTTTCCTTCAGTAACGCAATAAAGGTTTATCCAGAGCGTGTACTTTTGTTCGAAGCTAATCGTCCATTTCTTTTTTATATTACAAAAAAAAGAAGACCATTGTTCAGTGGCATATTTGTTGGTGAATCATAAAGAAGTCAACTCTTTCTGTCTAGTGTCAGCACTTCATGAAATTCACTATTTGCACAACATGTAACAATTTTACTTTTTTTAAATACTTATAATATAAAGAGTGTTCTATCAGCATGATTTTTTTTCTTTTTTATACATACAGTTTTGGCGTGTATTTGGAGGTAAGCTTACTGAACTGGACTGAACTGGTAAACACCGTTATTTTCACCTATGGTGAGATCTCATCCCTTTGTTGTTGCTCTCTTTTATATTGTGTGATTTTTTTTCTTCATATAGCATCACCACTACATACACAAAAAAGGTGGTCCGTATAATGTGACCTCTAACATTACACGGATCACCTTTTCTTATCTGTGCGTTAATCTCTCAGATACCACCGGTAAGTAGTTATGTTAAACTCGAACTGACCAAAAACCGCACACCGTCTCGGATACTAGTAGCCGGACAGCATGTATACTTTAGAAAAGGAATGAAATCCCTGAAACCCCGACGTACCTCGGGCCACCTACGACTTATAGATGGCCTCCTCCAGTGTAAGAACTCAATGTTCCTTTTCTGCCTCCAAGAGAGCGCGCTACTCCAGCCTGCTTCTGCTTGGATGACAGATGTCTTCACCTGACACCTTGTACTTATAGAAGATAGAGATCGTTTTGCGACCCCGGCGCCTGAATCGTCTGCGGTATACGGCGCGTTACAGGGTCAGATAGAGACGGCAGAGTTACAAGTACCCTTACTCTGCATCATGGTAGTGATGTTATCGTTTCGCTGCTATCTTCAAAAAAATCCAGATATCCTTATCAGTGGAGACGTTTTAGTGGGGATAAATGGAATTATTTTTCCACATTTTTTCTTATTATTATTCCACCCGTAAAAAAAACTATATTACAAATATGTCACTAGCTATGTAATCATTATCTAGGCCGCCATAATATGGATCATCATACTGCATTGGCCACCATACATATTCTACTTATACTTTCCGTCAGGCAAAGTAGAATACCTTGTGGCAGGCCACGAATGAAAGGGGTGCTGGGCTAGAAAACCTCCACGTGGTGCACCCTGGTAACGTTGGCGACGGCACTGTTTCTTCCTGTGCCATTTGGAAGAGGACATCACGCCAACGGCTAATATTCTAGCACAAAGAGGAAGCCATTTTCTTCGGCAAATCGGCCGAGACTTGGTCCAACAGAGCGGGCATTTTTGTCGATTCCTCTGTTGGTTCTTCGCTCTTCGGAGCATTGAGGAGGAAAACCTCGGTAAAAAATCACTATGGTGGGACCCTTTCATGGGTCGGCGTTTCTCCACTGTCAATGGTGGAGAAAGGAGAACGGGCTCGGTGTGTACTCACACTGCCGCCGAGCAGGCATTGGAAGATTTAATCTTCCTGCCACCGTTGTCACATCGTAATCCCGAAAGGAGTGTCGTGGTTATGTCTCGCGACACCAATCGGGGGCGAGGGTCTTGGCTTAGCCGCCCGGACTGCGAGGAAGAAAACCTCTTTAAAAAATTACCCCGAATCCCGTGTTCTGGTGCGTGACCAGGGGATGCATAGCTGATGGGTAGTTCAGTCGTAAGCGCACTCCCAGCCGAGGCACCTGTGGACCCCTCGGTTGGGCATAAATATACGCTTGCCCGGGTATTGGGGATCTCTGCCCGGGTCGACCTTTGTTCTCCCCATCTCGTGGGTTCAAATATGGAATCATTAATGAATAAAAACCAAACTACAGACGAAAAGAAGGAGAAGAAAAGCAGAGGGGAAAAGAGTGCAAGAACGGACGACTTCTCTTCCAACGAAGAGGAGACATTGGTTAGCACGCCTATCTCGGTGGGGCTCCCAGAAGTCATTATGGCTGCTGGGAGCCGTAGAACATCGGAACGATTACGTTCCAAATCCGCCGCGGGTGGTAACTCTAGTGCGAAGGAGGACACACTGGAGCTTATGGCAACGGAACTTTGTGACAGCCGGAAACGCGTACGCTCCAGGGATGACGGCAGCGATACGTCTCAGGAGATGTTGCCTCCCAAGGTTGCAAGCAGTCGTAGGGGGAGATCACGAACTCCGGCCTCGGTTCCGTCAGGCTCCGTTTTCTGCAAGGCAGGAGCCTACAGAAGAGTCAGGGCGGACGGCGAAGCATTAGCGGAAGAGGAGGTCGCAGATCTCCTGCTTAAAATTAAGGAGCCGATGGAAGGGAGTTCTGTTCTCCAAACACCATCATCGATGCAGGAGAGAGCAAATGCGGCGGTGGCCATCATCCACAAAGTGGCCACCAAGTCTAGCAATCTTAAGGGCTGTTTTGTGAAGGCCCTTAAGGACTCCTCTGCCGCTATTGCGGGGGTCGTGGAGAGCCTTATCGGAGACATGGCTCGTCTCCAGGCAGCCAACGAGCGTCTGACGGGGCAGGTGACTGAGCTCAGTGCTCAGTTTGCTCAATTCCGGGCAGATCGCCCCGAACGAGAGGGCTCGCCTCCGTCACAACTTACCCCCTCTTCCAACCTCGGGGGTATTCCTGATGCCCACCTGCGCCAAATCACGGACGCAGTGTGGCGCATGATGGACGGGCGTCTCGCTGGCCTAGAGGCGAGGCTGCCCCCGGCTCCTGTTGTCCGACCGCCGCTCACGGCAAATAGACTGAAGACCGTATCGGTGCCATCAACGTCTACCGTTGCGGGCGGTCATGTGTCCTATGCGGCGGTGGCGTCTGTGTCTGCCGCTCCTGCGGTTGCTCCGAGGGCACGACAGGCGGCTAAAGCAACAGCCAAGACAAGTGCACCGAGGTCAGGGCCCAAAACGGCGGCCAAGCCTAGAGCGGAATCCCCGCTCTTCACTCCAGCCGCTGTACCTGGCACCTCCACGCCTGCTCCCCCCACATCTGCCCCTTCCACAGATGGTTGGCAGATAGTCGGGGGGACTAAAAAGTCCGGAAAGCGGGGTAAAAAGGCTGCTCAAAAAGCAGCCTCTACCCCGCAGTCGCTGTCGGTGGCAGTGGCCACTACGAAGAGGCCGCGCAAACTGCAGGTACCCAAAACCGCGGCGGTAGTGGTCACCGTGTCACCGGAAGCGGTTAACGGCGGACTGTCTTACGCGGCCATCTTCCAGAGGGCCCGGGCTAGTCTCGCCAATGACATCGGGACGGATGGAGTCAGGTTGCGCCTCGCTCAGACGGGAGCTCGAGTCCTCGAGTTCCCGGGAGCCGAAGGCGCAAAGACTGCAGATGCCTTTGCCGAGAAGATGCGGGGCATGTTTGCGGCCACGGATGGTGTTAAGATCGCCAGGCCTACTAAGTGTGCAGAGTTGCGCATTTCGGGCCTGGACGACTCTATAACGGCCGAAGATGTCCGCGTTGCAATAAGAGAGAAGACAGAGTGCAACGTGGACAACATTAGGGTCGGCACCATCCGCCCCGGTCCAGGAGGGCTTGGCGCGGTGTGGGTCAGCTGTCCCGTAGCGTCAGCCAAAATTTTAGGCGACGCCGGTAGATTGCTCATCGGTCTCGTCAGCGCTAGGATCACAGTCCTGGCGGCGAGACCGATGAGGTGTTTTAAGTGTCTGGCATCGGGACACACACGCGCCAAGTGTGTTAGCTGTTTCGACTGTAGCGGACTATGTTTCCGCTGCGGTCGACCGGGGCACAAGGCGGCAGATTGCTCTGCCGCCCCACACTGCCCAGCGTGTGCGGCGGGTAACAAGCCCGCCGATCATCAGATTGGGCAGAGAGGCTGTAAACCTCCCTACAATTCTCGGCAAGCGTCGGGGGCTAGCCAATCGACCCAGGCTGCCTCTGATGTCGTTCGCATGTCGGCATCGTTGCCCATGAAGGAGGTTGTAGAGACGGTCGAGTAATGGCCCAAGTCTCCAACCTCCTGGTCCAGACGAACCTGAACCACTGTGCCGCGGCGCAGGACCTTTTCCTGCAAACCATGGCACAGTGGTCGATCGGTGTTGCCGTAGCCGCGGAACCCTATTATGTTCCTCCCCGTCCAAACTGGTTGGGTGACCGGGACGGTTCCGTGGCAGTCGTCGGCTCCACGGCGGCTCATTCCCCGCCCTTGTCGCTAAGAGACAAGGGCACTGGATATGTTGCTGCCGAGTGGGGGGGATCACTGTGTATGGTGTATACTTCTCCCCCAACCGGAGTTTGAACGACTTCGAGGTTTTCCTTAACAACTTGGAAACCTCGATGCGGCGTCTAACGTCTGGGCACGTCTTAGTGCTGGGGGACTTCAACGCAAAGTCCATTGCGTGGGGTTCCCCCAGGACGGACGCTAGGGGCGAGGCCGTAGAGGAGTGGGCGGCCTCGGTGGGCCTCTGTTTACTAAACAGGGGCTCCACCAACACGTGCGTGCGACAGCAGGGAGGGTCGATAGTGGACCTTTCGTTCGCTACCCCTGCCCTCGCCGCACGAGTAAGGAACTGGCGTGTCCTGGAAGAGGTTGAGACGCTCTCGGACCATCTTTATATCCGATTTGAGCTCTCCCGATCCCAGGACGCCAGTAGGGGTCACGCGGCGCGGCGTTCTTCTCGCTTTCCGCGGTGGGCTGTAGCCAAATTAAATAGGGACTTACTAGAGGAGGCGGCCATTATTCACTCTTGGCTGTCTCCGCAGGCCCCGACCGAGGAGGTCGACATGGGGGCTGGTCCATTGGGGAATCGGAGATAGGGGCGGTTGTTCTACGGATTCGCTCTAAGAACGCCGACCCTGGGCCAGATGGGATACCTGCCCGAGTATTGGCAGGAACCCTCGACCACATGTCGGATCGCCTCAGGGAGGTCCTGAACGCCAGCTTGGCGTCCGGACGCTTCCCTGAGTGCTGGAAAAGCGGGAAGCTGGTCCTATTAAGGAAGCCGGGACGGCCAGCCGAATCGGTAGCGGCCTATAGGCCCATCGTGCTGCTGGACGAGGCGGGTAAACTGTTTGAGAGGATACTCTCTGCCCGCATCGTCCGGCACCTCCGCGAGGTGGGCCCCAATCTGTCGGACGCCCAATTTGGTTTTCGGGCGGGGCGTTCGACGGTCGATGCCGTGCTGCGCCTGAGGGCCGTTACCGAAGAGGCGGTGAGCTGTGGCGGCGTGCTGTTGGCGGTGTCGTTGAACATCGTCAACGCATTTAATAGTCTGCCATTTAGCTGCATCAGGGAAGCACTCCACTACCACGGGGTGCCAAAGTACCTGAGGCGGCTTGTGGCAGACTATCTTGAGGAGCATACCGTCATGTACGAGGACCGAGACGGTGTTATAGGCGGCGGCTCATGTCGTGCGGTGTTCCGCAGGGGTCTGTACTCGGACCACTCCTGTGGAACATGGGATACGACTGGGCCCTTCGAGGTCGTCTTCCCCCCGGGCTGGGCGTACTTTGTTACGCAGATGACACATTGGTCACGGCCCGGGGGATGAACTTTCAAGAGGCAGCGCGCCTGGCCACCACCGGTGTCTCACTGGTGGTCGGGCGAATTGAGGCGCTGGGTTTGCGGGTGGCCCTGGACAAGACGGAAGCCCTTTTGTTCCATGGGCCCCGTCGTGGTCCACCCTCCGGCGCCTCCATCGTGGTCAATTCGGTCCTCGTACCGGTTCAGGCCCAGATGAAGTATCTGGGCCTGATCCTCGACGGCAGGTGGCTCTTCAACGAGCACTTCCGACAGCTTTCTCCAAAGCTGGTCGGCGCTGCTTCTGCCCTTGGGCGACTTTTGCCCAATCTGGGTGGAGCTAGCGTCGCGACGAGACGGCTATACACGGGGGTTGTCCGGTCAATGGCGCTGTATGGTGCACCGGTGTGGGCGGCGGCTCTGACCGCCCAGAATAGGGCTCGCCTCTGGCACCCTCAGAGGATATTGGCGGTTAGAGCCATACGTGGTTACCGCACCGTATCGACGGAGGCGGCGTGCGCCTTGGCCGGAACTCCCCCGTGGGATTTGGAGGCGGAAGTGCTCGCCGAAGTTTATCGGCGAACGGCTGACTTCCGGGCGCGTAGCGGCATACGGCCCCCGCCCGAAGAGATACGCGAGTGGCGAGAGGCCGCTCGTCGAGCCACAATGGCTCGTTGGTCGTCCCGGCTGGAGGCTCCACGTGCTGGTTTTGCCGCCGTGGAGGCTCTCCAGCCGGTCATCGCCGAGTGGGCAGGGCGGCAGCACGGGACCCTTTCCTTCCGACTGACGCAGGTCCTTTCCGGGCACGGTTGCTTCGGCAAGTATCTGCACTCGGTCCCCAGGAGGGAATTGAGTCCCGCCTGTCACCACTGCGACTGCAGTGAGGACTCGGCTCAGCACACGCTAGCGGTTTGTTCCGCTTGGGCGGCGCAGCGTGGGGTCCTCACTGCAGTTATTGGAGGAGATCTCTCGCTACCGGCCGTCATACGCTCCATGGCCGGTAGCGACAGTTGTTTTACCGCGGTCGCAACCTTCTGCGAAGACGTAATTTCGCGGAAGGAGGCGGCGGAGAAGGCCCGGGAGGACGATATCCACTTGGACCCAATTCGCCGCCGGCGAGCCGGGCGGCGGAGGCGCGCATACCAGCGCCTCATGCCGCCTTGAGTGTGGCCGCGGATGGACGGGACGGGTTTTCCCCTCCATCCGCTATAGTGGCCGCGAGGAGGTGACGTGTGCGTGTGCCGGACGTCACCTAAATGGAGAGTTTATCCGCAGATGGCGCCCACGAAAGCGGGCAGGCGCTAGGAGGGATTAGGATGTCGTAATAACAGCTGTTCCCGAATCCCTCCTCTCTCAGGCGCAGAGTGGCACACCGTGTGGTTTTAGTCGGTCCGATTCCGACACACCGCCCCGCCGTAAACCCCGGTGGGGTGACGGCCCGTGGGGGTTTCCACACGTTAAAAAAAAAAAAAAAAAAAAAGGCCACGAATGAAAAAAGAAATTGCCTAATAAAAAGTATTAATTGCATTATATATACAATTTTATTTAACATCGTTAGTTATATTATTAAAAATTAAATTAACCTTACTTAGTTAATTAAGTAAGATTGATTTAATTTTTAATAATATAACGATCCTCACAGGCTTCACACAAACACACGGCTAGGCACGCCGTTGTTTCGGTGGTAAGACCCGTAATGGAGGATTGGCTAGAGAGGCATCATGGGACCTCATATCGGCTGATGCAGGTGATCACTGGAAAATAATGTTTTGGAGATCATCTACATCTAACCTGCAAGGAAACAATGTATGAGTGCCATCACTGTGATGGTCAGCTCGTGGACCCAGCACTCGACACACTCTCTTTTTGCAAGCAGGAAATGCTTGCAAAAGAGGTTGTGGATGGAGAGATTTAGAACTTTCTCGATCCGCCGAGCCCGTGAACGGGAGAGGCACCACAGATGATTCTGCTGCTAAAGATCGCTAAACGATCTCCGTCCTACATGAGCGCAAGTCCGGGGGTATCAGGTAAGAGCATCTGTCACCCTAACAGAAGCATGCCGTAGTGGCAATGCGGATGCTTTGGACCCCGCACGTCCATTTGAGGGCAAAAAAGATGACATTGGAATTTCCACACAGGAGGAGACCTTCTACAAACCGTAAGTGGCCCTAGGTACGTCAAGGTTCCTAGGATTTCCTTACTAGAGTGCCCCTGGTGCCCTGCACGAAAAAAAAAAAGATCTCATACACGACCATCTGATCCCAAACTAGGCAAAGTTTGTGCTATGGTGATTGAACTGCTGATAATCATATTAATTTATTTCTAAATATATGCATGTTATAGATACTTAAACATCTCTTATTTAAGTTCTTAGTTATTAGTTAAGTTATTTAAGCTTGTTGATTTTCTATATACATTATCTGTAAATATAAATAATGCTAAAGTATCTTATATTTTAACAAAACAAATTTTTAATTGGTTGATTAATACCTGTTGTGATGCAAGCTTATATTTTTATACAATGAACAATTAAATTATTATCAGTCAGAACGTATATTAAAGACAAACCTTATAGAAACTAGTTTCCAATTAACAAGTATTATTGGAACACCGTTAGGGATGGGAATATCGACAGGATCAAATGAAATTACGAATTAGGTCGCATTTATCCAGATGAAAACCTGGATAATCTTCCAAAGGAAACGCTTCTCTGACCAACCCTCGTTATAATTGAATACAATGGTAAAGAGACGGCTTATTGATGGTTTTGGCTTTTAATATATAGGTAGGTACATTAATTTGTATTTACCCTACGGAATGTATTTAGATAGGAATAAGTGTCGGTTGATTAGAGTTTCAAAGGCTGACTCCATCAAACCCTAATTTCTTTAAAGTGAAACTAACTTATGTTAGTGTGCTGTGTTATTATTTGTCTGAAAGTACTTATATATAACACTACTGAGGAGGACTATTCTATTATGTGTATATATATACATACCTAGTCTTGCCATAAATATTGTAATAAAGAAAAAAGAAAATTGTTAACTGCAAATAACATTTATTACTTTTACAGTGTGTCAGTTTAATACATAAATATAAAACAATTAAAAATATAAAAAGCTTATTCGAAGTGGTCTCCATTGGCTGCAATACAGTCCTTTAAACGATGAGGCCAGTTATCAATAGAAGCACGCACTCTTTCCATGGGAAAATTCTTCACTGCCAATCGTATAGATTGTTTTAGGGACTCCAAATTATCATGGCGTTTAGAGCAAGCTGTACTCTCTAAAACTGACCACAAATCATAATCCAGCGGATTAAGATCGGGACTAGACGACGGCCAGTCTTCAGCTCTGATGAAGTCCGAAACGTTCGATTCCAACCAAGACTGCGTGGACCGAGCTTTATGACCCGGCGCCGAGTCTTGCTGGAAGGACCATACTTGGTTATTGAACATGGTGATGTTAAGGGGCTTAACTACCTTCTCAAGAATGGTATCTTGATACACTTGTGCCGATGTTTTGATACCTTTTTCACAAAAATATGGCTCAGTCACTCCTTCATAGCTAACACCCCACCAAACCATCACTGAAGTCGGATAATGTCCACGTTGCACTCTGTCGACTAATTGGGAAGCTTCCTTAGAGCTTTGAGCATAAATACGGTCATTTTGTTTGTTAAAATGTTGCTCAATTGTAAAAATTTTCTCATCCGTAAACAAAATTTTTCTGTGACCTCCCTTTGCGTACCGCTTCAGTAGTTGTTTCGATTTTACCACCCTATTCTTCTTTAAATTATCAGTTAAGAAATGGCCAGTGCGTCTCTTATAGGCTGCAAGTCCTAAGTCATCTTTTAAAATACGCGACATGGTTCTAGGTGCTATCTTCATTTCCCGAGATAAAATCTTTTGCTTTCGGACAGGATTTCTTCGAATTCTTTCCCTTACTGCTTTGACCACCTTTTTCGTACGAACACTACGTGGACGGCCAGATCTTTTTCTGTCACAAACAGAGGAGGTCTCATTGTACCTATTAATAGCCCGGTACACAAACATTTTACTAATACCAAGTGTATGGAGAGTTTTAAAAATTGCATTTGGCTCCATACCTACTTTGTGTAATGCTATCACAGCGATTCGGTTCTCTTTATCACCCCACACCATTTTAATATCGCAAAATATTTTACAATGTATTGGCGCCAAAATGAGAAAACACAATGAACAATCGTATAAAAATGACAGATTCGAAATTCAAATGTAATATTTTTTTATAATTAAGTGTAACAGTATTTATGGCCAGACTAAGTATATAAGACTTGATGTAAGATTATGTTTCTTTATGTTTTTGCGTTGTCACTATATTCAGTAAAAAATAAAGAAATGGAATATGGATATGGCTACCATAAAAGGTTATTTGCTATCAAACCAGATAACATTTTTTGACTAAATAGGTACTGATGTAATCGACTTAATTCACATTAGATTTCATAACTTTTTAAGCCAGAAAAATTACGCGACTGATTGTTTTTCTCCTCAAAATCCTGGTAACCTCGATAGATCTTGACCTATTATTGGGCGGTAAATAACATTGTTACAAGTTTGCATTTGTTGAAATTGATAACCAGCCAAGGTTTGGACCCAAATTCAATGTAACCTTCATGATATACCTCAGAAAAGGACCTAGAGTATCATGTGTTTTGTTGGTTAGTGCGAGACCGGGAGCCCTTTGACGTACAGGTAACAATTATCGTGGTAAGTGTGTGAACCTAATACTGCTACGACGACTACCATGCCTTTTACATCCCTAAGTGGGGCATGAACAAGCATCTCACTAGGCCGCCGTAGTGTGGGTCACCATACTACATTGACTGCATTCGCTATGAATATGGTATCCACAACTCTTGGATTCTATTCATGGTTTCCCTTAGGTAAAGTAGAGGCACTTTGGCAGACTCTCAAAGTATATCTAAAATGTTATATTATATTTATAGTATAGTTTTTATCATTTAGTTTATTTTCATGAAAATTAACAATAGCTTTTAACTGTCTCTTTATCGTATCCGATAAAAATCTGTACTTACAAATTGTATAATGATACTTATGAATTCTAAAACAGGAATCTACACTAACCTTAAGAGAGCCCATCTTTCACCTCTTAAGGTCACTGTATATCACACTATGTCAGTCACTCGTCACTTATTGTACTATAAAATGTGGCGAGATACACAAAACGCACCTACATACTTGAGCGGGCACATAGAGTCGTCTTAAAAGTCACACCATTCAAAGGTTTTAGATATCCTACTGAAGTGCTTTTTAGCGATTACAATGTCCTCACTGTGAGACAGCTCTATCATCATTGAATTTTATAAAGAGAAAGCCAACACAAGGAAAATACAGCTACAAAAATCTTAAAGCATCTGTTCTGTAAAAAAATACCCAATCACATTTACGTCCACACTATCATTCACACATATTGCGCAATCATACACATACACATTCACACATACATTATATACAGTACGAATATACATACATATGTGCATTTAAGCTGTAACTAAAACTTGAGCAGTTTTTGAATAATAAAATTTCTACCTTGTTGAAGAGCCGTCCCAATGTATAATCTGAAAGAACACTGGTACTCATAACATTAGTAAAATCTTACTAAGAATACCAGAGTGCCATGAAGACTATCATGTTTTCTTCTTTTATGCACGTTTTTATGCTTGTAAAAAATATTATTGCACTATCATAATATAAAATTTATTATTATTCTTACTCGTAAAATGCAATTTTGAGTTGTTGTGTCTAATTTTCAGCTCTGATTTTGGTAGAAGCAACTGCTATCATGGCAACACCTCGTATTTACATCTTCAACGCTAATCATTCTTTCTTATTCTACATACTGTTCCAAGGGCGGCCATTATTTTCTGGATTCTTCGTAGGTCCATAATGTGATGAAACATTGTAAAAGTGACCAATAAATAATTCAGTTATTAAATATATTTTGTTAAGTACATAAAGTATTTCTTAAAATTTTACTAATTAAAACATTGTTCTTTCGGCAATGCTTTTGATATTTTTAGATTTTAGTGTTTGTTATTTAATTTTTATTTTATGCCTATATTTATAAAAAAATTAGAGTGATTTTAAGCAGCAAAATTATCGATACAATTAACAGACTTGTTAGTAAAGAATATTGCTTCATTGTACTATTAAATTGATATAGTTTGAATAGAACAAACACAAGAGTAAAAAAAACATATCAAATCAACATCATCATCATCATGATCAACAACCTTTAACAGTCCTCTGTTGGACATAGCCCACTCTTTAGCAAAAAGACTTTGTTTTACTATACCACACTAGCGAGACGGGCTGGTATAGGGTTTGTTTCAAGTCTTCCTTCTCCTTGTAGTGATGTTATCCTGCGTAGTTCGTCCCTTAGATGCCTCTTGGGACACTCACGGGATAAGTAGGGGTGGTGAGACTCCGTTCTTAATTCATCATCACCACACTTTATTACTTACTAACTTTAAACTATTCAAATTTAAAGTAACTATTACATATTTTGTTTATGAAAATTAATGGAATACCACAAACATTTTGACGACGTTGTACTGGCCGTAGTTACAAGCTGTCAATCTGTAAGTATGGTGTTAGTGGGTAAATTTCCGAAATCCCAATAATAGAATTATTATTTACGTACATTTCTTTTTTTATTTAAGTAGTAGTTATTCAGTTAGTAGTATGAAAATTTAATATTAATTATACTCAAATCTAGGGTCAGTAACCTTATATTATCTAATATGTATTCCTAAATCCACAAGAAACGTTTGAGAAAGAAATATTTATTTCTGATTCTTTTGCCAAAACCTATTAGTCTTGAATACGACGCATCCGTGCTTGAGATAATCTCTCACGTATTTCATTGTATTGTTTACATTTATCTAAGTATACCAAAGAATTATGTTAAATAAATATAATGTTCTTATTATTGTTCCTTCTAGACCTTACCCTTAACTTGGAATTGACCTTTCTTGTTCGCATTGACCACTTAGCACTGTTTCGTGCTGCGGCTTGATCTAAATGTGCCTTTTTCAGATCTGCCACGTGACCACTTTTTTATTGGCAAGTCTAAGTCTAGTTTTATCATGTAATCGTCTGGTGTATTAGGATGTGGCCATACCACCTTTAACGTTCCTTTTTACCTTCTCGACTATCACGACAATCCCAAAACTTCTTCTGATGCACTCATTGCGGATTTTGTCTAGTAGGGTGACGCCCGTTGACAAGCGTATTATGTGAATTTCTGCAGCGTGCAATTTGTTAAGATGCTGCTTGATGGTTACCCAGATTGTCTTTGTGAGATTTAAAAGAACTATCTAAGTGATAACATACACTTCTTTTTGAAAGTACTATTACACATTTTTTGTTAAATAACTAATTCTGCGATTGATGCTAATTTAAAATTTATATCAACAAATTATATACATTGTCTGAAATTACTTATTAGTTGTAATAACGTTTCAGCTGTAACTGTAGCAAGAGCAACTGCTGTCATGATACCACCACAAGTTTATGTTTTCAAGGCAAACAGGTCTTTCTTATTTTATATATTATTCAACAGTCGGCCAATGTTTTCTGGAGTTTTCATAGGCGCTTCACAAGGTGACTAAACATTGGAAAAAGTGAGCGGTAATTTACTTATCATTTTCAAAGTATTTCTTATTATTTTCAAATAAAAACATTTTTTTTATTTTTCTTGTATTTTTTATTTATATGTCTTTGTTCATTGTTTTATTATTATTAGCAAAAGCATTAATAAGTATATTTTTTTATGACTAAACAAGATTATGACTTACCAAAATCTAAATTATTGCTTAGTGCTATTTTGTATTTTAAGTACATTAATTCTTTATTGTATTTCTATTGTAATGAAGTTCTACTTACCAAATCAGTATTCGTGAGGTATGATACTCACATCCATCTTAAAATATCGAAGGGCTTTGTGAAATCAATAGTAATATAGTATATCTGCACGACAGTAGTAATTCATTTTTTATTTTTAATGCAATATTTCAGTACTGACCTTAAAATTTATTACATGATTAAAAACAATTAAACACTAAACTTACTTGCGTAATTTAAACACGATTAAAGTAACACTGTTCTGTATTAGTTTCATGTCGTTTAATCCATACAAAAGAAATAATTACGTAAGAAAACAGGATATCAGGTAGAATGTATTTCTCTTTCTTTATAAAACTTACTTTCAAATACAAAAGATAAGGTTAATGATACAATACAATCAAACTCAATAACATTCTTTTATAGCTTCCGTTGATAGTTTCAACGTACGATAATTAATTATTTTTCGTTCTGTTTTTTATTCAGACATGTCTTACTTTAGGATCTGGAGCACTAGTGAGCAATTGATCACGACATCAACCAACATTATTCCCCTTGAGACTTCTATATTGACGTTTTAATTAAACAGTTGCCCTTAAAGTTGCACAATGGAGTAGATTTGCGGCCGTCTGAGTCTTGTCCGTTACATTGGAATTTGTAATTAAGAAACAACGTCTCGGAACAAAATCTGTTCACAAAGTCAGTCGAAGTATTTTATCTTGTTTGCCGCAGCTTTGCGTAAACACCCGTATGGGGATGTGGGAAAATAGGATAGTTCAAGTTCTTGTGGTTATTCACTCTTCACTGGTTGTTTGTTGAATATAAGTTTGTTTAGGTATAAGTGTAAGACAACATCTTCAGGCACCGAACAAAAATATAGGTTCAGTTATGCGAGGAAAACTGTAAGAATAAAAATTACGCAAACATAATCAAAATATTATTAGTCTTCATAGCTTCTAAAATAACTTTGAACTTTCAAAATGGAAAATTGATATGCATGAAGGGGTACTTTTCAGACGGTTGTTCCGTATAATATATCCCTGGTAAAAATTAATTAAAGCTTGAAGTTCTTCAAATAATATGCTCCTTTTATACGATTTCTATATTACCGCTACCCTCTACCAACTTAAAACAAGTTCATACATCCTATAATAGATAAAATATTATTATATTCTACTGTAACAGGTTGTAAATTTAATAATGTACTCGATATCACTTATAGATATAAGTTTGATCACCGGGAAATTGGTGAAACTATCTAATATTTTAATAACTTTTTAAATTAATGGCCACTGTCGAGTCGGGGAGCGTCTTGGCGCTTAGTGCCTTGATACTGGGTGTGCATACTACCGTGTCGCATTTGCAACGTTTAAAAGGACATAAAGTTTTCTTTGTATTCGGAACTGATTTTTATAAAAACTTCTTTCTCTCTGAGCCATGAACAAATGATTACTTGAGGACAAAAAAAGTACAATTATTTATTATTATTCTAATACTTATTTATTTCTTTCCTAACTCGTGTTTAATAATCCTTGCGTGTCTTTAATTTTGTATCACACAAATGTTTCATTAACTTAGTTAGTCACGTTCCAAAAATCATTGTAAACAAACTACCGTAACATCGTTCACGTCATTGGATGACCCACTAGAGCAGAAGTACATTTGTCTGTCATATCGTGTCACAACACAACCCCCACCACTATTCATCAGGTGCGAGCATTTTGTGCCAGGACAGAACATCACAACACGACAGGTATATACGTTTCTAACCGTACTCAATGTATGAAACTGATATGCTCCTGTGTCATACGATACAACACGACACTTACATGTGGTTCTGGTTTAGCGTCTACTTATAGTGGTTTGAAAAATCTTATCATTTGTATAAATCAAGTCCTCACGACCTTCATGATAAAAATTAAAGGACTTGATGTCCCGAATATCCAATATTTCAATCTTAACAGGTAAAACAAAACGATTTCATAAGTACGGCTACTAAATTAGCTTAGGATAACATCGAAGTTCCTCGTAAATTTAGCTCAACTCCGTCGATTGTAAAGACCGCTGGCTCTCCAGTAAATTGATCTTATCGGGAGGCTACCCGATGTTCATAGTTAGTGGGTCTTAGTTCATTGTGAAATTCGCAAGCGGCTGTAAACTCTGTCGGTCAACTAATTTACCGGCAGACCAATCTTTACCTTAATGGCTATAATACAGCTGTAGCCTCACAAACTTCTTCATAGCTACATAAATTTAACAAACTATAAGGGTAATGATCGACTAAAGCACAGTCAAAAGTTTTTGATCAATTAAATTATGCCTGATAAAGTAATTTTTGTCTTAGACTTCAGACACCACTTAAAGCGAGTCGTCAAAAAATTCTTAAAGTTGTATTTTACAAAACTGAAATAATTAAAGAGAGACTAAATTCTGTCTCATTTTAACTCGAGTTTTACTTTACGATGAGATTAAAATTAGGTAATCGAATACATTGTTATATGTTAAAAATGCTTTAGACCTGAAATGTAATAAATGCAGATCCTTGGTCATCCTATTCTACCTTTTTAAATAATAATAATTTCCCAAAAAGAAGATGAAAAAAAGAGAGAATTAATTTATCATTTTTTGTATAGTCATCAAATCATTTTTTCCTTTATGTCCCTTGAAGTTTTACAACTTTGGCTAGTGATAATCTGTTGTTATGAATTTTCATATACAAAGTACATTGTTTTAATCGGATAGGTAAGATAGATATATATATATATATGCTTTAAAAAAAGTAATAACAGTGTGTTACTATTTCTGTTGTAAAACATAGTTTTTATATAGGTTTTAAATTCATTTTTAAATACTCTTTTCATCACACCATCTTATGTTTTTCTGGTAAGCAATTACTAATTGTGCTAGTGTTGTCAAATTGTATAAAATACTATATTGTGAAATAATTTGTGGTATACTTTAAAAACGAGCACAGTTACACTCAATTACTTTTAACTAAGACACACTATTTCACTAAACATCCAATTGTTTGTTTTAAAGAAGTTTTCAATTTTTATTATCCAGCCAATGTAACATCTGCAGTTGTTAAATTATAGCAGATTTTGTATGAGGTATAAAGGCTTCTAACTTCTATATTTTAAATTGACTGTCTTCTCCTGTGTACTAACTATTCAATTCTATCTAATTACGAACTATATGTACGTATATTCATACATTTACGGCCTAAATCCATAATCCTCTCGGTTAGTGGTATCTTATTAACTGTCTGGTATCTCAAATTCGAAATAGTTTAGGCAGAACTAATAGTTGAAAATGGTAGATCGAACTGACGCATCAAAGACTACTGAATCATAACTAACCCGAATAAGTGATACTGAGGTAGAAACGTTACTAGATGTAGTACGTTTGTATTAAGTATTTTGTATTCTAGGTTACAACTATTAAACTACGACATCAGGGACGAATATTATCAGGACGATTATTTGTTTATGCTTATACATATATTTGGTTATACATGTATTTACAAAAAAAATACAATTATTTATGTTTATTTTATTCGAGAATATTAAGTACTAGCATAACACTCTATATTTTAATTTAGTTTAATGTTTAATTTAATGAGCAATATGCACCAGCATATTATTATTAAAGTTAAGGACGGCGATGACGCAAAGAGGAGAATTGTATATAATTGTGACAATTAAAACAGTACTTCATTCGCCATTATGATGAAAAATACTTCATGTTATCCATAATTATGTCACGAGTTGTACTGAACACACTAGAATTATTAAGAATGTCAATTTTTACAAACATACTTTTTAGTTTAGTAATCTTTTATTTACTTTTCCCGTTAATTGCTTGTCTATTGCTTAATAATAAATATTGGTTATTTTTTGGGCATATGCGAATACTTTTAACTGGGTTTCTTATGCTTCTGACTTCTGTGCATCAGTATGCTAGCTGAATTTTTTTCGTAACTATGAAAAAGCATAAATATGTTATATGACTTTTTTAACTTGACTGACTTCCTAACCAAGCTTAACCAAAGCGCACTTAGGTCTATTTATGTATTTATTAAGCTTTATACATAAATTAATACGCTCCCGGAATTAGTACATGAAGCATTCCCTACCAGCCACCCAAATGGATTTTGAAGGAAAAGAATGAAGAAGGGGCACTTAAAAAAAATGTCATGTTAAAATTTATAGGAGACATTAAATACTAACTAAAAGTAAGCCGTAGAATACATAAATATATAATAGGTGATATAGGTGAATATAGGTGATATAGGTACACAAATATTCATAAAATTTACTTAATAGGATTTTCTGGTGATCTTATTTTAAAAATAGAAAATATTCTGTTTTTTATTTGGTTTAATAGAGAATTATTGATTTCAAAGGACTATAGTATTGTAATAATCTATTACAAAATTAGATTCAGTCAGAAAAGTGTTAGTTACGGATCTATGAGAATATAAAAATAGTTAACTAAAGTTTTTTTTTAATACTTTCCTACACAAGTATGTATGCAGATAAGAAAAGTGCATTATGGTAGTGAAAAAATAATATACCTGTAAGACAGCTTAGCAATCTTGGCACGGATATGCAATTAAGACTCACGTACACCAATTATTGGAGTGCAGTTGTAAACTCGTGCACGTTTCTTAAACTACAGTATTGTTACCAGTTCTAAAATAATACAATATATTGTATAATTTCAGACTTTTATCGTACTTTCAAGACAATTGTATGGTAACTATATATAAATATACAGATAATATAAAAAATTCAGAGCTTCTAACTACCACAACAATTATTTTACAGATTGATTGAAATGAGTATTTTTTTTTAAATTAAGTTACAAAAACAATTGGTGCAAATTTCACGCTTCTATAATTTAAACTTACGTTTTTTACAGTAATATAAGATTGTGTTATAGACAAAACAGGCTGAAATATGATTCGTGAGATACAAACACAAATCGCCACCTTTTTTGTTTTTAAAGTTTTTAAATCTTGTGATTCACCAAGAATGGAACTAGCAACACATTACTAGTCGAGGGATATTTTAAATTTTAGATGAGAAATAAGCCACAGCAGACTACTTTTAGAAATAGGTCACTAACTCGACTATAGGTTAGCGTGGGTGTTTCTTGGAACTCTGAAGTGTCGGTACATCATCAGCCTATCTTCAGCTTATCGTAGTCCACGGCTGGAAATAGGCCTCTCACATTGCACACCACTTGTTTCGTTATGGAAGTTTTGTCCATAATCACCACGCTAGGCAGGCGGGTTGGTGATCACAGAGCGTAACTCGTTGCACCGGTGACGCTGCTGCTTGTCACTGGGATACTACATTTAGCTACGCCTGTTGGGTCGAATAAAATACCATCGATCGGTCGCCAGAGCTTCGTTCGTCGTTCAGCAGAGTGCACCGCATGCAGATGAAGTTGGTTTGGAGCGACAGATTGTGGTTCACCCCCTTATACCCTATAGTGACGGAACAGTGCCTTAAAAATATGTAATGTATGTAAGATATTTAGTTTTTTCTATTAATTATATCATACATTCATCGTTGTAATATGTATAATGCGAAAATAATATTTATATTTGTTATGTACTCAAAAATCGTTAGAGCTTCAGAATTTGTTTTGGTGAGTGCTTAAAATTAGTTAAGAAGAAATTTAAGATAACGAGACTCCCTCAGGATATTGAAGTTTAATGGTCGACGGATGTACTTCGCAAATTAGACCAATTACGACAAAACAGAAGGAAGGTCTCGTATTGCATAACTACTCAAGTACTGGTCGTTTTAAATGTATGCAATGCAACTTATACATTTTTTTTAAATTATATTATAAAATTAACTAAATATGATAACAAATGAAAGCGCTAAGTATTGTACATCATGTTAATATAAATAAAGTCTACACATTGCTTGTATTAATAATTTTACAATGGTTTGTGGTTGCAGAATGTAATTGCATTTCTTACTCCTCCGGCTATTGGCAAGCAGAAGTCGGTAAGACTTCGACAGACCCCTTTGTGGACCCTCCCTCCAGTGGGCAAAAAACATTCATAACTCTTTCACCCTATTAACAAAAAAAAAGGGTTTAACAATTGTTTTATTAGTTCTATTTGGTCTGTATAGATTTATGTAAAATACCATTTGAACTTTTCATATATGTTTGCACAATATAAAGTGATTTTCAACAATCAATCTAGTCGTATTCTAATTACTGCTTCGACCACAGCTTAAATAAGCGCATAAATTCTCTTTATTTCACTCTACTTGAGCTTCAATTATATGGTAAAAAAATACTTTATTATAAATGTCATGAGTTGCTAAAAATATACGTAACTACTACTAAATAAAACAAACAGACAGTAAAATAATACTCACATTTACACATAATTATAATTTTAATAACACATACAAAACAAACACAAATAGAAGCCATTTAAACAGAATAACTGCTTGACTACAAGCTGAATAACTTGAAATTATTCTCGACATACGTACAAAACCGCAACTGATCTGACGATCGCAGAGCGAATCTTCACGGTTCCAAAGTCACGTACCTCTTGTATAATATCTGGAAATTCAGTGGGACCATCTAAATTGGTACGAGCCGGATAATAAACGGACCGGATACAGCGAAGTGAGAGGATTTATGAAACTAGACTTGGTATTAAAGTTGGCTGTCTGATACGTGCTGAGTCTAAAGTTGTAATTATAATAAAACTAATCCTACAGTTATTAGTCTATGGGTGCATTAAACTTACATCAAGTACCGTCTATACTTAGTTACGTTTTATTTCTCGAATCTTTTTTATAACTTATTGGGTGTTGATTATTTTAGCTCAGGATATCTTTAATTTTCAAAAGGTTACATTTCTCTTATTAGATAGAGTTTGTTGTTGAATAAAAATCGTACGTTTCCACGAAAACTGTTAAAAAACTAGGGAGACAAAAAACATACATACATAAAATCATGCCTGTTTCCCCGGAGGAGTAGGCAGAGGTATATGAAATACTCACTTTTCGTCTGTATTTTGGTCTCACGTAATAGGTGGCGAAGCTATTGCCACTAATCGGATAAAACACCAAACTGTCATAAAAACAGTTAAATTGTATTACAGAATTATTAAATTGTATTATTATTTATCCTATAAAAACTAATACTTCTGTTTTCTTAGGAACAGACGAATCAATATTGTCTTTTTTTTTTTAACGTGTGGTAACCCCCTCGGGCTGTCACCCAAGCGGGGTTTACGGCAGTGTGGTGTATCGGAATTGACTCGACTAAAACCACTCGGTGTGCCACAATGCACCTGACATAGGAGGGATCCGAGATAAGCTCTTAATACGATATCCAGATCCCTCCTAGCGCCTGCCCGCTACCGCGGGCACCATCTGCGGATAAACTCTCTATTTAGGCGACATCTGCGTATGCCGTACGTCGCCCTGCCCACTCAGCGATGACCGGCTGGAGAGCCTCCACGGCAGCAAAGCCAGCACGTGGAGCCTCCAGCCAGGACGACCAACGAGCGGCCTCTCGCCACTCGCGTATCTCTTCGGGTGGAGGCCGCATGCCGCTACCCGCCCGGAAGTCTGCCGTTCACCGATAAACTTCGGCGAGCACTTCCACCTCCAAACCCCACGGGGGAGTTCTGGCTAAGGCGGATGCCGCCTCCGTCGATACAGTGCGGTAACCGCGTATGACACTAACCGCCAATATCCTCTGAGGACGCCAGAGGCGAGCCCTATTCTGAGCGGTCAGAGCCGCCGCCCATACCGGTACACCATACAGTGCCATTGACCGGACAACCCCCGTGTATAGCCGTCTCGTCGCGACGCTGGCTACACCCAAATTGGGCAAAACTCGCCCAAAGGCCGAAGCAGCGCCGACCAGCTTTGGAGAAAGCTGTCAGAAGTGCTTATCGAAGAGCCACCTGCCGTCAAGGCCTGATACTGATACTTCATCTGGACCTGAACCGGTACAAGGACCGAATTGACTACGACGAAGGCACCGGAGGCTGGACCACGACGGGGCCCATGAAACAAAGAGGCCTCCGTCTTTTCCAGGGCCACCCGTAAACCCAGCGCTCTCAGTACGCCCGATCACCAGAGAGACTCCCGTGGTCGCTAGGCGCGCCACCTCTTGAAAGTTCGCTCCCCGGGCCGTGACCAATGTGTCATCGGCGTAATAAATTACGCCCAGCCCGAGGGAGGCGACCTCGAAGGACCCAATCGGACCACTCCTGTGGAATATGCCACAGGAGTGGTCCGAGGACAGACCCCTGTGGAACATAGCACAACATGAGCTGCCGCCTCAGAACACCGTCTCGGTCCTCGCACATGACAGTACGCTCCTGTATATAGTCTGCCACAAGCCGCCTCAGGTACTCTGGCACCTCGTGGTAGTGGAGTGCTTCCCTGATGCAGCTAAATGGCAGACTATTAAATGTTTTGGCGATGTCCAACGACACCGCCAACAGCACGCCGCCCCACCGCCTCTTCGGTAACGGCCCTCAGGAGCAAACCCGGCATCGACTGTCGAACGCCCTACTCGAAAACCGAATTGGACGTCCGACAGATCGGGGCCCATCTCGCTAAGGTGCTGGACGATATGGGTAGAGAGTATCCTCTCAAACAGTTTACCCGCCTCGTCCAGCAACACGATGGGCCTATAGGCCGCTACCGATTCAGATGGCCGTCTCGGCTTCCTTAATAGGGCCAGCTTCCCGCTTTTCCAGCACTCAGGGAAGCGTCCGGACGCCAAGCTAGCGTCCAAGACCTCCCTGAGGTTTTCCAACATGTATTCAAGGGCTCGGGCCAGCACTCGGGCAGGTATCCCGTCCGGCCCGGGGGCGGTGTTCTTAGAGCGTATCCGTAGAGTATCCGTAGAACAACCGCCCCTATCTCCGATTCCCTGACGGGCAGAACATTGTCCTCGTTCCCCCGGCCGTCTCCGACCATGAAGGCCATCGACAAGGATGTATGTTCCACCCGCTGCGGGAAGAGGCCCTCGACCACTTCCTGCAGGAAGCTGGGCTGGAGTGTCTCTGTAAGGGGGGGGAGGCCGACGTGCGGAGCTTTTGTCGCGCCGCACGATAAGAGCGACCCCAGGGGTCTCGATTGAGACCCTCCAGTATCTCCTTTCTCTTAATTTCTTTGGTGCGGCTGATGGCCAGCTTCAGAGTTTTCCGCGCCCCTCGGTACTCCTCATGAAGCTGGTTCTCCTCGCCTTCTTCGCAATGTCGCCACGACTACAGGTGTAGGACCTCCGGGCACGAGTACACTCCGCGTGGATGTCCGCCAACTCCTGGGACCAACAGTGAACCTCCTTCCATGGAGGCCGGCTACCTCTGATGCGGGGCATGGCCGCATTACAGATATGCACAATGGCATTGTGGAAGCGACCAGCGCCCATGTCGACTTCCTCGGTCGGGGCCTGCGGAGACAGCCAAGAGTGAACGATGGCCGCCTCCTCTAGTAGCTCCCTATTTAATTTGGCTACAGCCCACCGCGGAAAGCGAGAAGAACGCCGCGCTGCGTGACCCCTACTAGGGTCCTGGGTCCGGGAGAGCTCAAATCGGATGTAGAGGTGATCCGAGAGCGTCTCAACCTCTTCTTTACAACAACCTGAGGTCACGTAATACAATGCTGCAGAAGTAAAATATTTTAATATTTAAATTGTTATAACCTAACAGCAAAAATAATCGCTGCACTCGATCATGAGCTGGAACTATTTAATAATTGGTTTTCAGTCACAGAATATTAATATGTATATAGTATATAATTGTTCTAAAAACAAGATTTACCATTAAACTTGGTTGCCAGATATTTTAAAGAAAAAACAAAATAACATGGTTTTCCTTTAATATTTTTTATTAAGTATATAGCACAGTTATCACTTAGCAGCTCATATTAACTATAATTGTAATATTTATTGTTATCGCCACTGAGGGTTAATTCCGCTGTGTTCTGTGTAGCACTTCCAGGGTAGTTTTCCTTCGGCCATACAGTCATAAACTCCTTGTTGACCAAACGATGCCGTACCACCCAGATTTGTGGAGCCGATCACTGTAAATATATGTTTCATTTCTATAGTTTCCAATACGCTTATTCTGTTACCTTACGCTCTAATCCTTGTTTTGGTGCCTTATATGTGAGGTCACGGCTGTTGGTGTGTTCAGACCTGTTACTACTCGATGTTAAGATCGACGAATTATATTATTAAAAACATATCTATTTTATATTTATTACGTTAGGTACTAAACGATAGACGTGATCGTCGGTATATTATTGATCAATTTGGATTGCATTGTATATTAAAATCACAATGATTAAATCATATCCGCATTGATTTGTAATATGAATAGCTAATCGACATAGAACCTTCAAGGTTAAATAATAAATATTCTTTGCATGCTGCAAGTACTAAAACACGAACATTAAAAACGCAAATATTCTTTTTAAGTTACCTACCTATTTAAATTATAAGAAATAAAATTGAAAAGTTGAAATATAGTAGACTTTTTTAAAAAATAAGTAAACTTACTTTATGACGAATCGGATTGATTGTTTGAAGTAAAAATTTGATATATTTATTTAAAAAATCTAGTCTATTGAAATATTTTTAAATTTACATTAGTTGAAGAGATGAAGTAAAAAAAAGACTAATTTAAAGAATTTGTTTTAGTAAGTTACGCAATTTAAAACCCGTGATATGGGTTTCAAATTTTATTGGAATCAACCCACATTATATATTAAAAAATATATTTGTTTTTACAATTGCAAAAGGCATAACATTTGCTGCAGCTTATTTTATACAGCACTAAGAAGGAAAAGTACTCTCTTTGATAGTAACCACTCGACTCAAGCTTTTGTACGTCAGCAACTCCGATAAACAAAGACACAGTAGACACGCCAAGACTAGTGATCCGTATACAAGTTATTATCCGTATACATTTACATAAGAATTTATAACAGAATATAAATTAAACATTCAACTTTGTTTTTAAATGCATTCTGCACTTAATTATCCTGTATTAGTATCTAGAACAAAGGATACATAGAACAAAAGCTTTGTCGTACTGAGATAAAACTAAAAGGTAGTATTTTATAGTCCTTAGGAAGTTTTTTTGAGTCCTAATAACGATTTCCCATAAACATAATAAATATGAGAGCTTCCTATTATGTCGTTTATTCAATAATGTACTAATTGTTTAAAAATTCACGTATAAGTTGACATACAGGACATGCATAAATGATCTAAGTACCAAAAAGCTACTACCAAAATTTGTACTACCGACTGTGTTATAATAATCGTACGTATTACCTAAGTCAAAAGTAGTTAAACAACTAATATCAAATATCAACGATGGAAACACAAAACTCCAAACATTGCCGACAGCAGCCGATAGCTTATTTGATTTGATACATTATTAATGTAACATGTTCAACGCGACACACTCCCTCCTCTTCGCAAAGTTAACATTGACTACGAGTAAGTTCTAAGTTTATTCATAAATGAGAAATTTATTGGCTATAGGCAAATAAATTTTCTAGCAAATATCATATGTTATTCGGAAAGAACCCCAATCGCTTATCTTAACAGCCAATGGGTAATGTTTGAGTTAGAGATTTTTATATTGCCTCTTATACTCTTCGTTTGCTTTCACGGAAAATGTACAATTGTATTTTTATTGATGTTATATTTTTTTATTCTTATGGTACTGAGTCTTCAGTACCTCAGTTTGACGTCCATATATTTCTGACTATTTAGATTACTTTAATTTTGGAAATACTAAATACTTTAGCCTCTCATTATTAGTATTTTAAATCACTCTGGCCAAATTTATTTTAAGAAAGAGTTAACGTCAATAGGGCAATGGTTGGGCTTAGTACCTGCCGCTTGGGTTGAGTCAGCGTCGCGACGAGACGGCTATACACTGGGGTTGTCCGGTCAATGGCGCTGTGTGGTGCACCGGCGTGGGCGGCGGCTCTGACCGCCCAGAATAGGACTCGCCTCTGGCGTCCTCAGAGAATATTGGCGGTTAGAGCCATACGCGGTTACCGCACTGTATCGACGGAGGCGGCGTGCGCCTTGGCCGGAACTTCCCCGTGGGATTTGGAAGCGGAAGTGCTCGCCAAAGTTTACACCACTCGACTGCACTGAGGACTCGGCTCAGCACACGCTGGCGGTTTGTTCCGCCTGGGCGGCCCAGCGTGGTGTCCTCACTGCAGTTATTGGAAGAGATCTCTCGCCACCGGCCGTCATACGCTCCATGGTCGGTAGCGACAGTTGTTTTACCGCGGTCGCAACCTTCTGCGAAGACGTAATTTCGCGGAAGGAGGCGGTGGAGAAGGCCCGGGAGGACGACCTCCACTCGCACCCAAGCTGCCGCCGGCGAATCGGGCGGCGGAGGCGCGCGTACCAGCGCCTCATGACGCCTTGAGTGTGGCCGCGGCTGGACGGGACGGGTTTTCCCCTTCATCCGTTATAGTGGCCAACCGCGAGGAGGAGACGTCCGCGTATGCCGTACGTCGCTTATATGGAGAGGTTATCCGCAGAAGGTGCCCGCGGTAGCGGACAGGCGCTAGGAGGGATCTGGATGTCGTAACAACAGCTGTTCCCGGATCCCTCCTATGTCAGTCGCAGAGTGGCACACCGTGTGGTTTTAGTCGGTCCGATTCCGACACACCACCCCGCCGTAAACCTCGGTGGGGTGACGGCCCAAATGGGTTTCCAATGGTTAAAAAAACAAAAAAAAAATACCTGCCGCTGCTTGATTGAAAGTTGCGTTATCGCCACTTATCGCTGATTTTACTCACTTTTGCTTATCTATCATAGAATATTTATACGAATGTATACTTACAAAAATCAACGCTGCGCTTATTTTCTCCCTGTAACCAATAATATTTTCTGTTACTAGTTATCATTGGCTTCAACCTATTATTAAAAGAAAGGGCAATAAAAACAATGTATACCTATGTGCATATAAAAAATACTTCCTTTTGCATATAAATCATTTATTTGCAATACTCAAATTTCATACAGATTCACACATAAATATCAGTTAATCTCACAAATTAATGTTAACAATGGGGGTTTGATACCATAGCGTTTAAGTTTAAACCACTTCACAGATCGTACAGTCCATTAGTCGCAATTATTCATCATCAACTTACCAACAGTAATTGTTACTTTACATAAAATAAGTAACAATGTAAACAAATTTGAAAGCTTTATTTAATTCTATTTCTAATGCAAACGTCTGTCCAAATGTGTTTTTAGTGGACCAATGTTATAAAGCGGTAAGTTTTGTTAGATTTAAGTAACATCTCATTAAAATTCTAAGTTTCAGTAGTCTCTTATTGAATATCAATTAGTTATGGCAATAACCATCCCGGCATGTTAAAATATCTGTCAAAGGTTTACTTGGGATAATGAATATCGTTTATTTATGATTCGATTCGACATGTACTTAGTGGTTCTTACTGTGCACTAGATTTTTGACTTAATATGTAAGTGGTATGGTATTGTTTGGATAAAAACTTTTATTATAAATAATTATCTGTACAAATATACTTGCTGATAGCTGTAAAACTGGTTCTCTTTAGATCGGCTCTATATACTACCGTGTTTAATATTAGATAATTTACAAGCTCTGAGAAGTTATTTTGTGTTTCTGTAACTCTCTTGAGAAACAGTTTGGTTTGTTATTAAATCGCATTTTTACTTCAATATTTTTATTTACTTAGAGCTTGGTGTTTCATATAGCTGTGAATTTATACCATTGACACATTTATACCTAGAACTACGACTGAACATTTATACCTAGTAGAATATTGAAGGAATATAAAATATGTGTCTCTGTATGTTAAGTCAAACATCACATCATCATGTAAATATTTTAGACTGCAAACAAAACAAAGAAAAGAATATTATTTTTATTAAATATTATGTAAAGATCGAACTAATATAAACAGTGTGTTGAAATAATCTCCAATTTTAAATCTAATGGTAATTATTAGTTCGATTGACTGTATAGTCAATATAGAGATGAGAACATGATTCATATCGTTAGATTAATCAGAATGTATATGATATGATAAATAAAACGAATTGCTATGAAATTAAAAGTATTAATAAAGATAACTTACAGCACTGACGATTGCCATTCCGACCACAATAGTGAGCAAAACAAAGTGTAATCTCATGTCGATTAGCATCCAACACTGCAACGGCACAGAAACGAACTGTCTTCTCGAGCGTTTAATGTTGCCTCACTTAATAAAGGCTTCGGAGGCAGTGGCAGACGCTTGCTAACGAGACTACCTTGGCAAACGCTACAAGTCATAGAAAATAGCGTTTCACTCTGACGTCTTCATTAGTCGATTATGAAACTTTTGGAGAAAATTTCATTTTATCTTATCTTTATTTTACAAATGAAAGTATACATAATAAAAAGTACTATCTTCGATTTTATTTAGGTATTGAATTGATTTAGTTGACGCAATATCTTATGATCCCCTAGATGGAGCAGAGAGTATCCACAGCAAATCTATATCTCATTCTCTACATATTTTTTGTTTTTACTCTATCATTAGGTTCAGAATTATTAGTTCTTCAGTGCCGATGCAGTTGCGTTTCTAGTGTTTAATGTGTTAGTTGGTTGTTGGAGTTATTCTTGGATCAAACTATTGACTTATAATCTGTCATAAATATGGTTTTATTTACAATTTTTATTTTATTCATAAGTCAAATATATATCGAAAACATGTGAAATAAATTTAAACCTCTGAACGTCCACATCCCGTCGTCATCATCGTTATGTTATCGTTGTCTACTGCTGAACGAAAGCCTCTTCCGAGGGACGTCAACTATCACAGTCTTGAGCAGTCCGTATCCATCCGTTGCCGGCCACTTGCCACAAATCGTCGATTCATCGTGTCGGTATAATTTATTTATTTTATTACACATTATTTAAGAATCCTGATATTCAAAGGTGATCTTGATACCTGATTATTAAATGAAAATATTATTCACGTTTGAATTATACGTGGTTTTATGTGTATATGTTCTTATCGCTAATTTCACGTTATCAAGGCTTTAAAGTTATCACTGTACACGTAGACCGTACCGACCACATCAGATTCTCCACGTTTATAACTTATACCATATTACTAAACCAGTTCATAGTGTGACTAGAACCACAATAGTGTGGTGCGTATTTATTGCTACAACGAGATTGTTTTGATTCTCTTCTGGTCCCAAAACGTGTAATATGCTTACTACAAAAAAGTTGTAATCAGCAGTGGAAATTACGTGATACTAGTAATAATGAAAATTGAAATAACTAGGCTACTTTGTTATATCCATTTATAAACTTGTGATCGGAATTCCTCATGCGCTTTAGAGACATAACAATCAAGTTTTTATGAGGTAAATACGGCAAAGTTACGTCATTGTAACTATGAACAATATCGCATTGAAATAAAAAGTTTTATTATTCTGCACTATTCTTTACAGATACTTACAGAAAGAATTGACTTAGAAAATCTATGCATTTTTTTTTTGTTTTATAAACATATGTATTTTAATAGTCATATAATAATTAACAATGCCCACAAAGTAACACTACATGAATTCTTAGAAATTGCCGTAAAATGTTTCCATTACATCCAATTTTAAATAACAAAGTTATCTTCAAAGACTATTCTGGTTTACGACTTTTAAATATATAGAAAATAAATTTAAGATAATATGACTAACGGCTGAAACTGGTCAAAATTACGGAACAGTAAAAACAATAAATATAGTTTTCAAGGCTTGATCTGATAGCATTTCTATTTGTTAAAAACTGAAACTAATTAATTTGTGTGATAAAGTTAAATAGTTATCGTATCCAATGAGTACTTGTAAATATAAGCGTATAATGTTGTGAGATTTAGAAAGTCATAAAACACATGAAAAGTGTGAATATACTGAAATAAAGTCTGTACTCTATAACTGTAGCTTTCTGCTAGGGAGGTGTCCAGACGCGACGCATTAAAGTACTATGAGGTAAGATCTTAGGAGTCACTAGACTCATTTGGTAAGTATATTTCTCCAGTCTAATAACTCCTTCGCTCTTTTAATCATAATATTTTAATTTAAAATATTATATTAGAGTATTCTTTAATATATACTAATATTATAGAGCTGAAAAGTTTGTTTGTATGATTGGTTGTACAAGCTAATGTCAAGAATTACTTATCGCAGAACGTTATAATTTTTATAATATCACGCTACAAAAAACAACGCATAGTATCTATGAATAATGTTTTAAAAAACGTTAAAAAATATTAATTATGAGTTGAAAGTAGACGAAGGTGCACAAGTCAGCGTATTCAAGCGTGATTATTTATTTAAAGCAGTATTAGGTACCTAGGTAGTATAGGTGGTAAAAGCAGCGGCGGGGGAATGTCCTATCTCCGACGTCAAAGTCGGAGATATTCGTATTTCTCCATCACGGCTGGGTACGGCTTGGGTCCGCTGCCCGCTTGTAGCGCTTCACAAAATTGCGAACGCCAAACGGGTGCAAGTGAGCTGGGTTTCGGTCAGGATGGAGTTATCGATGTCTTGAACTGGGGCAAATGAGGGCGAATTGTCCTAACGAGACAGACCGTGGTGCTATGCGTGCGGTGGCATAGGCCTTGTGGCGCGTACATAGATCACAAAAGCGCCCAGGTGCCCAGTCTGCTCGGACCTTGGCCGTCCAGCGGATCATCAGCTGGGGCTCAAGAAATGTTCTCCACCGAAGAAAAAGAAAAGGAGGCTACAGACAACCCCTGCTCCAGTCTTGGCGTGAACTGGCAATAGTCAGCACCTGCGGGCTGCGAGAGTGCCACAGCCGAAAACCCGTCCGGCAGAGGAGGTAATGGAGGCCTAAAATTCGTGCCTCCTCAGAATGTTCTGCAGGGTAACCTCAATCACTTCGCGCAGCGCAAGATCTGCTGATGCAGATACTCGTTGAGCGGTTGGTTGCTCTAGTGGTGGTAGCGCAGCTATATTGTGTCCCGGATCACCCTAGGTGGTTCGGGTTGGATGACGGCACTGCCGTTATTTTCTGGGCAGGGCTCGAAGATGGCCTCCACTGTATCCTCCGTCAGTGAAGACTGGAGTTTGTGGCAAGTAAATGGGGTTCCATGGTCATTGTAGGCCGTTACATATCTCCGAGTTGCGGCCTCCCCGTATTTGAAGTGTACCTGGATGGCTTCAGGAGCTGCATTTGCACTTACCTGTACCATCTGGTACTTGTCCTAAGCGATTTCAATGCCCGCTCCACACAGTGGAGAGATCGCCTGGATAACGTGAGAGGAGATACATTCGTTGAGTGGGCGGCAGGACTGAACCTCGGTATAGTGAACCCGGGCTCAGTTAGCACCGATTCAATGCGATGGCAGGGGGAGTCAATCGTCGACCTGATGTGGGCAACTCCCCTAGGTATCGAGCAGGTATCAGGATCGAGGGCCATGGAAGAAGTGGTCACTTTATCGGACCACCACCACATCGTCTTCGATGTGGCTACCTGCTACCCAGACACAGGCCTAGACTGCCACTCTAGCTGCCCTCGGTGACGATGATCCCTCAAGCGAATGAATCGAGACATACTCGTTGCCACAGCTATCGTTGGCGAAAGGCCAGGAGAAGAAGAACGAGTCTTGTCTTATCCAGATGCGCAGGCGACCTGGTTCCGTGGCGTTATGACTGACGTCTGGGACGCGTCGATGTCACGAGTCAGGCCGGGAGGCAGGAAGGGTTCTGTGTACTGGTGGACAGCGGAACTCGAACAACTTCGCACAGCGTGCTCGAGAGCCCGTCGCCGGTTTCAAAGAACCCGAAGAAGACGGCGAGCTACAGCCGAGTAGATTGCCGAAGTGAGGTGGGAGTATAGTGCCGCAGCAAAGGCTGTAAGCTTTGCGATCGTTCGAAGATTCGTTCTTGGAAGAAACTCATAGAGTGACTGGACAGGGATCCTTGGAGGTGAATCCTTGGGGGTGAACCCTTGAGTGATCCTCAGGTAGTATCCTTAGTATCCTTAGTCGATAAAATAGGACGAGACCTGTGCCCGCTAGCAATCGTTGTTGCCATACTGGCGGATGAACAGAGCTGGGCCGCAGTGGTCTCTTTCTGCGAAGCTATTATGCTCCAGAAAGAGACCGCTGAACGGGATCGGGAGAGGGCCGATCCTTAGCGAAGAAGACGTCCGCGGCGTTTTGAACCGTCAACGAGACCAATTTGCACCAAGACAACAAAAAAAAGGCACCTATAGGTATATACATATATGAAATCTGGCTGCGTAGACGAGTATATGAAATACTTTAAAACTTCTTACAGTAACCTCTAAGGTAATATGAACACGTACTTCAGAAACTTTTAACACTAAAAAGTAGTTTTATATAAAACAAACGAATTTCACTCAGCAATAATGTGGTGTCAGCAAAATTAAAAGGCAAGTAGGTGCTTCATTTCTAAATTATAATGCTATTTTAGATCGTGAGACCTCAACCACATAATTTAAGAGTTTTTTACGGAGTTTTCATTGCTCGTTATCTGATGTATTTTTACTCCTCTTACAATGAATGTAAGAATGGTAGGTAACATAACAATGTTTATTTTATACACATTATTAACAAAAAAGAGGTCTAGATTCTTGAAGGCTCTAAAATTATTTAGTAAATAAAGGTAAATGTATACACGTAGTGTTCTTAATTTTTATGCTTAAAGGACTGGAACAAAAACTATATCAAAGAGATTTTCGTGTTACATTTGAGTGTACTGAAAGTAATATGTAAATATAAACAAATATATTATGTGTAGTGATAATAATGTTTAACATATTACTGTTGCCAAGCTTGTGGCTTACAACAAAAACTTAGTTTTTATCAACAGGATACGGGTTCACTTACACTTTCATCATTTGAAACGTAAAACAATTTAGATAGTCGAAATATGTCGCTCATTAAGGAAACTGTTAAGTATTAACATTGAGAGGTACAATTTGTGTCAGTCACTTAAAATTAGTTCAAAGTGCTTAATTCTTAATATACGTAGGCATAAATGAATTCAATTTCACATACATGTGTTCACCTATCGAGTACATCATAAAATAGATAATGATCAATTTACTGCATGGAAGGCGTAGTGATAAAAGCGGTCACTTTGTCACTTCGTAGTGGGCTGAATGTTGTGACCCTACGTGGGAGAACAATGCGTTTTGTGTTGTTGTTGTAATATATTCTTCTTCCGAGTACGAATATTCTTTGAATTCACTTCGTTAATATGGGTGAAATCAATCAACCCGATATACACTTTGAAGTATAGTGTTGTATTTAGAAAGTATCGAATCTTTCCAGAGCAGCTTGATACCTTTGATTTACGACTATTTATAAACTCATGAACCACTTATTTTTGTGTGGGAAAAACAATATGTACGACAAAAGTTTCTATAAAAAATATAATTAACTCCTTTCAGTCTATTCCTTTCTTTTACGTTCAGAAACCGTAAGTATAATATCCAGATACTATAAAACTTGAAAATCTTGCTCTTGAAAAACTTTGATTTGTGTTAATAGAAAGTTTAAATATGATATTTAACACCGAAAGCTGCAAGCAACGCCCTAACACAATATTAAACGCCCTCATCCGTAAAACTTATCTCATAACAGTACACGAGTTAGGACGGTGTAAAGACATCATTTACAGGGACAAAATAAGGATCATCGTGCACACAGCGCTCGTAAAACAATTTGTAAGCTCGTATAAACTTATCCAATCTCGTTTGACTGAGTACTAAACGAGTAATACGTTACGCGGTGCGGACTTGAGATTTATTGACTATTTGTTTCTTCATTACTTCTGTGTAGTAGAAAATGCATCTATAGTGGTGTAGAACCCATAATTTCAGAAATATATAAAACCTCCTCAAAATAAAGGACTTTAAAACTCACAAGCTTATTATACTGTGTCTCACCATAATCGATTACTGTTTAACATGACTTAACTTTTAAGAGATATCACTGACTGAAAATATGATAAAATGTAATAAATCTTCCTTAATTTGACATTCTTAGATAATTTTATGATTTTTTGTTCAAAATTGAATGATGTAAAAAGAATTTTGAAAATAGATTTATAAATAATAAAGTCGTGATTTTGGGGTCGTAATAAATTACTGTTATAATAAATTAAAATATGAAAAAAAACAACAAATTTGAGAAAAAAATTGAATTCATTTAAAACTAATCTATTGGTTGAAAATATTAATATTAAACACTACTGTTTATCAGAGCAATCTTAACAGTGAAAATAAACAGAATTTTCGTGAGAGTTAAGTTAGGTTATAACTAATTTGACAAAGAAAGCATTGACATCACAAACGAAGTAATGAAGCCCACCTTATTATATTTATTATAATCACAATAAGATCTACTTGTATGAATATTAGCATTAAATTCTATTACAAAAAATAAGCTATGTTGTGATAGTTTTTTTTTTTTTTTTTTTCTTTTTTTTTTTAACGTGTGGAAACCCCCTCGGGCTGTCACCCCACCGGGGTTTACGGCGGGGTGGTGTGTCAGAATCGGACCGACTAAAACCACACGGTGTGCCACTCTGCGCCTGACATAGGAGGGACCGGGAACAGCTGTTATTACGACATCCAGATCCCTCCTAGCGCCTGCCCGCTCACACGGGCACCACCTGTGGATAAAACTCTCCTTTTAGGCGACGTACGGCACACGCGGACGTCACCTCCTCGCGGCTGGCCACTATAGCGGATGGAGGGGAAAACCCGTCCCGCCCATCCGCGGCCACACTAAAGCCGGCATTAAACGCTGGTACGCGCGTCTCCGCCGCCCGGTACGCCGGCGGCGAATTGGGTCCGAGTGGAGGTCGTCCTCCCGGGCCTTCTCCGCCGCCTCCTTCCGTGAAATTACGTCTTCGCAGAAGGTTGCGACCGCGGTAAAACAACTGTCGCTACCGACCATGGAGCATATGACGGCCGGTAGCGAGAGATCTCCTCCAATAACTGCAGTAAGGACCCCACGCTGCGCCCCCCAAGCGGAACAAACCGCCAGCGTGTGCTGAGCCGAGTCCTCACTGCAGTCGCAGTGGTGACAGGCGGGACTCAATTCCCTCCTGGCGACCGAGTGCAGATACTTCCCGAAGCAACCGTGCCCGGAAAGGACCTGCGTCAGTCGGAAGGAAAGGGTCCCGTGCTGTCGCCCTGCCCACTCGGCGATGACCGGCTGGAGAGCTTCCACGTCGGCAAAGCCAGCACGTGGAGTCTCCAGCCGGGACGACCAACGAGCCATCGTGGCTAGACGAGCGGCCTCTCGCCACTCGCGTATCTCTTCGGGCGGGGGCCGTATGCCGCTACCCGCCCGGAAGTCAGCCGTTCGCCGATAAACTTCGGCGAGCACTTCCGCCTCCAAATCCCACGGGGGAGTTCCTGCCAAGGCGCATGCCACCTCCGTCGATACGGTGCTGTAACCGCGTATGGCTCTAACCGCCAATATCCTCTGAGGGCGCCAGTGGCGAGCCCTATTCTGGGCAGTCAGAGCCGCTGCCCATACCGGCGCACCATACAGCGCCATTGACCGGACAACCCCCGTGTATAGCCGTCTCGTCACGACGCTGGCTCCACCCAAATTAGGCAAAAGTCGCCCAAGGGCAGAAGCAACGCCGACCAGCTTTGGAGAAAGCTGCCGGAAGTGCTCGTCGAAAAGCCACCTGCCGTCAAGGATCAGGCCCAGATACTTCATCTGGGCCTGAACCGGTATGAGGACCAAATTGACTACGATGGAGGCGCCGGAAGGTGGACCACGACGGGGCCCATGGAACAAAAGGGCCTCCGTCTTGTCCAGGGCCACCCGCAAACCCAGCGCCTCAATACGCCCGACCACCAGAGAAACTCCCGTGGTGGCCAGGCGTGCCGCCTCTTGAAAGTTCACTCCCCGGGCCGTGACCAATGTGTCATCGGCGTAACGCCCAGCCCGGGGGGAGGCGACCTCGAAGGGCCCAGTCGTACCCCACATTCCACAGGAGTGGTCCTAGGACAGACCCCTGCGGAACACCGCACGACATGAGCCGTCGCCTCAGAACACCGCTTCGGTCCTCGTACATGACAGTACGCTCCTGTAGATAGTCTGCCGCTAGCCGGCTCAGGTACTCTGGCACCCCGTGGTAGTGGAGGGCTTCCCTGATGCAGCTAAATGGCAGACTATTAAATGCGTTGGCTATGTCCAATGACACCGCCAACAACACGCCGCCACAGCCCACAGCCTCTTCAGTAACGGTCCTCAGGCGCAACACAGCATCGACCGTCGAACGCCCTGCTCGAAAACCGAATTGGGCGTCCGACAGATCGGGGCCCACCTCGCGGAGGTGCCGGACGATGCGGGCAGAGAGTATCCTCTCAAACAGTTTACCCGCCTCATCCAGCAACACGATGGGCCTGTAGGCCGCTACCGATTCATCTGGCCGCCCCGGCTTCCTTAATAGGACCAGCTTCCCGCTTTTCCAGCACTCAGGGAAGCGTCCGGACGCCAAGCTGGCGTTCAGGACCTTCCTGAGGCGATCCGACATGTGGTCGAGGGTTCCTGCCAATACTCGGGCAGGTATCCCATCTGGCCCAGGGTCGGCGTTCTTAGAGCGAATCCGTAGAACAACCGCCCCTATCTCCGATTCCCCAATGGGCGGAACATTGCCCTCGTGTCCCCCGTCGTCTTCGACCATAAAGGCCATCGATGGGGGTGTGTGCTCCACCCGCTGCGGGAAAAGGCCCTCGACCACTTCCTGCAGGAAGCTGGGCTGGAGTGTCTCTGTAAGGGGGGGGCCCGACGTGCGGAGCTTTTGTCGCGCCGCACGATAAGGGCGACCCCAGGGGTCACGATCGAGACCCTCCAGCATCTCCTTTCTGTTAATTTCTTTGGCGCTTCTGATGGCCAGCTTCAGAGTTTGCCGCGCCTCTCGGTACTCCTCATGAAGCTGGTCCTCCCCGCCTTCTTCGCGGTGTCGCCGCCGATTACGAGTGTAGGACCTCCGGGCACGAGTACAGGCCGCGCGGAGGTCCGCCAACTCCTGGGACCACCAATAAACCTCCTTCCGTGGAGGCCGACAACCTCGGATGCGGGATGTTGTGATAGTTGCCTTAACCCTTTGCAGAAAAAGGACCTTTCTTAGTTCATCTAAAATATATTTTCAGAAACAATATCGATGATCCTTACCAATAAGACTAGTATTTTAGTTTATAGAGGACTTAGGCTGATAGATTATGATAACAATATATTATGAAAATACCGACTACAATATATAATAATAATATGAAATTTTAAAACGAAATGAGTAATACAATTTAAGCTTTTCAAGGAGTGGCCTGTGTCGAACAGTTTACTGTTATTGAATAATGAATGGATTAAAGTTTTTTTGTTTGTAATAGCTGCTAAAATGACTACTCTGATTGAGAGAAAGCGGTAGAATCCAAAAGTCGTGGCTTCCATCGGGCCATCCTCATTGCGATAGTGGATTTCTAAGGTCAGCATGAGTCATCATGTAGAGGAAGGAGGAAAGTGGGACTAGTTGGAAGAACTCGTCAGAATACTGTCCATGACAAAGGTGTTAGAAAGCTCCCATAAGGGCGACATGTCTTTGCAACTGCAGAGTCTCAAGAAATTCGGTGGCTTCGGGACCGTCGATGATGTGAAACAGTGTGGGCGATAGGATGGAACCCTGAGGAATACCAGCGTTTACCTACTGATAATCAGAGGCCACGCCGTTGTTAAAGACCAAAATTCGGCGCTGGTGCAGGAAGGCAGCAACTTCGAATGAATTTTTATACTTTCACGATTTTTACATATACATACAATTTTGTTGCGCAACGGGACTTATTGGCCATAAAATCATTAGGTTTAGGTTTACCTCTAGATATTTAGATCACACCGCTTGTAGTCACGGGTGGATAGTCTACCCGTGACCACAAGCGGTGTAAACCGTTCGAAATATCGGAATATAGAAAATATCGTAACTTTTTTAAATAATATTATGTCAAATAAATTCCACTGTAAACTAAACTACGTGAATGTTGAAAGTTTAAAGAGAAATGAACTGAGCCAAATCTAGTCTAGTCAGTCTAAAGGCATATTGCCGACCATTCAGCAAGCAGTGACTCTCCAAGTAGTGGACCAAGTGCTTGATAATGATCCGTTCGAGCACCTTGCAGAGAATGGAACTGACGGTTATAGGTCGGTAATTGACTGGATTGGAGCGATTATCTTTTTTGGAGAAGAGTTAAATATTTACCTTTCTACAGACCTCCAGAACAATTACTCAGGAATAGGACAGTCGATGCAAGCGCGTCAATGCAGGAGATAATTCTGATGAACAGGTCTTGAGTTTGAATCTCTCTAAACAAAGTCATATGTATCAAGAAATTAAAAATATTTATAAAACTTAGACTCCACTCATGTCATTGTCTGTTAAATGATACTTATACATATATTACTACTTTAATAAATTAGATATGTATTTGCCGTAAACATAAATTAGTTACCTACATGTTTAACCCATTTTATTTCTAAAACTTAAGTCGTTAAAATGTAATCAAGTTTCCTCTAGTTTAAGTACTTAAGACTTAAAGTTGTACGTCTGGAAGTTGCTTCATAGATACCTGCCGGCGTTTATAGACTTGATATTTGTAATTTTAGATGGGAAAATCAGATAGATACCAGTATTATTGAAGTACAACTTTCGATCAAAAGAAACCAAAGGAATAGCAACTCAAGCGATTTATTAGATGATTACAAGTTCCAAGTCTTGGAACCATGTCTTGGAACAAGTACTTGCAGTCTGACGTGTATTTTGTAGAGTAAAATAAAACAATCGATATGCAATAACGACTTCTTATATACTATCATCGTTCATAGACAACTACAACTTAAGAGTCACACATGCGTTGACGCCCTTCGCATAAGAATTAGGGGTTAGGGGTGCCTATAATCTCACTTACTCGTTAAAAGAAACAAAATAATTGTTTCATGCTAGTTTTTCTGCGAGGCCGTCGTATAGCTCAGGACAAGCCGGTCCTAATTTGCCAAAGCATAGTTCTCTTATAGTAAGATATGACATTCCTGTCACGTCATTTCGATTACTTGTTTTTAGATGAAATATTTTGTGTTGGTGTTGGTGTAGGTATTCCACACGTTATTAAAAATAACCAAGTCTAACAGGAATCATTTTTTAGCTCACACAACTTGAACACATTTTAATTGATTTATTTTATAGTGTGTTCGACACTTGTTTAAATTAAGGCACAATAAGAATAAATCTACTTTGGCTAGCTATTTTTTTATGATTAGATTATGTTATGTTTGACTACTATCCATTTAGTTGGATTCTTAATGGCTAGAATAAATGTTTATATGGTTGATTTGTTTATCTGATCTATTAGGTTATTCTATATACACAGTTTATCGGCATACTCACTTTGCTATAAACATTATGTTTACGACAACACCTAATCCCCAACAGTGCACGTTGTCCAAGAAGCAAAGTTTTACGTTAGTTTACTTTTACTTTCGGGCGACACAGTGCACTAGCAGAACAACCTGTATTCACCTTACGTGCCTCACTTAGACATTAGCTTCGTGTCGCGTCTTTCATTAAACTTATGCCTCATATCTTGCTAATATATTTATGACAAACACTATCCCCTACCAACTGTTTTTGTATACCTATAAATATTTCAATCAATAATAATCTAATCGAATTAAGTTATACTAGTGAGTAAAAATATAACGATAACGAGATAACGAAGATAATTTTTCGCCCGTCAGGGAATCGGAGGTAAGGGTAATTCTTCTATGGATCCCCTCCAAAGACACCGACTCCGGCCAGACAGGGTACATGTTTGAGTGCTGGCGCTAGCCCTCGTCCATACATCGGACCACCTTAAGGAGGTTCTGGATGCTATCCCAGCATCTGGATGTTTTCCTGAATGTTGAAAGAACGGGAAGCTGGTCTTAATAAGGAAGCTGGAACGGCCTACCTATTCGGTCGCAGCCTATAGGCCCATCGTATTCCTGGACGAGGCGGGTAAATTGCTTGTACTCTCTGCCTACAGCATACAGTACCTCCACGGACCAATTCGGATTTCAAGCGGGGTGTTGACAGTCGATGTTGTGTTGCGCCTGAGGGTCATGACCGCAGAAGCGGTAAACTGTAGCTCTCTGCTACTCGCGGTGTCGTTGGACGTCGCCACCGCATTTAATAGTCTGCCATTTAGCTGCTTCAGGGAAGCACTCAACTGTCACGAGTGCCAGAGTACTGGTGGTAGCGGCTAGTGGCAAACTATTTATGTACGGCATGTGTATGAGAACAGAGATGGTTTTTTGAGGTGCCAGTTCGCTGAAATTTATCTGCTGATGGCCGAATTTAGGACGGCATTCGACCACCACACGAATAGGTATACAATCAGTTTTCACACATTAAAAAAGAAAGTTTTCTTTGTTGCAAGTTTTCCTTCTCTTTATAATTACGTAATGTAGTTTGCTCCTTTAGTCGCCTCTTACGACAGCCATGGGATAAATAGTCACCTTAATTCGTCACCACATTGATATCATTATAGTTAGGCTAAAGTAGTAACAGAGCTTCGCATGGCGTTAACTATAGTAGAAAGCCAATAGTATGTGTACCGGTTACTTGTTACGCAAAGAGCACTACAACATTAATGTCTCCTTTGGCTTAAGAGCTGCAACTTTAGATACACGAGACATTACCAACTTATGATTAATGGGCGCAAGTGAGTGTGGTCCACAACTAGTGATACTTTCATCTCGTATTATTGATACATGCTATACAAAGAATATTCCTATAAATAAAACCACAGCAATTTTTTTTTCTTGAAGTTGTTAGTTACTTCAATTCGGTTCTCAATGCATGATAAGCAACATTAAGATTCATCATCGTGATCATTTTAGCTAAAAGACGTCCATTGCTAGAAATACGCCTCCCCCAAGGTCTGCACAACAGCCGGTTCCGTGGCACGCGCATCGAACAGCTTCACGTGAACTTCACCAGGTCGTCGGATCACCTTGTGGGGGGCCTACCAGCACTGCGTTTTCCAGTTTGCGGCTATTGTTTCTGCACGCAATGTGCCTCGCCCACTGCCATTTAAATTTAGCAATTTCACAGTTAATATCAGTGACCTTGGTTCATCTTCGGATCTCCTTATTCATGATTAGATCATACAAAGAAACTCCGAGCATTACCTTCTCCATTGCTATTTGAGTGACTTTAAGTCTTCTTATGACGCTCATAGCGAGCCAATAAAAACAACTAAAGTTATTGTAAATATCTTAAGTTATTTTTCAGTAAATTGAACCAACGAATTGCTCGTTATTCACCTAAGCATTTTTACAAATTCATTCTTAACCAAAAACACTACGATAAATAAGTGGAGGATCAGCAAAGTATTGATGATCAAACTTATTTATATAACGTATAGGTGGATTAACGGAAAATGAATGGATCAGAATCTAATAACTTATACAAGGCGATGGTATAGTGGAACATTCTATAGTGAAGTTAGTAATGTGTTGATAACAATTTGTGCTTTGGTACTTCATCTACTTTAAATAACGTATTTTGTATATTTTTATAAGTAAATACAATTATTATGCTTATTGTCTTCTTAAAAATGTGTTTAGATTGCATTTTATTTTCAACTCAATACTAAGACAATATAATAAAAACACAGTTTACGACTTAAATAAAGTGTTCAAGCCAGTATTCTGGTAATTAGAAATGAATTATAATATAAACAACTTTACGTGTTTGTCAAAATTTCAAAACAAAACATAGAATCCAAGTACGTAACCATTTAAAGACTTAATTACGTAATGCGATCGTTATTATGAAACCAAATCACCAACCTCAATATTAACGCCCAAAAAAGAAATATTTGTGTTAAACATAAAAGAACTTTCGCGTGTCGCCTGCCTATAACATTTTGTAATTAATAACCACAACGCCAGTCGTTTATGGTAATACGAGCTATTTTTCTTTATACTAATGCACGTCTTTGAGTTCAATGTGCTTCAAACACCACTTTGCAATTTCAGTAGCCCTGAGATGTTATCTCTATCAATTATGGCCCATAAAACGTAATGACTTCATCGTAAATCTTGGCCTATACGACAGAATTTTACTTGGTGTTGAATAAATGAGGCCAAATTGCTCGGAGGTATTAATGACTGTTGTCCCCAGCGAACTGTTGATCGTTGGTGCGTAAGTGGAAAGGAACCTCTGCCTTTTGTCGAGAAATTGTTGTGACCCTTTTAAATTCATAAATGAAGCTGTCGCCTGGGTCATCAGATATCGTGGAATAAAGGCTTATCGTTTAACCGATTTTACAAGGTTGAATTTTGAACAAAGAACACCAAAGTATTTTCAACTCGTGTTTAATGTGATGCATGAGTTTTACGAACGACTTAATTAACTGGGCTATGTGCCAAGACCCACTGGATGTACAAGTTTACCAAATGTTGCTACGTTAATAAAGATGATCTGTTCGACGTCTTCATCTGCCCTGCCCGCGGCTATTTCTTGTATGTGCTGTAATATGTTAATTGAATTGTCGAATGCTGTTCCTGAAAAACTATGTATCATGCAATAATTTAATCATATCTTGCAAATCATGCATGCACACTAAGAAAAGGCCTATATCCAGCAGTGAACTACTCTAGATCTGATAAAATGTATGTAGTCAAATTACTAATACTTAACACTCAAAGTAAATAACACGTAAGACGTCTTCATATTAATCATTCAAGACACAAAATTACAGTTAATTTTAGTTCTCTGACGCTTAGCAAAATTTAACTCGGTTTAGCCATCTAACCCGCCCACTTAAGTAAGCACTTAAAGTGTCGTCAGATGTTCTTCAGCTTCAACTTCAAAGTTAACTTTTGACGTTAGAAAAACTGAAGAATTTTTGTCCAAGAAAGCTTTTCATCTTATAAACCCGAATTATAACGAACCTTACAATAATAATTTGAAAGTTCTACATAAACAGATAAATGTAATTAGTCTCGTTTTTATTGTGAATTGTGTCTCGCAAAACAGTAAAAGTTTCTCGCAATTGCATCTTGTTACAAATATCTACAAAAACTTCGACTCTTTTTGTGTACAGAAACAACACTGTATCATAAAAGCAATTTTATAAGTGTCGATAGATTCGATAATTGAGCACGATCAAATGTTCACAACTACATTGAGGACAACCATACATACATAACTCGCACGAAAACTAGATAAAAACCAGCTTTGAAATGGATTGCATTGCTTGTATCAATTGGTGCAGAACTTTGAGTTTTTGTATTAGACACAAACAAACTTAACATTATTGTCTAAAGATATAAGATATAATTTTAAACCTCATACTTAAAATCACAATCTTGTGACTCACGTTCTCACGATCTCATACTATATCTTAGAAAAGTTCTATTCAATAACGAAACCAGCTCACATTTTCAAAACAGTATTTTATCGCAATAAAAATGTCATCCGCCAACCACAAATGACATCCATAATTCTTGAATACAGGTTTCTCATTGCAGAGTAATCCATAAATCCTTACGTATATTGTCATTTTTTATACAACGTAAACAGGCACGCCCTACATCCAACTTTCTTTGCTTAGTATGAACTTCAATGTTGGTTCCCTTTAAAAAACATATTACATTTACTTGTATTCTTTATTCAATCGGTAACTTAAAGTACAGTACACAAAGATACTTTTTACATACTCGTAAGTATTGTAAGTGTACGCATTCCTTTTGTATGCGTACAATTATCTAAGAACAGTTTAAAGAAACAACCGACGGATTTTGTTCTATTAACTATTGTCAACTTTTAAATAATAACTTTGTGCATTAGTTGCGGCCAGTTTTCTGTAATTTTTTGAGGAATCAAAGACTTATTACAGTTCTACTATTATACAAGTAGATATGATATTCCTTAAGGTATAATAAATGCCTATCCGAAATTAAAACTGAAACGTGAATTTAAATATAAATATATTTTCTTTTCTATTTGAGTAATTGTACCTAACATACTACAGAGATCTTTAAGATTAGATTTCTGACTTCTAAGTTTATATTTCGTATTCCATTTCTCTTCTCTTTATAAATACTAAATCCACTGCTAAGTATAAGCACATATTCAAAGTAGTATGCTTCAAAACACTAATTTCAGTCTTTATCCTTGTATTATAAGGTTAAGCCCACGCCTACTCGCAACGATTACGAAAATTAACATAAATATATTAACGTAATCATTATGCTCAAAGACTTTTTATATTACGTTTTCGCAAAGAATTTGAGTAAAAATATACTCTGAATGTTATTGTAGGTAATTACTATGAAAATTGCTTTCACAAGCGCGCTAACGTCTTTATAAGCTCTTTGATTATATTAGACGACACTGTTGTTGCCTCGTCTAAATTACCTGTAAATATTTCTGAGCTAATAAAATTTGTGTAATGCGAAACTGAAAACATTTAATCCGATTAACAATACATGTAATTACACTTCTTAAAATTGAAGGATATTTCCACAATTGAACCTCAACATCTGTTTACCGTTTTCCACATTAATTATATTTCAAAATTGTAACATAATACGCATTAAGAGTTAAATTACAATGTTGATAAAATTCTGCATTAGCTTAGCGTCTATACGTCACCAATAGGTACATTTTGTCGAGTTACTAATTATGTGGTCATGTTGTATGTATGTCACAGTCACGTTCGCGCTCACGAACGTCGTACTAATAGTTAGTAACAGTGTGTCGCCGTCGACGGATACGTCTGGGAGGACATCATCATCAATTATGTTGACATCTATTTTTACTATTTTTACTGTGTATAATCACCTACCGGCTAGTATGTAACTTAAATTAAACGTATTTAGCATTCATTTCACTAGTACTACTTCTCCAAAGTGACTGCCTACATTAATGACTTTATCACTCTACCCTCCGCCCTCAATTCGTTGGTAAGATGTGAGCACATATGGTCAGTGTTGCCAAAAAAATAGAGTATATTTATTTATAAAAGTGAAATAAACCTATTCATAAATCATATTTTTTTTAGGCGCAGATTGATTTCAATGATAAAAATATTCCTAACAAAATGTACTTACATGAAATATACAGGTGGGCCAAGAATCCGTTAACATTTGGATCTAACATCCCGCGCAAATATGTATGTTACGGAAGCTCTTGGGACTGATGCTACTGGAGTTTACTGGCTACAATCATAATACATGGCTTCAACAAGATGGAGTCTCTTGTTACATATCCAATGAGTTCCTACCGGTAGTCAAAAGACATGTTTCCGGAAAAGCTGATTGCCAGACGAGGCGACATTCAATAGCCATCTAGAAGTCCAAATCTATCCCCAGCAGACTTCTTTTTATGAAATTATTTGTAGATTCATGTCTACATCAATAAACCAAATACACAACATTAACTAAAACAAAAAAAATGTGAAGAGGTCGCTCTCGCGGTCTCTATGCCGACGAGTATTCGATTCGGTGCTCGCTTAGAAAAGTGCAAACGTTGAAACGGTAGTCATTTAGACGATGTAATTTTTAAAAAATTAATATCTTCTAATTAGCTTTCTTGTAAATAATTAATTTTTATAATATTCCAAATGATTTTTGTTATACGATTTTTTCAAATGTTAACTAATTCGCGGCCCACCCATATTACAGACGTTTCCTTTTTACGAAGAACAAAGTCTACGTGGAAAGATATAGAACTGACTGAACTATATAAAGACTACGAAAATATTCAATTGATATCTAGAGCGCCTGTACAACAGTGCATCCATATGTTTTTTACTAACAATGAAGTACCGTACTATCTGAAAGTGGTAGATTGTGTGACCAAAATACTTGTAACTTCAACTCAAATAAAAAATAAACGCCCACAATCAATAGGTATTTTGGCAGTGGACTTCACTATGAAGCGTATTGTCAAGTAAAATTTTTGGTAATTTTATATCTCCGTAAGAACAAAACAAAAAAGTGTAATCATTTGAGAAACTGATTGGAAACGGGTAACTTTTTAATTTAGCATCTTCTTACTTTAGTTTTCAATCTTAGTTTTAGCGAGTATGGAAACCCTTTTCTTTTGAAGCGTTATAGTAAATAGTTTATGGATAATTCTTTTCTGTAAAAGTTAACATGTTGGCTTTCCAAAAAAATTATATGTTTCAAGTATATTCATATCGATGTTAAACATCGATATTCTGGTTGGGTTCGAACCCACAACTTTAAATTATAGTCTCTAAAGTAACCCTTGAGGTCTGTATTATGAAGTAAGTTGACTCTTGAATTCACTTGACATATTGAAATCAGAAATTGAAACTTGTTACAGGATAACTTTGTCATATAAGCAAGTTTGTTTTGTAATATTAAGTATTAAAATTTAGAAGGTCTGCTTTTAAATTAAATTGTTTATGTTTACTCTAAACAAGGTTTATTATGTTGCAAGTAGAAGCTACTACATGTTAAATATCATAATTTCTTCAAAAAATCTTTTTCCAGTACTCTTGTCTTTCAAATTATTAACTCCTACAACCTACACAACTGCATGCCCTGAGCCTGTTTGCCCGGAAAACTAATATCCTCTTTATATATTCTCATGTCAACGCGTGAACCAACGTCTGCTCTACTCCACTTGAGGGGTAAAATGAATCTCAGCAAGGCGACGAGAGACCTGAATACTTGACGAATTCATTGCAAGTGTAAAACGTTTTCCGTCTCTGAGCTTGTCTGCATATTCATGTTTTGTACTTAGTAACTATGTTGACTTTCCAATTTCATCTTTCATCAGTTTGAGAAGCGTCATGTCAGTGTGACACCAATGAGAATAATAATCAGATCATTCAATATGAATTTTTCGTATAAACTAAGGAATAATATTTAAAGAGTAAAGCTGATTAGAGCAGCATTACAAAGTGGATACCAAAATTTTTCTCGTCATTTACTATTGTATTCCTTTTCATACAAGAGTTCAAGGAATATTAACACCGCTCAACTTTGTTTTAACAAAACAAACTATCTCACTCAAGATTTTTTTTTTTAATTTGTATAATATTAAGCAAAGGAGATGTACAAATGAATATTGTCGAAGGATAAGTAACTTTGTGCATAGGGTGCCGACATAAAACTTAGAGCCCCAAGTCAACCTCACCTGCAAGTAGTGCACTTGCTGATAGACGGACGAGTTTCTGACAAACAAAATATTTGTATTAAAGGGTCGGCACCAAAACACTAACGAAAAGTATGTGTTTGCCTCTGCTTACCCTTCCGGGGAATTATATATGTATGTAATAGAAATCTTTTACACTATATTCAAATATACATATATATATATATTTATACAGATATTGTAATATATTAGCGATGTTGTCTACTCACATGCCTTTATGCATCAAAATTATGTTAAAACCGTAAATCGTACGACACAATAATGTAAAAAATCTATGTATTTCGGATGTACAAAACTTACTTGAAGTATGATACCTATTCATCTAATAAATCGAGGTCGGTACTTACCTGAACCAAACGATCGTATACATTTTCATTTCCTTTTACGTTTTGTACTTAAACCAAGTAAATGTTAGGCTAAACTAAATTTGGAATTGAACAAATTTGCAAGTAGATTTTACGGGCAAGCACTGACTTTCACACATTCGAAGTTGTGTTAAAAATACGAATACAGCACTACATGTTATATACATTTAGTGTTATATTTTTAACACGGTCATTTGCTTCGTTTATTATTCTTTTAACTACTTATATACTCCATGTAGTTTAGATTTTGTTCGTAAGAAGTATTAGACATAATATGCTCTGGGATATGTTATCAACGACATTTGTAGTTATTGCTTTGTAAGCAATACGCTATGTCATATCTATTGTGTAATTATGCGAATTGATGCGTCAAGAGAGTACCGAGTAAATAGTTGAACTTACAATTTAAGTTTTTACAAATTTACCCAAATATAAATGAAATTTATTTTATTTATCCTTATACGTGACAAAACCTGCCCAGTTAATATTTCTCGTAGTAGTGTCAACACTACCACTAGAAAGGTTACTTTGGAGGGTAGGTCACAAAATATGTCTCCATAACCTATCCTACCCAACTATCTGTTAAAGACCTCACAAAATAAGTACCCCTGTACAGTAAGTACATTATCAGCCTATAGCTGTCCAATGCCCGACACAGTACCTCTACCTCCTATCGTTTTCAGAACCATTTAACAAGACAGTAAGTCCCTCGCACAATTTATTGTTTCTCAATTTAGAGTAACGTACATGAATTATATATGTTAGAAAAAAATGTATAGTAACGCATGTGTCAAAAACAATGAAAGGTATTTGCCACTAAACAGAAGGTGCTACAACACAAACCTGTGTCATCTTCCAAGAAGCAGCTCCACTACGTGTTCCTTTACTTAGGTCCTGTAGCTCACTTATTACTTAATTTTCAACTTAAAGTGCGACCACTCACAAAGCAAAGAAAAAATGGCTCATATAAAAGCTTTACATACCTACTCATACCTATTAGGAAGCTCTCAAGCATTACGAAGCTTACATGTAAAATAATTTACTTGGATGAAAATAACCTAAAATTCTTTTACCTTAGGCTTATTTTTACACGAACTGTGAACTTGAGTCTCGGGTTTCGTTTGATTAGAGCCCGGATTTTGTTCGGAACTTCAGATTAGTTTACAGGCCAATAGCGAACTTAGATTTTTTAGGTTTCAAACAAGAACAGTAAATGTTGAATTCTACCTATATATAGACAGACAAATACCTTTCAAATAACTTAAAATGTTTACCGGTTTTGACTTGAATTATTAACTTACTTGAGATACTTAGATTGTGTTGTAGATCGTTTTGTTTTTTCCTAATAATATTGTAATTTTCACAAAATTGTAGAATCAAAATGCGAGTGTATTTATCTAGCAGCTCTAACTGGCCAAATGCTTTGTATACGAATCTTTTTTTCTTGATATATAGTTGTAAATTTTCTAAAATAAATAAATAAATGAACCATTCAACTTCTTGTATCTATAAAATAGATATATGTAACTTTATGAGATAAAGACCAAAGTTTTGTAAGCAACACAAGTAGTATAACATTTAGACAGTCCGTAATAGATTAAACTACGTGTACTTCCTATAGCAGATAATTAGTAACTCAAACTAAATAAACTTACTTCTGGATTCAGTTCTATTCAAGAGTAAGTTCATTTCTATTGAGTTTGACTATTCATTCTTCATGTCTTTAGGGTCTTTAAGGATCACGGAGTTGAAACAGTGTGTCTTACGTATGAGGATACTTGATATAAATGCAAGTTGAAATACTCATTAAATAATGATTCTGATAATCTGAAGATTTTTTTTCTATCGCCATCCTTACTGCTAAACGAGTGATCGTGGGTTAGATTTTCGCTCAAAACAAATTATTATCTAATAAACGTGGTCTAATTAATCTTTACGTCTATATGTATTAATTAATTTATTTTTGTTTATCAGCAGTCTCTTTACTATAGTAAAGGTAGCCTAGTTTAGTATCAGAGAACGTGAGATGTTGCAAATGATAATTATTTGTTCACGTTTTTAACTATTTACCAAGAAAAAAATTAGGTCAGGAGTTTAGGTAGATGCTGAAAAATCGTGTTATTAGAAAATAAATTGTGTCATTTAAAATAAAACAGTGCAATTTGAGTAGTTTTAATATTAATGTAGCTATAAATCTCTGGCAGCACCTAGACTAGAAATCTACGTAAGCGTATTCTAACCAATTGATTAGGTGGCAGTCTTTAAAGGTTTTGTTTATTGTGACCACAAATAGCCCCTCTCGCTGTTCGGGTTAAGAACAGGTAGATACAAATAAGAGAAACGTTGAACTAGTAACTCCTTCTTCTTCACATGAAAATTGTGTAAAACAACTTCACAATTGGTTTTCATCTCGCAACTACATCCAGTTTGTAGGTTTACTTCGCTATATACAAAATTTCATCCCAAATCAGTGCAACCGATTTTAAAATTACATGTTCACAACAATGATTTTAATTAATAGAGATTTTACCAAACAATTCTTAGTACTAAATTCATTCTTATTTATATAATCAAAAGTCTTTATAACTACATCGAGTTTAAGCATAAAGATTTTAAATCTTATATAACGTTTTCATGCTTCTTCTCACTTACAACATCTAACATAAACCACTTGCCCGATTGAAATCGTATACACAGTCTTATACGAAACAAAGCTCCTAGCTATTTAAGGGTCTTGTTAAAACCCACATCTAATGTCGTGACTTAAAAGATGCCTATCATATTAAATAGAATAATGCTTGTACATGATATACCTGTTGCTCCAATATGGTGGACAAAGTTACGGCTTTGAGTTAAAAGCCAAAGCTTACGTAACTTGTTACATTATATAAACGGGGGAACAGGTGTCTCCAAACTGTTAGGGACCAACTAAGCCGAATTAATTTGAGATCCTTGTGTATCCCTAATCAGTTGATAGCGATTTATTAACTATCTTCGCGTTAGATGAAGATGGGTAATGTTTGAAGGATCCAGCTTTTAATATTGAATGTTCTGAAATGTACCACAATGGTAAGTGGTTTTGATTTATTACTGAACAATTAGACTTGTGGTTTTCATTGAAACTGCTATGAACTATATTTAACTACAACAATATGGTGGATATTCGATACAAACCGACATAATGGACAGAGGTGAAAAGTCAAGAAACTTACTAAAACTGTTTGCTCGCATACGATGCAAGGCAGCGACTATTTGCAACTCAGCGTATCTGTTAAATGTCATTTTAAATCGAATCATACAAATCTTGTTTGTATGATCTCAGACTATATTAATATAATTTTTAACTTAAAGTTCAAGTAACGTCAATATTTTTTTAAATATAGAGACTGCCAAAGTAACTCTACTCTGCTTGATGGAAAGCATGAGTAGAATTTAAGCAAAATATCGATTGTGTCTGTTTCTTAATTTTCGTTGAACATTCGCTTTACAGAATACAGAGCTGTGTATAAGCAAATTGTACAATATTTCTGCAAACGAGAACGGTAAATAGTATAAATGTTTAATACCGTATTGTACTGTACCATTTTCCTGTAAATTGTATTGAAAATATAACAAATCGACTATTTGTGTTATGGAAAAGGCTTATTATCTAGACGAATACGACGAGAATATCATGATTGATTTTTTGATTTGGTGCAAATTGAAATTAGTTAATTGAGAAAAAAACAGAAACACCCCTTTTTATTGTATGGAAATTTAACAGATTATCACCAATCACTGGGTATGTTAGAATTAATCAACTAAGTAATCTAAAAAGTAAGGTACTTACGTAGTACCTGAAAATTTGCCTTTTTACATAGCTTCCGAGAAGGTAGCGGGTAGTCACAGCATTTGATTGAGCTAACACCCATATAATAAATCTATATAAACTATCCATCACGCTATGTATCACTGATAGTGACCTCAGCCATTACAATTTTCCAAGGTCTCTTAACGAAGCCGTCAATACTAACAGACATCTTTTAACGTCTTTAGACTGCACGGTTGACCATTGCAGTGCATGCAGTGGTTTAAGCAGTCGCCACGCCGCTCTCTACTGTGCTAAGTGTTGTGGGTTCAACTCCCACATGAAACAACACTTTGTGTGATCCACAAATTGTTGTTCTGAGTCTGGCTGTTCTTTGTGCCTGTTTTTTGTAAGTTTGTGAATTCTTAAGTGACACAGGATTTCTTCCTAGTGCGGGCGCTGTCTTTTTTAAAAAAAAGAAAACACTACGCGATGCGCACGGTAAGCAGCAATTTTCTCAGCTAAAAAGGACCCAGCTAATCCAAACTATTCTGTTTAGATTTCTGTGAAGATCATAATACGCAATATTTAATAGCAATATTTTATCTGGCATTTAACACGCAACGCCATCTAGTTTCAAACTAAGCTAAAAAGAGTTTTTACTAGGAGAGCTTGATTAACTAACAGAATACTTTTAAATATTTTTTCATAACTATAAACATATTATACATGGAGAACACCCAAACTCCAAAACAAATATGTTTAGATCGAACCCGGTACTGTAACTTCACCACCGTGGCAATCGATATCGACGTAGTGCTTTTAATTAGTTACAAGCTACAGAGTACTGTCGATTGGATTTGTTATTATTTATGCCACTTTATCTGCGTGCGTTGTTCTGGATACTACTGCATCAAGATTAAACAAAATTTCACAATTCACTTTGAATTGTGAATGAATAAACTGTAATTACAACGCAAAACACAGCGGTATTGTGTTTTTAGGTACGTCTGTGAGTCAGTAAATAAAAACTTAGGTTGAAGAGCTGAGTACCTTTGCATGTTAAAGACATAATGGAAGACTGACACCGATTAAAGAGTAAGAATCTGCGTCTAGGTACAAACGAATACGAAAGAAATGAGTTTTATATCAATCAGTTATATTTATTGAACTATTTCACTCACCATAATTGCTCATTCGTCATACAATGTACTAATTAAAACTCTTGTTTATCCGATTGTGGTGACGCCAAAAGGAAATGGTAATTGTTCTGGCAGCCTATGCATGTTTACATATTCCACCGTAGCGCCTAAACTACTGAATCAATTGTAATGAATAAGATGTCAACAGATTCGTAACACTGGCCCGGACATAGACTATATGGATTTGGTCAAAACTTTTTACGTAGTCGGTTTATATAATAGTTGTTTAAACTTTTTCTTGTTGAAAGGAAACTTGAACAAAAAGTTTATGTTTCAAACGGTCTTATTGTAATTACAGTGATGTTATAAGCTCTACATGTTAGTTCTAAGTTTATCTTTAGAAATTGATGATTGGGTCAGATACTGCAAGAAGTATTCTCAGAATAAATAAATACTTCAATTTAACGAATCCGTAACAGTAGTATATTTATATCGTGTAAAAATCATACGTTAATAAATTCAACTTGGTTCCATAATAAATAATTGATCTTCATTTTATACACATCTACTAATACTTAATATACGATATTTTTCCATTAAAAAACGGTCCTGATAAGAAAAAATGTCTTCTTAAAATATTTGCATTTCATTTCATTGTGTCATTAATTATCTACTTATAAGTGACAGTTATCAGTTTATTTATTGGTAAGTAACGCATTGAACATGACTAGTGATTGTAGTTCGTTACCTGTTTTAAAATATCTTAATTAATTTTAACATATTATTACCCTGTTTTAAATCGAAACGTGGCCATCTTATATACGTCTTACGTCTATATTTCAGGGATAAATGACTGGATTGTAGTATACAGTAGTAGGTACATTAGAACTTCCAATCCAATCCACAACTTTAACTTCACAATAGCAACTACAAACTGTAATGACTGATAGCAATAATTTCTACTAAACTAAACATTTGTAGCGCACAATTGCCGGCATAACTCCCAATACCACCATACATTATCTTCGTTAACTAACTTTGGTGTGCCGTATAGGAATACCGAAACTACTTAAGTATGCATATAAATCCATACATCTAAAATTAGTTACAAGGGAAGTTTATCACAATAGAGTTACAAGGGTCATTCAATTTGCTCAAGTTGACAATGCTTCGAGAGAAGGGTACGAATAACCCTAAGTAAACTCTGCTCGTCCCCTACGTTTTGTAATTCCATTCCGCTTTTTTTTTATTTGTGACATGTATGTACAGCCTTAGTAATGTTAAATATGGTGTATTGTGACTTTTTGTGTGATTTGTAATATTTGGGTATTAGTTAGAACAAAATTTAAAAAGTAGTTTAGCTTTAATAGTCTGAGATATAGTTTTGTCATTTTTTTCACTTATTTCACACATTTTTCATATATATTAAGTAATGTGTTATTATCAAATTATTAATGAATCTGTAATGAATCTTTAGAGTCCGATTTAATGATTTCCACATATGTACATAGAAATACACAATAATATGCTTGTGTTCGGTAAGCCCAAGCGCCTAAAATCCCCTTTGCAGATTAATAATAAAAGTAAATAATATTTTAAATTACAAATAAGATTGTTAAAGATCATCATCATTATCATCAGCTCAGCCAACAGACGTCCACTGCTGGACACAGACCTTCTTAAAATTCTCTACAACAGCCGGTCCCGTGCTGCCTACACCCAAAAGATAATGAAATGTATTAAAATCTAAAATATTATATTCCACTGCTAGCAAATGTTTCTTCTTTATATTATTCATTTTTAATTAAATTAGCACTTATATTTATTAAAAAGTAACTACAATAAGCCTTTCTTAATTAAGTGGTATAATTATAATTGCTAATAATAACTAACGAATTAATTTTGTTGCCAGCGATAATACTTATTTATTATTTAAGGTGTAGACAGTGTTGTTTAGGTATTTAATGGTATACTTAGTGAGTATAACTGAGCTTACGTATAGGTTATTATTTTCTACTTTCTTAAGTACTTTTAATTTAATATTATATTAGAAATTAACACGCCCACAGGTTAAGTGAAGTAATGATTTACGCAAGGTGCCTGGTTGGAGTTGGATGCGAGAAATTCCAAATCGATCAGAGTAGCTTGCAATGAGAGAGACCTATTGGACAGTGATATGCTGATAATGATGATGAATTAAGAAGAATAGACCACATATCTTAATTAAATCGATACGAATGGGTTGAGTAGCATCAATAGTGGAACGTGGCTAAGATAGCGCTATTTAAAAGAAATCGCCAGCTCAACCGAGGCAGTATTACCCTTCCACAGAAGATCAACCTAAAGGGCCAGCATCTGTGCTGTCGTGTTTCGTTAATGAGTGTGAGACCGAAGGCCCATTGGTGCAGGGGTAACAGTTATCATGGTGTAGGGTAGGTGTAGTTGAGATGTAAGTATGAAGATGGAGTAAGAAATAAGTAGTCCAAGGTGCACAAGAAACAGAATGAAAGTTTATTGAATAGATTTACACACTACACAAGTTCAGTTTAGAATAGAAGGAGTGATAGGAACGACAGAACGACAGAACGACAGAACATAAGTTATAGAAATAAATAGTATATCAAAGCGCGGCGAGTTAGTATTCGGCGGTAGGACCAGGAAGGTACTGTCCGTCCTCAAATCTCGCGCTGGTGCGGTGCGTGTGCGCAAGCGCAACAGTAAGATATTACCGTCTCGCCCACACGCACACGGCTCGCGTGACGTAGCCGGTCGACCGGTCGCTGGACAATAGACGTGTCATAACAACACCGGCCATTGCCAATAAAATGATATCTACTAAGAAAGTCTGTTTGTATAATTAACATTTAATTTAATTAAATAATATAATAGTAGACAAATATAAACTCAAGTCACTACAATGGTAACAGAGTGAGCCTTACACTGCCACACGATGACTGTCATGCCTTTTACGTCTTCAACCGGGGTGTGAAAAAGCATCTCACTAGGCCACCATAGAGTGGGCCACCATACTACATTGTCTGCAATTTGTAATGAGTATGGTGACCACAACTCTTGAATTCTATTCATGCTTTCCATCAGGCAGAGAAGAGTCTCTTTGGTAGGCTCTTAAAATAGAAAAAGAAATAAATAAAGCTAACTTACACTAAAAAAATTAAAAATGACTTAAATTATATTATAATAAGCTACGCTATAATATTTAAGCACAAATGATACTCCTACATGAATCAAATAAAGCATTTTCTACGTACTTAATTGAACAAAATCTTATAATATCATAATACCGATTGTGTTTTAAAGAATAACATAAATCATCGAATATTGAAAGATGTTCCTTTGAAAGAGGTCAAATAACATTGATATACATCTGTTAATGTGATTAAAAACATCTTCAAAGAAATTTATTGTCAGGGAAACGGAAAAATCCAAAGTAGACATTCAAAAAAAAACGGTTTGAGGTAATGGGAAACAAATGATCTAATTTTCCTTCCTTTTAAAGTGGGTTAATCTAACAGTGTTTATATATTATAACTGATTAGCGATGAATAGGAACAAAGAAGTAGCAAGCAAAAAAATTTTTACTGAAATAAATATGTGTATTATCAGTTATAATAAATAATCTTTCCATCACATATTTGTAGCACAATAAAATTGTTAATTATTGCATGTGAAATACTGTACATAACTGTACTTGATTTTTGTAATATAAATCTTAAAATACTTTGGAAAATAATTTTCAGTGAGCGTATAGCATTCTGAGAAATTATTTACGTAAAAATCCGTGTGTAGGTATTTTACACAAAATTTATTTACTACAATAACAGTATAACCAAACCACTCATTACAACAGCACTCCAAAGAGAAGGGAAACTTGACACAAACCCTATACCAATCTCTGTGACCAGCATGGCATAATAGACCACACCTCCTTTCCAAGGTGAGACTCATATTCAGCAATGGATTATTAAAGACTGTTGATAAAAAAAATGATAGTGCCATCTTTTATTATCCAGGAAACATATTCGTAGAATATTAGGAAAATCACACTGTTCCTATACCAACTATATATATCTAAAACATTGCTAATGAATACTTCCCATTCCATCGTATCTCATTGTTTATCGGCCAAAATTCAAATAGTTTCAGTGAATTGCGCCCTCATCATCAATATGTTAACGTGCAAGGCAATTTATGGGATGTGGAACTTATTTATGTCATCGACACTAGTTTCAAGTACCCTTACATATCTTCAATCAAGTCAGCATTGGCAGTTCCCATTTAAAAAATCAAAGTCTATTTTGATCAAACGTACAAAACAACTTCTATTGGAATGAAGTGTACCTGAGCTAAAAGCCCCTGTCAGATCCAACAACTTCAGATGAATTGTCAGAAGAATTAATAGGATCCTTAGGAAGCACTGAAAATAAAAATTTACCATCGCTTAAACGAATCTTCTAATTGCTAGTGCTTCGTTTCAAATTATCAATACAAAATTCCTCGTTTGTCACAACATTTCAAAAAAGTATTTGATACTACCTACGTGAACAGGGCCCTTAATATTCCTTGCGCTTTCATGCCCAACCAAACAGTATGGAATAATTGAATCAACCACAATTTTATTAGCCCCTAAATTGTATAACAAGTTACTAAACAACAGCTAACATGAGTTAACTAAACGGATTACACACACTGGAGTAATATAAATCAGTGCAATAATATGCTAAGGCACGGTTAAGCTCTTAGTCATTAGCATATTAATGTATTGATTTAATCATCATCCGTATCGATTGTTATTGTTAATTAATCAAATTATGTCGAGAGGGTTTTATTATCTTAAGTATTTCTAATGTAGATTCTTGTTAGAAACTTTATTTTGAAATCAAATTATTTTTCAAAAAGGTCGACACAGTCTGCAATACCAATTAAAATTCAAAATTAAGGAAATGTAATAGTAGTACTCACAATCGTATCATTTATTTGCACTTTAGTTGCGATGGTTACGACTGCTGGTTAACGAGTGGTCCAAAGTTATTACTATCTGTGAACGTACTCGTTATCTATTGGTGTGATTTTGTAAAGACACTGACTTACCTTTTCTACCCATCTATAGAAATAAAGTCGTGAAAAGAAACAGAAATTTGTTAACAGGACACCAGCGAAGAGCGAGTTTTTGATTGGATCGATGAGGGATCGGAGTAAGTACTAAAGTTAGCTATCAGATCGGAAAGGGAATATTAAGATGTTACACATCATGTTTTTCTATGATTGCCATAAGGCTAGTTCGCTTTTATTTTAATCCTTTTGCGTGGTTTAAATGCGTTTTTGAACTGTAGTGGTACCCTTTTATCGATTGATTGATCCTTGCTGATAATGTAATGACAGGCTTGGTAGGCATAATTGTTATATTTATTTGGCTATTAATATCATCGACAATAACAGTTTAAATTCCCAGATTTTTAGAACTATTAGGAATTATACTGTCCGTGTGGTGAAAGATTAAGAATATATAATGTTACCACCACTATTCATCCCGTAGATGTCGTGAAAGGTGACTAAGGGAACAAAGTATGCAAGACAACATCATTACAAAGAAAAGGAAAACTTAAAACAAACCGTATGCCAACCCGTCTGGCCAGCGTGGTAAGCCAGTAGGCCAAAACCTCCTTGCTAAGGAGTGCTCTATGTCCAGTAGTGGACTATAAAAGGCTGTTGATGATGATGATGATGAAGGAGTTATTTCAGTTTATCGTTTACATATAGGCTCTCATAAACAGTTGATATAAATGCTAGCTAGTTGTCACAAATGAATTGTCATTGCTGTCAATAAAATTATATTGCAGTATATTTTCAAAAACAAAATACTTAATTCGTTTTACAATACTCTTAATCTGTCAATAAAATGTTGCTCTGTCAAGTTAATTAAATTACTTTTTTACATAGCGAACATGATTATTATTTTAGTATAGCATAATATTATTATAATTAAACAAAGATTAGTAGTTACTTTTCATAAATTAATTAAATTAAATTTTTATTTTCTTTTATTGTTTTGTATAATCTCTACAGTCAAAATTAGGAATTTGTTTTCAACTGCTAAATACAGTAGTAAGCTCATTCGTAAATATCAAGTAAGACTTTTAGTGTTTGTAATGTAATTTTTATATTTAAACATAATCTCCTAATACTTTCAAATATCTGACACAGAAAGTCATATAGTTTCACAAGAACCAGAGTTTAAGTATGACAAGTTTAGAAAAGGTACAAATTTGTTTTATTGATAACACAAACGTTTAT